>CM073607.1:32520000-32980000 GCA_037074985.1 Solanum bulbocastanum
GTGGAAACTGGAGAGGCCAAAAGACGCATAAAGAAGTTGTAGCGTTGGTGAATTGCAGGTTGTGTGTCATCATCAATTGTACTCCTTAAACAAACTTCACTTCCATTGAAAGCACAAAGAAGGAGTTTTGAGAGCAGCAATGGTGTAACCATGAGGAGCGACAGAATGGAAGATCGAAATGCTACTGTTATTCAAGATTCAATCAAACTCTCAGAAATGTTCAAGGGTAATCTTTGTTCTTATTCAGACCCATCACTTAGATTTCCTATTTTCCGCCTTTTAGAATGTACCATTTTGAGGTAATTCAACTCAATTGGACTTGGGGAGTGACCCAGTATGTCTATTTTGTGATCTGATTGATGAATTTGTGATTGGGAATGTGTTTAGTATTTGCCATTTTATCCCTCTTTTAAGGATGTTTTGGTAGTTTATGGAGGTTAGAGTGGAGAAATTTTACGCTGAAAAACTTGTTATATTTCCTATATGAGTACTATGTTTGTTCTTGCTCAGTTTGATGAACATTTGTGTTGCTACTAGGACTGATATCAACAGAAAGTGAAGAGCTCAATACAGTTGTTTGTAAGGTGATATGCTAGAAAAACATAAAAGTTAGATTTTCAAGCCAATCCTATTTCAACATCTTTTTGAGTGTTTTAAATTTTAGACACTTCAAGCAAAACTTAGGTTTTATTTGATCAAAATGGAGTTGGGTGAGGAGACCTTTTTTTGGGGCTGACGCATCCTTACATACTGGTAAACTTGAACCTTTGATCATTGGTAGTCTGTTGTTTTTCTGATTTGTCTGTTGGTATTTACATTGGGAAATGCATTTAGTATTTTTTTCATTTTTTGTGGATTGTAAAGGTTAAAGTTTGGATTTAGGTTGTCAAACTTCTTAGCTCCGAAGAAGCTCTAGTTACTTTTACTTATTTGTTGTGGCAGTGATGTGTGAAATATGAACTTTTGGGTTTTATGAAGTTAATAGTTTCAATGTACAGTGATACATTTAACAGCAAGAGTCCAATCTCTCCATTTCTGGTTTCTCTTTAGTTTTTAATAGTTTGCTTTAGACGTTAGAAGTGTTGGGCTGTTTTATCCTTTAGCATAAAAGAAATGCTACTGACAAAAGCCAAACTTAGCCCTTGAATATGAACCACAATGCACATATTTGATGATTGTCGTCTTTTTATTGGATATTACCATTTTAATGACTTCTTTGGTTAACACATGCTGACTTTGTCTCATAACTGGAAGCACCATCTGAAATATTATCCTTATTGATTAAAGAAAAAACCATTTGAAATAACAATGTTTTGTATTTAACTGTCAGGAATGTTGGTTATCAAAAATATTTAACAATCAAGGATGTTGATTACTTGGTCTTTTCTTTTCCATTCAGAACCCCCTTTTTTTTTTTTGCTATAACTTTTGATAAGCAAGTCATAAAAACTATGATGTGGTGCAGGTTGCTAAAGGGGTGCAGTTTCCCTGTCAAAGTACTGATTACACGGAGGTCAGACCCACTGGATAACTCAACTAAATAATCATGGAAGTCTAAGAGATAGTGAGATGGGACCAACCCAACAGGCAGATGGATCTTTTGAGGTATGCGCAGTGCTGATATCCAGTGTATGTGGTTATGTGATATATCTATTGTTTGGATTCATCAGCATAAATTAAGCTCTTTTCCTTGACTATTAGGATGAACTGCAAAGTAGAAGCAATCTGAATGCTATCTCATCTGCTAGCCAGGCAAAATCATCAACGTCAAATTCAGAACACACATCCAACGAAGTAGAGAAGCCATCAATTGGCTCAAGAGCTACTGATTTGTCTAGGCTAATGAAGTTCCCAAAAGAATTATCTGCAACAACTGTTATTCTAGGTACCAAGATATATATTTTTGGATAAGTAAGAATGAGGTGATATTTACATTATATATGATTCTTTTCTTTGCATAGTTTAACACATAGTGCTTAGAGCTTATTATTTGGGATCATATGGGTTCCATGATCCTAGAAGGATGACTTAATGAGTATCATTTACATGCATTTACTCCTTAACTTTTCACTATTAATTTTTTTTGAGAAATTGGGAGAAGAGCTCCCTTTCTCACCAATAAAGGCAGTCCGTTTAAGGTGATAAATCGTCCTGATCCCCCCTTCTTTTCATTTGTTTTCAAGTATGCTCCGAATCTGACAGGCCTTGACATAAGTTTCACAATTTATAAATATGGTTGTAAATGCATTGAAGATACTTGGTTATAAACTTTCCTGATCCACCAAACATCTGTAATACAATCCACTGCTTACCTAAGATGGAAAAACTCAAAGCAAGTGATATAGACTCCGGCAACAGATAAGCTTATGGCTTAACATAAATCCAATAACTAATTCGAAGGAACAGTTATGCAGTGTAGAGACTCTAATAATGTCACTTATACTGTTTCTAAACCTAAATGAAAAATGAGAACATGAGTTCCCTTGTACTGCTTAAATCAGTAAGCTTCCTTTGTACCTAAAATTAAATGGATGCAGGAAAATGTTCCTGTTCACTGCACCTTGTTGTAATGGGGGAGTGGAATTTGGGTGATGAAATTTAAATATGAAGAGGATTGAAAGCTTGAGCTGCTCAGAACTTCATTATCAGTAGAATCTTAGAATTAAGTAAAAGTCTAGGAAAGTCCATCATGCAATGCTTAACAACAATAACAAGCCGTCAAAAGTTACAAAATAGTATAAATAAACTGATCCTACTTGATAAGGTTTCACTTGACCTTACGATTTCAATAAGAACATTTTGATGGGGCACTTTCTAAGAGGCTTGCCCACTAGGAAAGGTAAGAACTCCAGGAAACTAGTATGAAACTTACCAAGAGTAATTTATGGTCTACAAAAAATTACAACAATGACTTATGAGCATAAAGTACCTGTTACCGCAATGTTTTGATGTAGTGCTCACGAATGTTGATATCCTTGAAATTAAATCTTTTCTTTCTTTGAGAAAGTAACATTTGTGTATATTTAATCAAAACAACATCAAAGTTGTGTTGAGACCATATTTACAAGGGCAAAAATGGAAAGATACGCTCCAGAAACTTAACAAAAATCTAGGATATCTATGATTGAAGCAATGTTTTCTATGTAATTCTGTTTACACCAAAGGAAAAAAAAAAGCTTGATCTTTTGTATTGTTGTGCATTTGTCTTCAAAACATTTGGAATCCCTTTCTTTCCAAATTGTCCACCATTTGCAAGTTGGGACAATCCTCTATCTATCTCTATTTAAAGTTCCAGCTCTTGTGATACAACCCAAGGAGAATCACATCCCAAAAGCTAGCTGTTGAGGTGGAAGAGCTCATGCCTATAAACCCTACGTCTGTACATAGTATATATGTGGGACTCAAGTCCCATATCTTGCTATGGACCATAACAAACCACCACACTCCGCATCCATTGTCCTCGATGGCTCCACACTGGGTAGCTTTCACTCTTACCACAAGTAGGTAGCTCTTTTCCATGTAGCGATTTTTGAGTCTGGTGCCTGTGGCTTGCTATGCGCTAGATATTGCCTGCCCCGAGTGAACACAACAATACCACCATCCTCATCCATGGCACGGAGGACACAAAGGGTAGTGGGTGGCTCTAATATGATTGATACAACCTAGGGAATCACACCCCCAAAACTAGTTATTGAGGTGGGAAACCCTAGGCTATATAAACCCCACATCAGTACATCGCTGTCTCATGTGGGACTCAAGTCCCGTACCTTGCAATGAACCATAATAATCCATCACACTTCTCATCTGTCGTTTTCAATGGCTCCACACTGGGTAGCTTTCACCCTACCACAAGTAGGTAACTCTTTTCCGTGTAGCGATTTTTGAGTTAGGTGTTTGTGGCTTGCTGTGCGCTAGACATTGCTAAGGGACTTGAGTCCCTCATCGGTAATCAATATACTGAAATGGAGCTTATATAGTTTTGGGCTCTTCCACCTAAATAACTAGCTTTTGAGGTGTGATTCTCCCTGGGTTGTATCAATGGTATCAGAGCCACCCACCACCCTTCGTGGCTAGCAATGTTTAGTGCATAGCCAACCACATGCTACTTGGCTAGCCTAGCTCAAAAATGGCTACCTGGAAAAGAACTACCTACTTGTGGTAAAATTAAAGCTACCCAGTGTGGAGCCATCATCATGGGGAGCGTGGTGGCTGGTTATGGTCCATTGCAAGGTATGCAACTTCAGTCCCACATAAGTATTGAAATGTGCTGATGTTGGGTTTATATAAATATATAGTGTTAGGTTCTTCCACCTAATTACGAATGCAGAGCATGGTGATTTGTTATGGTCCATTGCAAGGTATGAGACTTGAGTCCGGCATCGGTACACAAATGTATTGATGTGGGGTTTATATAGCCTCAAGTTCTTCCACCCCAATTTTTAACTTTTGGGGTGTGATTCTCCTTGGGAGGTATCACCGTGCCTCTTCCAAGCTAAACAAGACTTCAATAATCTTCCTCGGCATTGTCCAAGCAATGCCTCCGAGACTAATGAAAATCTTACATAGCATATCTGTTATCCTTCAATTTAGGAATAGGTGACGAACTGTCTTAGCTTCTTCACCACACAAATAACACCATAAACATATATAAATCGGTCTCTTACTTAGGTCATCATGAGTTGGTGGTGAAGAAAACATGTCTCACTCATGGTCATAAAAAAATATGTCTCAATCATGAAGCATTGCAGAGGAGGAGAGTCCTAATAATGTCTACATGTGCTCTTCGTCAGGAGGCAGCAGAAACTAACAAACATTTGCCACCTTATCAAAAAAAAAAAAAACTATCGAACATTTGTTACTATACTATAAGGTAACATAACAAATTTGGGCAGTTCTTTTTCTATTTGTCTAGGGAGTAATAGACAATACCAGAGGATACTGTCGACTTATTGAGCTGTTGAATCAGAAGGGGAGTAGGTGTAAGCAAGATTCAAAAAAAGTGGTGGAATACAGTACCATATGAAAGGAGAGAAATAAAAGGATTTTTGAAGGCAAGTCTAACTCCATCCAAAAGATCAAATAGAATTGTATTACTTCGTTATGCTTTTGGTTTAAAGAGTAGTGTATAAAAAAGGAAGAACAGATAGTGGACTTCTTAGGAGTTTTTGGAATTAATTTCTCCTTGTAGCTCATTTCTTGGATGTGGCCAGCATATCGTTAATGTTGTGAAATTCAAGTTACCAGTTTCAGGAAAAAAACTAAGGCTGTCATGAGTCAAAACCACTTCTTTGGATAACATCCAGGTGAAACACATGCAATCTTAATATGTACCTTCACTTTCCTAATGTGCTTCCATGGCCAATTGATCATCTAATTGGTTGTCCTGGTTCAACAACTTGTATGTTGAGCTTATCCTGAAGAGTCCTTTATCATCTTTTTTCCACCATAGTCTGTCAACACTCTCAAGTGTCCCTTTGAACTCTTTAAAATTTTTTAAAATTCTACTAATTTATATATTTCCCAATCATTTAAATTCCTTCTTAATTGAAATTCCAACCCTGATGAGACCATGCTTCATCTACCAACTTCTCTTGTTGCAAGTTCAAAGCATAAATGCCTACAAAGTGTTCTTTGAGGCTCGAATTACCTAACCATTTATCCTCCCAAAATGATGTTATCCACCCATTAAACATCCTGATAGATCTCCATATACTCACTCCATATAAAGAAAGAACTTCCTCTGACATCCACCTTTTTCACCATATTTAGCTCTGATTGTGCCTCCCCCGTAAGCCTAGTAAGCCTGGATTTGTGAAGGTATCTCCAAAACCATTTCATTTTGAGTGCACTATTCTGCAACTTTAAATTCCCAGTGCCTAAACTACCTTGTCTCTCTCCATGCAGCACATTGCTCCACTTGACTAGATGAAACCGCTTTTTCTCCTTATGATCATGCCATAAGAAATCTCTCCTATGCTTGTTACTCCTCTGAATAACCCCAACTGAAATGGGGACAAGAAACATCATGTAAGTTGGCAGTGCACATCAAATACTGATTTTATAAGGGTGATCCTGCTCCTAGAGATAAGTACAGAGCATTGCACCTTGTCAATTTCTTTTCACACTTCTCAATCACAGAATTCCATATCTTCTTGGGCTTTGATTTGGCTCCCAAGGGCATTCCTAAATACGCAATTGGCAGAGGAGACCTACTTCTCCTCCCAATACCCAAGTCAACAATTCCGTATCAAGCACTACTAGGGGTGGCAAAATAAATTTATGGTTATCCGTTCAACCCAACCCATTTTAAATGGTTTGGTTATTTAATCACTTAAAAGTGGATCAAATATGGATCAACCCATATTATCCGTCATAAAATATGGATAACTCATGGGTATCCACCAATTGCACTCCCCTTAAATATGTGAGGGTGTTGGAACCTCTAAAAAGTATACTTATTAAGGGTGTGTCTGGTATGAAGAAATATATTTTTGAAAAATATTTTTCAAACTCTCTCATGTTTGATTGATTTTAATGTTTTGGAAAATATTTTTCAAATGAACTTATTTTCCTCTAATTTTTTAAAAAATAACTTCCATACATAAGTAAGGAATTTTTTTTTTCAAAACTTCCCTTAAATCAGGTAATATTTTCTAGGGAAACATGAGAAAATTGAGTGGAAGGTAACAAATAAGTTTCCAATTTAGAAAAGGTGACAACTTGACCAATGCTAAGTCAAACTTTCTATTAATTAGGAGATTAAGTTAAGTGGTGTAAAATGTAATTCTTAAAACTTGTTAATCTTTTGTAAAATACAAAAAAGATCCCAACTACAAATGACTCTCCAAATATATTCAAAATATTCCTCTCACATCGTTGTCAGGTATATTTCACCCACCTTTCAAGTTCTCTTCTTTCTCTCTCAAAAGAATCACCGACAACTTCACTGCAATCCACAACAAAATTATAACTTCGTTCCATTTTTCTTCTCCATTCATCTCTGTCGCCGCACTGAGAGTTAGGATTTTGATTATTACGGGTAATGTTTTTTTATTTTCTTCTCACTCTTAGGATTTTAAAGTGAAAATGGTGATTTAGGTTAAAAAAAAGGTTTTTATGCTTTTGAAGTAAAAAATGGTGATTTAGGTTTAAAAAGAAGAGGATTTTTGTGTTTTTGAAGTGAAAAATGGTTATTTAGGTTTAAAAAGAAGATGGTTTTGTGATTTTGAAGTGAAAAATGGTGATTTAGTTTAAAAAAGAGGACTTTGTATTTTTTAAGTGAAAAATGGTGACTTGGGTTTTAAAAAAGAAGAAGAAGAGCATGAATTTCACATAATTTGTAGCTGCATGCATGTCCTAAATAGTGTATTATTAAATCTACAACAATAACAATAGATACACTATTTATTAGGACATGCATGCAACAACAAAATATGAAAAATTCATGCTCTTCTTCTTTTTTAAAATCTAAATCACCATTTTCACTTCAAAATACAAAATCATCTTTCTTTTTTTTAACTTAAAATCACCATTTTCCACTTCAAAAACACAAACCCTATTCTTTTTAAACCTAATAACTATTTTTCACTTCAAAAACACAAAACTCTCTTCGTTTTAAACCTAAATCACCATTTTTCACTTCAAAAACACAGAACCATTTTCTTTTTTATTAACCTAATTCACCATTTTTCACTTCAAAAACACATAATCCTTTCAACTTCTCTTCTTTCTCTCTCAAATGAATCAACGACAACTTCACAACAAAATTATAACTCGTTCCATTTTTCTTCTCCGTTCATCGCCGCACTGAGAGTTAGGGTTTTGATTTTTATAGGTAATGTTTTTTCCTTCTTCTTACTATTAGGGTTTTGAAGTGAAAATGGTGATTTAGGTTAAAAAAGATGTTTTTATGCTTTTGAAGTAAAAAAATGGCAATTTAGGTCAAAAAAAGAAGTGTTTTTGAAGTGAAAAATGGTGATTTAGGTTTAAAAATAAAGAGTTTTTGTGTTTTTGAAGTGAAAAATGGTTATTTAGGTTTGAAAAAAAGAGGGTTTTGTGTTTTTGAAGTAAAAAATGGTGATTTAAGTTTAAAAAAAAAGGAGAGTTTTGTATTTTTGAAGTGAAAATGGTGATTTAGGTTTTAAAAAAGAAGAAGAAGAGCATGAATTTCATATATTTTGTTGTTGCATGCATGCCCTAATAAATATTGTATTTATTGTTATTGTTGTTGATTTAATAATACACTATTTAGGGCATGCATACAACAACAAAATATGTGAAATTCATGCTCTTCTTCTTTTTTAAAACCTAAATTACCATTTTTCACTTAAAAAATACAAAGTCCTTTTCTTTTTTAACCTAAATCACCATTTTTCACTTCAAAAACACAAAATCCTCTTCTTTTTAAACCTAAATAATCATTTTTCACTTCAAAAACACAAAACCCTTATCTTTTTTTAACCTAAATCATCATTTTTCACTTCAAAAACACAAAATCCTTTCTTTTTTTTTTAACCTAAATGATGATTTTTATTTCAAAACATAGAAACCTCTTCTTTTTATACCTAAATCACCATTTTCACTTCAGTAAAATTTACAAAAGATGATTCACTGATCTATCTCTTTCTGACATGTGAAAAAATAACTAGCCATTTTCCATTATTTTTATGGAATCATATGATTCATTATGCTTTATATTAGTTGGTTAAACCATCTCGGATTTATCTATTATTGTTTCAGTGTCTGTTTTAGGTACTTAACTTGGTTTTGTGACTCCTCTAGGAGACTGCATTGAACTTTGTTATGTAATATTACCTGGAGGGAAGGTTTTTCTAACTCTTAAACAGGAAAGTTCATTTCTAAACCGCCAGGGTTCAGTTAAACAATCTTTTTAGCCTAGATCAATAGATACATAAAGTCAAATTTGGTCATTGACATTAGCTGCTTCTCTACTGAACGAGATGATGAATTCAAGTCCGTAAAACAGTCCATGTTTCGAAGAGTATCATCTGACCATGCACCTTTGATGCTTCAATGTGGTGAATGGGGAAAATCTAACTCCTAGTCCTACTTCAAGTTTGATAAGTTGTGGTGGTTAGAGTTTGATGGCTTCACTTATATGAGGAAAAAATTGGTGGATTTCCTTTGACATTTCTGGAGCACATGATTTCATATTGGCAAAGAAATTGAAATCCGTAAGTTAATAAATACTGCCACTTGGAAAGTATATTGGAGACTAGAATTTTAGATGAGAATAGCTCTTATCCGGAGCGGATATCCACAAGGAAAACAACAACCACAAAAACATGCCCAATGTAGTCCCATAAAGTGGGTTCTGGGAAGGGTAGAGTGTACGAAAACCTTACCCCTACCTCATAGGTAGAGAGGTTGTTTCCGATGGACCCTTGGCTTTAGGAATGGATATCCACAAGGAATTGTTGCTAAATTTAAAAAAATTAAATGGAGCCAAAGATCTAGGGTATTATGACTTAAGCAGGGACACAAAAATATCAAGTTTTTTCTAAAGATGGCCAACTAACATTGGAGATACAACACCCTTGATAAACGTGAAGTCAATGGGACTTCTATTGAATAGCTGGATTCTATCAACAGAGAAATCTTTGCCTTCTCTCAGATCCTCTACTCTGAAACTGAAGAGTGGATGCCTTATTTCTCATTGGGTGATTGTTGTAAGGTTAACAGGAAGAGAACATCTGGATACAAAGGCCTTTTGAAGAGTCGGAAGTCTTAGATATAATCAACAATATGCATAGAATAAAATATCAGGTCCAGATGGATACACAATGCTATTTATCAGAGATGCCGGTCTTTTCTCAAAGAAGACATTACGAAGCATCAGAGGTTTCTATAACCAGCATACAACAACAACAACAACAATATATATACCTAGTGAAATCCCACTAAGTGGAGTTTGGGGAGGGTGGAGTGTACGCAGACCTTACCACTATCTCAAGGAGGTAGAGAGGCTGATTCTGATAGACCCTAGGCTCAAGTGCATCAAACCCAAGTATAAGAGGATGACAACAATGAAGAAGCATAGCAGTTAATAAGAAAAGCAGTGTAAAGTTAACAAGAAAGAACAATAATATCAGCAAACACACATTCAAGTAAAGCTTCAATGCAACGTACATGCTTTGATTCCCAAAAAGAATGACCCTCTTTAATTGAGGGATTCTAGGTCCATTAGCTTGACAAGAAGTTTCTGTAAAATCATATCTAAATTGTTGACCGAAAGATTGAAGAGCGTCATGGACCTGCTGGTTGCTAAATCTCTGACAGCCTTCATCAGAAGGAGATAAATTATGGATGCTGTTCTCATTGCCAACGAATGGATGAAATTCAAGAATATAAGATCAGAACAATGGTGTTCTTTGTAAACTTGACATTATAAAAGCTTTCAATCATGTCCCCTTTAGACTTTTGATCAAATGCTGGTGGACATGGAAATTCAAAAACTCAGTCCTTGACATGCTCATGAAATGCCTTCCAGCCATCACTATAATCAACATAAGGAAAACAATCAACAATATTTCTAGCACTCTAGCAGGGCTTCTAAAAAACCAGTTCAAGTTGACTAATGTTGATCCAGATTGGGATTCCATTGCCTGTCTGATGAGAAGTAAGATCAACACCACAAGCATTATTCAAGTTAGGTGGTTGAAACCATCCAACAGCTTCATGAAGATTAACTCGGGTGGTAGCTGCAAAGATGGTTAATGTGGAGGTGGAGGTGTGATCAGAGATCAGTTACGCTCACTAGTTTTTGCCTACTCTTTAAACCTTGGCCAAGGAACTAGCAACTGGGCGGAGGCAAAAGCCATGTTGTATGGAGTTCAATGGTGCGTAAGAAATGGACATGAGTTCAGTTTAGCAGAGAGTGATTCCAAATTGCTGGTGAATCACTTGAGCTTCACCCCATGGAGAATACAAGATGAGGTAAAGGAGCTGAAGGATCACATGGAAACTACTGGCTTCATTTTAAATCACTGTTACAGAGAGGCGAATAAGGTTGCTGATATACTAGCTTCCATGAGCTTTTCAAGCCCTGGCAACATACTGTATGAAGAATTTGCGGAACTCCCTGCTAAAGTGAAGGGACTAATGACCATGGACAGATGGGGAATGACCAATTTCAGAACCAGGCAAAATAAGCTTCCATGAGCTTTTCAAGCCCTGGCAACATACTGTATGAAGAATTTGCAGAACTCCCTGCTAAAGTGAAGGGACTAATGACCATGGACAGATGTGGAATGACCAATTTCAGAACCAGGCAAAATAAGAAGAAAGATTTAATCTGGGATCCTCCGTGAAGGACCTTGGCATGTTTAGTCAGTTAACACTTTTTGCTCACTGGCTCATTAGTTGGAAAGCCAATTGCCTAAGCTATCTTTTGTATTTACTTCATCGTATATAGGATTTTGGTATCCTGCATATCTAACTAGGGAGGAGTAATTCACTGATTGAAACGTCCCTCAGATCATCATGTAACTTTTTGATGGAAAATGAATAAAATGCAAGTTTTTGGGGAAAAAAAATCATGTGAATTGAGGTTTCCTTATTAACAATTGTAACAAAATGGGATTTGGAAGGATATGGATTTACTAGATTTATTTTTGCATTAGTACTGTCAGATATTCAGTAATCATCAATGAGTTCCTAGAGGGTTTCTTTTCAGCTCAAAGAGGTCTTTGATAGGGTGATCCCTTTTATCTATTCCACATATCTTAATAAAATGGAAGGGTTTATCAGAATGCTTAATATTGCTGACTAGAATGGTTGGATCAAAGTTTTCAAGGTGGGAGATGGCATAGAAGTCTCACATTTACTCTATGCAGATGATGCCCTCATTCTATGTGATGCAGATATCCATTAGATCAAATTCCGGAGATTGGTTTTGATATTTTTTTAGGCGGTTTATGGTCTTCATGTGAACTGGATAAATAGCTTGCTCTTTCCAGATAAATGTAACTTGAAACATTAGAGATCTGGAAAAAGATTTGGGATGTGACTTTGGAAAACATTTTCAATGACATGAAGACTCAAGAATCTAATTCCTGAAGCCACAGTGGAAGATAACTGGGACCAGCACGGGTGGAGATGGATTTTTAGAATACAACTCAATAACAGGGAACTTCCCAGATTTATTGTACTAAAAGTTCTGGATAAGTTAAAGGAAATCACAATAGAGGAGGATAGATTAAATTGTTGATGGCGTAGTAAGGGTCTGTTCTAGTTTAAGTTGCTCAGACTCTTCACTTTTGGTGCCGCACCCATGTCGACACAAAATGGGTGTGTGATCCATGTCCAATTTGGTCAACCGATTTTGGGTACTTTGACCAAACTGATGGGGAAAGTCTGGACAGTTTTAATGATTTCTGTAATCAACAAAATTGAAGAAAATGGAATACCTTTTAAATATAAATTTCTATGTCACTCCTTTTCCTTTAATCTTCTTCCAGGATTCTCCTCAAGTTATCCACATAAAATCTCATTATTTTTGTTTTATAACTTTATTTTTAGCTATTTTAATTATTTTTGGGTGAATCCCCGCATCCGTATCCATACATGGATCCATATCCCCGAATCTTAAAAATTAGATCATGAAGGATCCGCCTCTAGATCCGCACCTGTATCGGACACCCGCACCCGAGTCCGAGCAACTTAGGTTATAGTCATCGGCGTACTCAATTAGGCTGGTCAGCAGTCCTTGTATGAGCTGGAAGGAATTTTGGCAAGTGAAAACACCTCCCAATGTATCCTGCTTTGTGTGGTTAGTTGTTAGAGATGGTTGGTTACCTTACACAAGAAAGTTAAAGAGAAGGGAAATGCAACTGTGTTCAAGGTGTTATCTTATGTAGACTGGAGTCTAAAAGTAGAAACCTTCTTTTTATACATTGTGAAGTAACTGGAGTGCTCTGGCAACTATTCCTTAGAATGAAATTGTCATGGATTATGCCCATGACTCTAGGGGAGCTACTTGCTTGTTGAAACTTACCTGGTGGCCTAGTTAGACAAAAAAATTGGTGGAAGATTATACCAGGAGAAACTATAGATGCTTTGAAGGGACCCACAACTCCATACACAAAATAAAGATGAATGCCTGTTTTTATTTCATTTTTGGTGTAAGGAAGATTTAGTACAGGATGTTGATTCCATGTTAGACATTATAGAATTCCTGTAATAGTAGGATCCAAGAGAAAACTATGCCTTTTGGATTCCTTTTGCAAACTGTAAATATGACTTAGTACCGTTGTTGTGCACTACATTTACGATATTATTACCATTCTCAAAAGTAAAAAAAGTATTCCTGTACACAAGTTTGCTTGCTTCCATTTTATGAAGTCTGTTTTCGCATGACTGACTTACTTATAATTAACATAACATGTTAAACTGGATTGCAGATTTTCTTATTAGACATAAGTTGTTACTTTTATGAAATTTAAATAATGACCTGACAACAGGGATATGCACCCCCTAGTTCAGATAGAAGGTAGGGAGTTCTGAGAAGAAAGCATCTAGATTATCTTGATTGTGTTGCTCAGTACTATGATATTCCAGATATCGAGTGAACAGATGAAGAGATCAACATGCTTCGACAGGTATTCTCAATGCATTTGGGTTATCTCTTTGATCTTTTTTATGCCTTGTGCTCATTTCCCAGTGTCGTCAGTCATACAACTACTAATTCGCTTGTGCTGTCATATTGCTGTTGATTGCCCTAGAATGGTGCTTGATGTTTCTTTTTTCCAACAAGCACAAGTTCAGAAATCCTTGGAGCGCATACTTTACATATGGTAACCTATTTCTATTTCTCTGTATTCATTAGCTGTAACATTCTCCTTGAATTGTAGAATTTCTCAATTCTCTACAAAGGGAAGAGGAAAGGAAATAGCATTACATTTATTTATTTAGTTAAGATGTGGAACTAGATGAGAAAACAAATGGGTTATAATGGGCTGTTGGCATGGTCAAAATTTGTAGTAGTCATTAGGTGTGAGCATTTGTCGGATTAAACCAAAACACCAAATAATTAAAGGAATCCTGATTATTAGTTTATGATCTCATCTACATTATAGTTACTGATGTATATTCCATACACCAAGTAGCACACTAAGATGTTGCTACATACACTACCTTGTTCATTCCGATTACCAAATAAACATTGATGGTTTTAGCAATTAAGAGAAGTGACAAATCCAATAAACCAAAAACCAAACTGGAGAAAAAACAAATTAAAAGAGAAACCGACCGAAACTGAACTTAGGTTTTGATTGGATTGAATTTTTTCAAAAATGAAAATCTCAATCCAAATAATACAAAACCAAATAAAAAAAGTAATGCACACCCTACTAGCTGCCACCGTAAAGGCAGCGCAGCAAAAAAAATTGAAGAATGAAGATGCATGGGCGTTCATTAACCTTTTTTTATTGCTCCTGTTGGTGTTCTGGATGTCTCATATTTTGGGTGATTTATCATTTTCCTTTCTAGGGCCATCCGGCACCCTGCAAGTTGATATGTGCAGGGAATAAGTGATCTTGCAGCACCGTTCTTAGTTGTTTTCTTGTCAGAACACATAGAATGGAGCATTGACAATTGGATGATGTCCGATCTACCTTCTGGGAAAATATCTGGCATAGAAGCTGACTGTTATTGGTGTCTATCAAAATTGCTTGATGGGATGCAAGACCATTACACATTTGCTCAACCGGGAATCCAGAGACTCGTGTTTAAGTTAAAGGAGTTGGTTAGACGGATAGATGGTAATGCTCTAATGGTTTCTACTTTATTCGTTGTCTTTATCTACTGCCTAATGCTATAGAATCTGGAATTATGGTGTAAAAAATTATTGATTTTCTTGACACATGAAACAATGTACTCCCTCTGTTTCAATCTATTTGTTTCATTTTCCTTTTTAGTTTGTTTAAAAAAAAGTGCACGTTTCCTAATTTGACAACTCTTTTTAACTCCAAATCCCACATGACATGTTTAAGACCACACAATTAAAGTGCATTTTGACACATTGTGCAAATCTTCAATTCAAGACCACAAGAATCAACAATCTTCTTTACTTTCTTAAACTCCGTGTCCAGTCAAACTAAAACAAACAATTGAAACAAAGGGGGTAATAGTTTTAATGGAAAAGGGCCTAAAATGCCCTTCAACTATCCAAATTGGAACAAATTTACCCTTCTTCTACCTTTCGGGCCTAAAATGCCCTTGACATCAATCTTTAGGCTCTATTTTGCCCTTATTTTTAACTGCCTAAATAATAACATCAATTAACAAATTCATTTATGACGTGTCGCTATCCTATTGGCTATCCTAATAATTAATTAAACTAATTAAAAAAATCAAACCCACCCATAACCCAAATTTTTTAACCCATTATTACCCAAACCTTTTAACCCAATATCCAACCCCAAAACTTTTAACCTAAAAAGAATTTTACACTCATTTCTTCAAATTTCATCTCTTCTTCCTCAATCAAAGCTCATAGGAACTCAATCGTTCTTGCCAACAATCGTTCTACACACTACTAGAACAGAGCTACACCAAACTACTAAGGACTACACATTACAAACAATCCAAGAAAAGAAGTTCAAACATAGCTACAACACACTACATCAACTTGGCAGCTACAAAACCAACAATAATACCCCAAGAGATCAGAAGCAAGCTTATCAATTAAAGCCCTTTCAACTCCCACTTTGGTTTATTATCATCCAAGTTCTTCAAATTAGAACATTCAATTCAATCCTCCAAATTTGAATTTTCAAAAAAGTCATATCATTCAAGTTAGAACCAATGTTTGGTTTATGAATTTGAATGCCACCCATTTCCTTTGGGATCTTCTTCAATCGGTTTCTTTCCTTCCAAATTGAATCTAATTCAATCTTTTGATTGTGAATGATAAATGACACATGACTTGGAAGTTTACTATTGATCCAATCCAATAACCACAAGATAATGAGCCAGGACGACATTGAAACAACACAAAATTTAACAAACTGATGAAGAAGATGATTTCCAAAAGTGCTCCAAGAACTGATGAAGTTTGGGGGAAATGTTTAGGGTTTTGTTTAAAGAAATGGGTAATGGGTGATTTATTTGGATGGGTTGGGTATTTTGAAAGATGGGTCGGGTGGATCCGGGTGGATAGGGTGGTTTGGGTCAAACAAATAAGGATTTAATTAATTAAATTTTCAATCAATTACAGCATGCCACGTAATAAATGAAATAATTAAATATATGGACTAAGTAGTCCGTTAGTCTAAAGGGCAAAATAGATCCTTCAAGGTTAACCCCAAGGATATTTTGAGGCCAAAAGATAAACAAAGGATATTTTTGTACCAATTTCGATACTATAAGGGTATTTTAGACCCTTCTCCGTAGTTTTAAAGGTTAAGCAAATTTTTGTTTCACATATTATGTCTTTTATTTTGTGAATAAGTTTTAACTTTCTACGTATACCTCGATGATTTGACAGCATTGTGAGAGTGTTTTACAATTGGAAGCAGTATTTATTTCATTTAGTTTTCTTGGCCAGCTAAAATTGCTCTGTATTTATTTGGTTGGAAAGAGTTACACATGTATTTCTGTCTGTTATAATTTGTTGATGGAGGTGGTTGAAAGATTGTCGTCTGATAATTGGAACTTGGAGCACCATAAAAATTTGGACATGGTAAAGAGATGCTGGAAAAAAGAAAAAAAAAAGACCCTGGAAGACCAATTACTAGAAAAGATCAAAAGAAGCTGATAAAATGGTGAATTTCATCAAGTATAAGAAAACACGTATTTGCTTTCGAATGACTAGAGGTTAACAATGGTTGTACTGTGGTTTTAGAGCTAAGAAAAAGTACGAGCAATCGGAAGTAGGGGACTAAGAAATGACAGCACACAATTTATTTTCCGTCCTTCCTGTCTATGTATTATATTCTTCCTGAAAAATTAGGTGACATGTATAATTTTGATATTTGGTTCCTCCCCATTTTCTACAACCTTCGTCAACACACATGGAAGAGCAAGGGCTTGAGTTTCTCCAGTTTGCTTTTCGCTGGTTCAATTGTCTCTTGATATGCGAGGTCTGTTTTTCTGCCTTTATCATTATTAAGTTTTTTCGTCTTTTTGAAGTTACACATTGTTGATAAAGCTCTTCTTAGATGCCGTATCCCTAAAAGCAAAGACCTAATCATCCATTCTTGCAGATCCCTTTCCATCTTGTTACCTGATTGTGGGATACATATCTTGCAGTAGGTGATGCACTGCCAGATATTCTTGTGATATAGCTGCAAGCTTTCTTCTCACAGTAAGGTTTCTCTTAATATCTGCTTGAGATTTATGTGATGACATCGAGTCTTACTTGCATTACATATATAGAAAACGCATGGGCACGCGTACACACACAAACACACGCTTTACCCTAATGTAGAAAGAAAATTGTGTTTGACTTAGGCCTAGGTGTCATATCTTAACATGGTATCAGGGCAAATGGTTCAAATTTATCGAGGTTGAAGTCAGGTTCATCCTAATTTGTTGTTCACTGATATTGGGCCCCCATTATAAGTGTTCACACTCGAATTGAGGTCTGGGTGTGCGGGGGAGTGTTAAGAAGTCCCACATCGGTAGAGGGATGAGAAATCGGTCTTCTTATATGGACTTGGACAAACCTCCCCTCATGAGCTAGCTTTTGGGATTGAGTTAGGCCCAGGTGCCATATCTTAACAACTCCTAAATGTTGTGTTTACTGTGCAGTGGTCAGATAAGCTGCTGAAGCTTGACTTCCAAGAGATGGTTATGTTCCTAAAACACCTTCCAACTCATAACTGGAGTCATTATTCTCATACATGATATGTTTAATTTGAGAGAGTCCATCAAATGTATAACAAATTGAAAGCCTTATTGTTAACTTCATATGTCATAGTTGTATACTTCACTCTGCTCCAATAATTATCAATGGTCACTTGGATTATTGGCACGTGTCTTACAAATTTCTAAGGCCAAGATTGTCTTTTCTTTAGTGGGAAATTACTTAACTAAGCAAATATAAGTTCTCTAATTACCTTAGTAGTCTTAGTTCCAAAAAAAGGAAATTTTCAAAATAAAAATACACAGCTATTGTGAGGATGTTTGACGATTGATGAAGTCTTGAAGCAATCAAGATTATAGATATTCCTCGAACATGAAATGGGTTAGCTCATAATCTAGCTGAATTCTCAATTTCATCTATACATATAACTTCTTGGGATTCTGACTTCCTAAACTGTGTTGTAACTGATGTAATGATGCTTTATGGACATTTGAAACATATTTTAAGGTATAGCAATGAAACATTTTACTAGAATAAAGAAAGAGAAATATTGACATTTTTAATAAATATTGAAAATGTGGCTAAGGGATCCTATTAAATGTTAAAATATTGATATTTTGAAAAAATTCCCATAAAGAAAATATTACATTACAAAAAAATGGCCCAAAACATACATTATAATTTTCTAGCCTAAATAGTGTTGACCCATTATTAGTTAGTTATAATAAACCTTATATATTCTTTGGAAAAAAGAGCATTCTCATTACAACTCTTTTATATTATTATCCACTTCAATTTTCTCTACTCTAAAAACTTTAAATTTAAGTTGTATCGAATCCAATGAAGCTCAAAATATTCATATACATCATCATTTGATTAAAGGATTGAAAATTTAATTGAAGTAATTTCAAAGCAGATTAAAGTTGTACTTAATTGAATGCGTTAGAAATTAAGTTTCTTCAAAAGAAAAATTTGATGCCCATCTTAATCCACAACGATACTAATGTTCATGTCTATATTTAGTTGAAGAAGAAAAATTCAGATTTTACTAATTATGCATTTTATATTACAATGAAAGAAATTAATAATTCTGCAGTTCCTACAAGTTCCAGCTATAATGCTAAGTAAAGTTATAGAAGAGATTAGTACAATAAATATGAAGATGATTAGTACATCTATTGAAGAAAATAAGAATTTTGATAAAATAGATGACAATTTACATAAAGAGGTCGAGGAATGCCACATTTATATATATAAAAAAATTATATATAAAATGAGGAGGTTCGGAATTTTCGTTGTTTTAAAATGAGAGGAAATTCCTCTAGTTATAGACAACAAATGGTAGTGTGAACAAATGTTTATTGTGTCTTATCAGAAATGTTACAACTATTTGGAAAAGTTGCAACCCTTCGGAAAGGTCACAACCTTTCATAAAAGGCGCGCCTTTTTATAAAAGTCGCAACTCTTCATTAAAGTCACAATTTTTCATAAAAGTAGCAACTCTTCATTAAAATCGCAATTTTTCATAAAAGTCACAATTTTTCATGAAATTGGAATGCTAGTTTTGGAAATAAATAAATTAAAAGAGAATTCTGATTTGTGGTGGCGCCACGTACATAAGCATAAATTAATGCATACCAGGATTCATAATATAAGCAATGATGTCAGTGAGCCATTCAACAGGAGCAAAGTACACAAATATTTAATTGTGAAGAAAAAGAAGAGGTTCAAAATTTTCGTTGCTTTAAAATGAGAGGAAATCCCTCTATTTATGGACAACAAAGGGTAGTGTGAACAAATGTTTATTGTGCTTTATCGAAAAAGTTACAATTATTTGGAAAAGTTCCAACCCTTCGGAAAGGTCATAACCTTTTATAAAAGTCGCAACTCTTCATAAAAGTCGCAACTCTTCATAAAAGTCACAACTCTTCATAAAAGTCACAATTTTTCATAAAAGTCGCAACTCTTCATAATAGTCACAATTTTTCATAAAATTCACAACTTTTCATGAAAGAGGAAGACTAATTTTGTAAATAAATAAATTAAAATGGAATTATGGTTTGTGGTGGCGCCACATAGGTGGGCCTAAGATCCTCTTATATATATATATATATATATATATATATATATATATATATATATGATTAGTGAGGGATTCAGTCGATTCAGAGGTACCTTTGAAGTGGGGGGGTGGGGGTGCTATCCCTATTGGGTTGGACCCTTCCCCATAATGCCCCACCGTAGGGGCATAAACGCCCTCTTGCTACCCATATTCGAGGCACCATCTTAGCCTTCCCTAACCAGGATTGCTTCCACACCTGTAGCGTTCGTGATCGGCCTCCTCAACTGTGTATCGATTGAAAGGCAGGCCGCACAGGCACCCCAATCAAGGGAGTGGTTACGTCCAGTATGCCCCCCTTTATTCCCAACATGCTATGATATCCCTGAGTGGATAGGAGCGGGTCGAGTCCATATCAATCATCTAGCATGTATATGTGTATCTGAGAATATATTATCTACCTTGTATATTTTTTTTTATTTTTTTTTGTGTATGTTTTTATATGTATCACCTATTTATAGGCAAACTTGTTGAATTGAAGTAAAAATAATTGACACCGCAACTGATATTATAGCTGACATACCAAAAAAAGAATCAAATTGATATATATAAAAACATGTTGCTGCGGAATGATAATTACTAGTAATTGTCTATGAAGTGGATAAAATTGTACCACTTATATATACCAGAAGCTGAGAAACAACGATGGGAGAATTATTCACAAAGGAGAACAAGCTATTACTAAAAGAAGGGAAAAAGTGGATGAAAGACACAGCAAATTCTTGTATGATTGTTGCAACTTTGATTGGCACGATGGTGTTTGTTGTTGGCTTCCCTATGTCAGGCGGTAATAACAGTGATAATGGGATTCCAATATTGCTAAAATTAAATGGATTTACGGCTTTTTGACATGTCCATACTGCTTGTATTGGTGTTCCTGCATCTGAAATGACAAAGAGCGTAAATCAATTTAATTTTAGCTATATTGGAATACCATTATCACCGTTATTACCACCTGGCACGGTGAAGCCAACAACAAACATCATCGTGGCAATCAAAGTTGCTACAATCATACTAGAATTCGCAGTGTGTTTCATCCACCTTTCTCTTTCTTTTAGTAATAGCTTGTTCTCTTTTGTGAATAATTTCCTAGGGATTTTCCCATCGTTGTTTCTCACCTTGTGGAGTGAAGATGGTACAAGTTTACAAGGAATGAATTGCCTCGTGATCATGGAAATCGCGCTAAATAACTTTCTCCACACCGGAGAATATGCTCGTTCAAAGACATTTACGCTATCTAGAGAGAGATATTTGTGAACTTACTAACAAATAGTACAAATTGGAAAGCTGATTTTCAGTATCCCTTTCATCTCGATACCCAAAATATTCATTATCTTTGCAGTATCATGAGAAGGCTTGCTCTCCATAAATACTATGTTTGTTTATATTCTTGTCTTAACATTCACGTAAGAATTTTGTTATTCTTTATTCCACTATAGTTAGTTTATTAGTAGTTAATGTTTGTATCTCCTTTATTTCCAAACACCCAAATAAAATATAAAAAAGTAAAGTAAAGTTGAATAACAAAAAGAAGACAATCTGTAGTATTCTCAATAATCCTTACCGAATTCTTGCAGCTCTCTTCATATGTAAGTAAGGAATATGCACCTTTAATTCCTTATTTTATTTGGTAGAGTCGAACGTCTTTCTTTTAATTTTTTATTTTATGAAAAAAAGGCTTAAATATGTCATTACATTTTAAGAAAAGGTTCATTTATGTCATTTTCGTGTAAAAAAAGTTCATCCATGCCTATATAAGTTAACTGAACTGACATAGATCAGCCAAACTTTTAACGGATGGCATAGATGAACCGCTTCTTAAAGTTCGATGACATATTTGAGTCTTTTTCTTTTTGAAAATAATTTAATTAATAATCTGGTCAGATCATAATTAATCACGTGTAAAAAATGGTTTAGCAGAATCATAACTCCTTCCAGTTAATAAATAATGGCATGAATTAGCCTTTTCTCAAACGATAATGATATATATGGACCAAATTTTTAATGAATGACATACATGAGTTTTTTCCTCAAAATTCGATGACATTTAAGTTTTTTCCTTTATTTTAACTTGAATAATGTATTTTTACGAATATCAAGTAATAATAAAGTAATTACATAAATATCACTATAACCCCCACCCCACCTTTAAATTATTTACTAATACTCCTTGTGTTCTAAAGAAAGTGGTACGTACCTAAGCTCTTACTCCCACTGTCCATTTTTATATGCTGCGTTTTTCGAAAGTCTATTTAACTGATTTCAAAATTAAATTAGATTGCATTCGTACGATATTTTAAACAAAAAATTTATATATTCAAAACTATACGAAAAGTACTATATATTCCAATTTTTTGCATATTAATATGATGAAAAGAACCACCGTAAAATGTTAGTCAAAATTATTATTGTTTGACTCTAAAAAGAAAACTATGACAAATAAAAGTAGACGAAGATGGTATTAATTAAGTTCTCACATTTTGCATTTATGAATATTTTACTTCTAATTATTTGGATCTCATTATGTTTATCTTTAAGGACTGAATCTTAATTATTACGTGTGTTTGTTTTTCTTATTTTACAATCACTTAATGGATCTGAATGACTAAGATCTATAACAAAGTCTTAGGGTGTGTTTGGTATGAAGGAAAATGTTTTTGGAAAATATTTTCTAATTTTTCCATGTTTGGTTGGCTTAAATGTTTTGAAAAAAAATGTTTTCCAAATCAACTCATTTTCCTCAAATTTAAAGAAAATGGCTTCCCTTCAAAAATTAAGGAAAACACTTTCCAAAACTCTACTTCATCGTTAAATATTTTTTTCCTTACCCCACCATGTACTCCATATGAGACCCTCCCCATAAAAAATTAAAAATTTTAAATTTTCTTATTTTTTAAATTTCAAATATATTCTTGTCCTAGTTCGGGTGTTAGAGTCAGGTCCGAAAATTATCGGGGTTGATTTTCAGATTATAAATTATTTTTCTAAAGAGTATTTTCTAGTCTCAAGCCAAATTAAAAGGTATTTTTTGGAAAATATTTTTCATTCACCAACCAAACATTAAAAAATAATTTCTACTTTCCAACCAAACATGTGTAAATAAGTTAGAAATCCATTATTTTCTAAGAAAATATTTTTCATGAAAAACATTTTCCTTCATACCAAACACACCCTTAATATCACTAAAATGTCTATTTAAAAATTTGTACAAAGATGTCAGTTCACCGCTACTCCATCTAGTTTCATCCACCACCACTCATAACTACAACCACTATCTACCATCCACAACCATCATTCTCAGCCTAACCACAACCGTCAATTACCAAAATTAATTGTCATCACCATTAACTATCATTTGCAACCATCACCACCAATTTCCATATAAAAATTTTAAAATATTTTATTGATATAATATTAGATCACTTTAGTATTTTATTTAAATTTTAAATTTATTTTACTGAAACAGAGATAAATTTATATATTCTAATGTTGATATAATAAACAGTCTTAATTATTTAGTATTCAGATCTTAATGCAACATTTTATCATTCAGATTCAGATCTCTAATCTTAATGTATATTTTAATATTCATATGTACATTAAAATTCAAATCTATATATATATATATATATATATATATATATATATATATATATATATATAATAAAGCTAGATATAGATAAAGTAATGTGGCACCTATCTATGACCACCATTCATATTTAATTATCTTTTTCTCCTTTTTTTTTGAATTTTTTTCATTAAAAAATTATACATTTAATTTAATACTTAAATAGATTATCATATTTACTATATATAATAATGTTTCATAAGTTACAAAAAAATCTCTATCTATTTGCATTCTCTGCTCTAATATTATGTCTCATCAACTTCCTCTACTTAATTTTTCATATTAATCTATATTACCTTAAAAGCATGAACTCCTAATTTGAATATTAAATTACTATAGTATCCCTAACTTAGGTTGTGACTTTTTTGATGAGTTGTGACTTTTTTTAAAGAGTTATGATTTTTCAATGAGTCGTGACTTTTCCAAAAAGTTGTGCCTTTTCTAAAGAGTTGTGCCTTTTTCAATAAATTGTGACTTTTGAAAGGGTTATGACTTCTCGGAAAGATCATGACTTTTCAAATAAGACACAAAAAACACTTGTTCATACTACCCCTTGTTAACTATAAATAGAGGGATTTCTTTCATTTTTCAACCACAATTTTTTTTAATCTTCCACTCTTCTTCTTCTTGCATTTTAAAAAATTTCGTGTGATTTATTGTCGTTGATTGAGTTCAAAGTTTAGCGGAATATGAGGAACCACTATTCTGATGAAGTAAATTGTTCTATCCTAAGAGGGTATATTCCTTAACCTCGAGTACTTGAGGAAAGTTTTTTTGATGATATAATAATTATTTTTTTGCTTAATATATACATTAGTATGTAATGTTCCAATAGTTAGACTTAACATGATGTAGTCTAAATTCATTTGTTTTTGTTAATAATTTCTCTTGTGATGTAGTATGCTTCTGAATATCTTTTTTCAAAAGTTATTAAACTTCTCAAGAGTTAGAGAATTGTCATGATTTGTTTTCTTGATTCTCAAGATAAAATAATGACTTAATTTATCAATGTTACTTATGTGATTTAGATTGTGAGGAAGTTTGATTCAAAATAGTTATTACTAGATAAACAATGTCCTTTTGTTTTACTGATTTACTATTCCTTAATATTTAAGTATTTTCGACGAAGAAAAGTTTATATGACGTGTAATAATGTCAGTTGAAGTTTGTATTAGTTTAAGTTTTATTGTAGTCTAAATTCATTTTTTTTATAACAATTTCTCTTGTGAGTATATATGCTTCTAAACATTTTTTCCCAAAATTATTAAACTTCTCAAGAGTTTGAGAATCGTCATGATTTATTTTTTTGATGTCCAAGACAAAAGAATGAATTTATTTATTAATGCTACTTATGTGATTTAGATTGTCAAGAAGTTTGTTTTAAAATAGTTATTACTATATAAACATTGCCCTTTTGTTTTACTGATTTACTATTTTTTAATATTTCAGTATTTTCGACGAAGAAAAGGTCATATGACTTGTAATAACGCTAATGGATGTTTGTATAAGTTTAATTTTTATTATAGTCTAAATTCATTTGTTTTTGTTAACAATTTCTCTTCTGATTTAGATATATGTTTCTGAATATCTGTTTCCAAAATTATTAAACTTCTCAAGAGTTAGAGAATTATCATAATTTATTTTTCGATGTTCAAGATAAAAGAATGACTTTATTTATCAATGTTACTTATGTGATTAACATTGCCAGAAAGCTTACTTAGAAATCGTTATTACTATGTAAACTTTGTCCTTTTGTTTTACTAATTTACTATTTCTTAATATTTCAGTATTTTCGACGAAGAAAAGTTCATATGACTTCTAATAATGTCAAATAACAACTAATTTTTATGAGATATATATATATATATATATATATATATGTCACAAATGTACTATCAAGTTAACAAGATCTTCTAACTTTAAAATATATTATTTGAAAACTTTCCAAGTTTTTTTTTTAAAAAAAAATCACAACAAATGTGAAAATATGTGAATATATATGAATCATTTAAAATTTATCATTCACAAAATAAATTTTATATTCAGTAATATCGAATAAACATTTTCATTTTGTCCCTACACTAAATTAAAATCTAATAACTATAAAAAAAATAGTAACATTAATTAAAAGTCCTATTTATTTATGTAAGTATAAAATATATTAGAAATTCATCTATTGCACATTAATTCTTTAGTTAAAACATTATAAATTCTCTTACTTATTACTAATTATTGCAAATGTTATTCACACTCTTTAACATTCTTTAGTTATAATATTATGAATTATTATAGTTATTACATTAATTATTTCTATCTTTCATCTTTCCTTATATTAACTTTTGACCAAAATTTTTCATATTAATATATCACCCCTATATAAGTGATAACACAGTGTTGTTATTTTTCCTTGGACGAATCATGCTTGGTTGAATAAATTGAAAATTGTTTAGCAGCATATGAACTATCTCTTTGTTATGTTAAGATAAACATGTGATTATATATATGATTTCACATATAGAATATATTCTTTCATGTTAACTTTTAGTTTTTTCGGTGAAAAAAAAAAAAGGAAACATTTCTCCGTTATTTATGGATAGTCAGATAACTAACTTTGATTTATGTACAAAGACAATGGAGAAGTCAAATATGAGATCCAACAAAAAGAATGTCATCTATTATGTTATAACTTATAAAATAAATATTAATATACAAAAATAGTTCTAAAAATAAAATGTAGTTGTTCTCCACATGTTCATATGACATCTAAGCAGATTAAGTGGAATGCACGTGCAAAACACATCGGGTTAGATCAAACAAAAAATACACAACAAAAATCGTTTATAAGGTAATATTAGTGAGATATGACTAATTACATGATTGAACCTCATCAAATTGATATATATACATGTTATTGCATTTAACTAATAAACTTTTTCATTGACCATCTTATAGGTTCGTGTGAATAAGTGATATATATGACGATCTACATTGAACATTCATAAAAGAATCTGCAATATTATTTTGTGCGAAACTTATTATATTCAAATCTTCACTTAAATTTTCTGTATTGATAATCACGTGCAAAAAAATCTTGTCAATCTATAAATAACAATTATCTATGGAGTTGTTAGCTACTCATATTCATTTTCTCCGTCTTTTTTAATCAAAGTATCTTCTCTTCTAAAAAAAATCCTTCATTTTCTTCATTATTCATGATGTTAATAATCAAAAGAAATGACATAAAATAAGTGATGTGACAATTTATGACCATCATTTTGTTGAATATCATAAATATACATTCTTCAACATTTCTTCCTGTGTCATGATAGTCAAACACATGTTCGTCAAGATGAAAAGAATGTTTAAAGGCAATATACAAGATTCACCAAAGAGAAAAGTCATATTAATTTGGTACAAATTCATCCAAATATAAAGAATGAAGGTCAATGATGGTGGCGAAAATTTGTTTGGTTGAGTAGAAGTTCAAATGATTTACAAATATATGTATAAATATATTTATTGTTGCTTATTTTAATATATTTAAATAGTTATTTCTCCAAATACAAGACGCATCATCTAAGGACAAGATGTTACTATAAAGTTTTACACTTTTTGTATCAAAGGCAACACAAATTAATCTTCAACTGATAGAGGGAACCATTGGATAAATTTTTATTTTATTTTTTTGTAAATTAAATATAATAAATTTGTCAATTACATTAATGTGCAATAAATTTGAAAGTAATAATACTCCATATTAATACGATAATAATTATTTGGAATATTTATAGTTTAGAATTGAGAGAGACATACAGTTGCAGATTGATTGTTAGATAATTTTAACAATATAATTTAAGTTCAGTGAAATGTTAGCTCGATAGAAAAGTTATCTTACAGAGCTTATAAATTATTGATTTTTTAATTATGATATAGTCATGATTATTTCTTAAATTACGTACTTCATATTTAAAAATAAATGTGTTGGTGACATCTTGATTTTATATTGAATTAATATACTTCAGAATTTATGTTTTACAACTTTTTGGAATTAATATTTTTTTAATTTACTAATTATGTGCAAGAAAAAAAATATATTTAAATATAGATCTAATGACATGACGCTCTCTAAGGCCTAAAACATTATTCATCTTTTTTTAGTACTTTTGACCATTTTTTATAATTTTGAAAGTCTGAAAACAGTATTTAATGATTATGTAAAGATGATGACTTTGTTTTTCAGAATGGTGGCCAAGTTTTCTTTTGTCACACAAGCATAATTACTGTGATGGGAAGAAAATAATATAAATCTCTCAAAATTTCATAAACAAAAGAAGTTATAACAACGATTGAAATAAATCTTTAAATTTGAATTTGAAGTAAAAGAAAATGGAGAAAGGCAATAACTTAATAAAGATGATGTCTTTGTTTTTCGAAATGAGAGTCAAGCTTCCTCTGTCACACAAACACAATTATTGTGATCGATGAAAAGAAAAAATATAAATCTCTCAAAATTTCATATAAATCACAAATTTATTGAAATAACGGGTGAGGCAAACTCTGAAATGTGAATTCAAAATTATTATTGATTACTAACATATTAAAATAGACTAATGAATAAAGCACATGAGAAAAGAATGATAAATTATAATTATGAGCATAATGGATAAACAAATTTTAATAAAAGCTAATAAAAATCATTAGGTCATGAATAAGTTATATATTTATAACAACAACAAAAGAATCTCAACTTCTCAAATTAAAAAAAGGTATCTGAAAAACATAATAACAAAAAACATATAATTTTATTTATTGTATAGTGTTTTAATGAAGGGCAAAAAAATTGGACTCGGCTCCTCTTTAATGGTCAATCTCTCCAATTCCTCCAATGGGGTCTTAAATTTCTTACGCGCGTCCCTTTTTAAATCTTAGGGACAGATTTATCTAGTTAACTAAAAGCTTAAATCCAGGTTAATTAATTCTCTCTTCTCCACTTCTTTCCATTTCTTAGTGTATGTATGTGTGTATATATATATATATATATATATATATATAGTATATTGTAACGATCCGAACCGTCGTTATTTAGGAAAAGCAAAGGGCGACTGTCCTTCCAGGGCGGCAGCGCCACGGCGGGAAGTAGCCGCCAGATCGGGTTGGGCGAGGCAGAATGTAAATAACGCGAAATCTTATTTTCTTCTTCTTCCAAAATCACGTAAATTAGACGTAAACCACCCCAGAAACCCTCCAAAAGTTGCTCTAGGCACGGGAAAGAAGGAGGAAGAGAGTTCTAGCATAAGGAGATCGATGACTTGCGGATTCTTGGCCTCTTTCACCATCTTGTCGCCCGAAAATCCAAATTGGAGCTATAATTATGTGCAGCAGCTTGGCGCCCAGGTAGTCGAATAGTTTCAAATTTGTCATTCACTACGTAGTATGTTGAAATTGACGGTAGATGCATGCATAGGCTTTTTGCGCACCGAGAAAGGATTGATTATGTATATATTCCTAAGTGTTGCATTAGTTGTATGTCGTAGGAGAAAGTCCTAGTTCGTGGAATAGGGTTGAGGTGATGGTTGTGATTTCATGTTGTGTGATGTATGTTTGTTCTTGCTTCATTAAAATACATGTATGTATGCGAATGTTGCATTATTGATCACACTAATTGTAAATGAGGATAGATGATTGATGAATGCCATGAATCATGACTTAATTGTATGATTTTGAGAATATAATTGTGATTGTGATTGTGGATTGTTGAATGGATCGGGTGTTGCGTTCCAACACACTAACTAGGATCAGTTGCCACGTACCGACATAAATATTGGAACGGATGTCACGATCCGACAAGCTAATTTGGAACGGGTACCACGTACGGATACACTAACAGTTTGGGTATAGATCCATGAGAGGACCATTGACTTATCTTATATGTGTAATTGTTCGTATTACTAATAATGTGGAATTGGGCATATTTCCTGGAATGATTGGTGGATTGTACTTGATGTTCTTTTATGTGGGTTTTGCGATGTTGTAAGTTAATTGAAGATATCTGGTGAATTGTGAATGGTAGAGTCCCAATTCGGACTGTAGTATGAGGGGAACTAAGGGTCTCAGTGCTATCTTTGTTATTTAGAATGAGGTCATGAGTATTATTGTTGGGGAATGGTAATATAAACGGATAGTACACCTCGATAGGTGTAATGTGGGCCATAAGTTGAGTAGAGATGAGGGAAGCATAAGGGTGTATTGTGAGTGGTTGGTCGAGTTAATAGTAGTATATCTGGAACGTCCTTAAGGGATTAATTGATTAGGTGCAATCACGAACGAAGTAAGTAAGGGGTTATAGGTAAGGGAACTAGCATGATGTCAATATCAAGAATGGTAAGGGTAGCAAAATATAAAGGTGGAGGAGCGATTGGTCTTATTGCATGTTTCGTCAACTGATTTCTTATATTATGTGGTGGGTATTCGAGTTGACTGATGATGCCTACCAGTACGTGTGGTTGTATTGATACTACTCTTGCTATGCCTTTTGGGGCATAGTCATGGTTGCAGGGTCAGTGATGTTTCATAGGTGAAGACGACGACAAATCTCCAGCAGCTTCTATTTTCCTTCCACATGATGGAAGTTGTGTCTGTTCATTATTATGTCCTACCTTGTACTCTTAGTAGCTCTTGTACATGTTTAGACTAGATCCTTGGGGTGTTAATTACTTTACAAGTCTTACCCGAAATTATTTTAATACAAAAAGCTCTTATTTATAAAACCATTTTATTTCATTTATCTCCATTCTTCTTTAATTTTCCGCATGTTTTAACTATTGGGATATGAGGGTTCTCCAACTTAGGTGTTAGAGTAGGTGCCCACACGGTTCGGTGGGTTGGGTCGTGACATATATGATGTTGTAAAATAGAATTAATATTATCAAATTAAAGCTTTTTAGTAAATAATTATAATTGAATGAACATAAGACAAATGTTTTTAAATTATTAATACATATTGTCAGAGTTGCTTGAATTTTGAGATCAAAATGATCAGATATCATTAAAACATTTCAACATATATTCAAAGTTTAAATATGGGAGAAAGTGACATTTCTTTAATAATATTATTTCTTACTTCACTCAATTTTGTAAACAATCTAACCAACAAAATAGAAAAAAATATTCATTAAAAAAATGTAACCAATAGTCTTTCCTCTTGAGGCGATGTACATAAATGATGTACACCATTTAAGTACAAAATTTGTCTTAAATATTCATACTTGAAATTTAGTATGTGTATGACACTAATAAGGATTACCATAAGTATTTCAATATTTTATCTTTATATGTAACATATCTTTTACAAAATATTATTACTTAATTAATATTTGAGTAAGGCTATCATAGAGAGGTAATTTTACCAAAAAAGTGTACTTGATTTTTATCATGAATGATGGTTATATATACTTCAGTAGAATAACTTAATTGTAACATATGAATAACATCACGTATGGTGAAAAATATTTCATTTCATTAAGTTTCTACCTAATCTTTGTGGAATTATAGTCTTCTCCTTTTTTCTACCGCATACATATCATATAGTTCTTGTCTAATGAAAGTATATAGTATCTTATAGAAGTTGTATCATGATATAAAATATTTAAATTTTTCAATAATAAAAATTAATAGATGAATAAAATTTAAAGTATTATTTATAGAATCATTAATTTGATTTAAGATCATTTTATGATCAATCACTATTTGCTTATCTATTTTTATATAGCTAGTAAGGAGTGTACGTATCTTGTGACATAAAGAAAAAATATATGGAACAATACATATCCAATGAAGAAGGAAGACGAAAATATATGTTAATGTTATATTTACTCTAGTGTTCCATTTGATTTAAATCTCTTGCCACCGACACTTTACTTTCTCCGTTCATTTTTACATACATATCTATTAAAAAGTAATTATTATCAGGGCAATGTTATCATATTATAAGTAAAAGTGAAAATTTATTTTTGAAATAGTGAATTTAACATCAAAACTAATAATTCAATGGACTATGTTGATACCCATTGGTTTTGCAAAATTAGGAAGAAAATCCTTTGTTTGAGGGAAAAGAATAAAAAATAAAAAACAAAGAAGAAATATCTTACCCAAATCATATGCCTTTTTTCATATCTATTTAATATTATTGTCTCTCCCACAACTTTTTTCACTGTTTACTCATGAAAATGGTAAGAAAAAATACGAGTGTGAATTGATGAATGATTTGCTATAATATTTTCACCAACTCTTTCTTATGAGGTACCTCGAATTTCGTTGAAGTTTGAACTTAATCAATTTTTGCAAATAACACTTGAGATTTTTTAAGGAGAAGAAGAGTAGAGAACTTGAAGAAATTATAGTTTAAAAGTGTGAGGAAATCTCTCTATTTATAGCTACCAAATAGTGATATGAATAGGTGTTAATTGTGTCTTATCCGAAAAGTCACAACGTTCAAAAAAGTCACTGCTTATCGGAAAAGTTACAATCTTTCGAAAAAATCACAACCCTTCGGAAAAGTCACAACTCATTGAAAAAGTTACAACCCATCAAAACCCTTTGAATGAGTCACAACGCATTGAAAAAGTCACAACCCGTCAAAAAAGTCACAACCCTTTGGAAAAGGCACAACTCATTGAAAAAGTCGCAATCCTTTAATTTGAAAAGGTATCTACTTTCAATATAATAAAATTAATTTAATTAATAAATAAAATAAATTGAGTATTTTTAATTGAGGGTATTATAGTAATTCAACATTTAAGTTTGGAAGTTCATGCTTTTAATGTAGTGTGTGTGTGTGTGTGTGTGTATATCACGAAATTAATATCACAAAAATTATAAAATAATACTTAAAATCTATTGGGCATTAAAACTAAAACACTATATTATCTTACATACAAGATTACGTGGTAATAAACATTAATAATGTAAAGGAAAATAAAAATTATTATATCTTATCATTTATCCTTAATAACATAAGCATAAATTAATGATTGTAAACATATATACCAGGAGCTGTAATACAAGAAATGGTGTTTGTGAGCCACTCAACATGAGCAAAGTACACAAATATTTAATTGTGAAGAAGAAGAAAAGAACAAGAAATATTTTTTTATATATTATATATATAATCTAATTAAGTGTACATGTTGTGTACGTGTGTATCATGTTAATTAATAATAAATGTATATATATAAAAAAAACATTTTGTGTACATTATATTATTAAGTACTAAAACTTTTTAAAAATAATGTAAACTTTTGTTCCTTTTCTTATTTTACGTATGCTCCTTCATAAGATAAAAATTTGCATTACGCTAGGAGGATCGTAGAAATATAAGTACTTTAAAAATATTCTATCTATTGATAGTATTGACGATAAGAAAATAGTGAAATTACGTACTTTGAAAAAATTATAAGAGAATTCCACTAATCCAATGTATGATTATAAACAATACTAGTAACATAGATGAAAAGAGTTCTTACATATTGCATAATCAACCTCTATATATTGGTCAATAAATTAGCAAATGTAAAATGAATTTGGTTAGAGCTACACGATAATATGTTGTCCATCTCCTCTTTCTTTTTTAATACACTCTTGCTCATCTCTTTCGAATCTCAAAAAAATAAGCATAACGATGTTCACACGAACTGCGTCATCTAGTGAGTCCAAGGCCTGGATGAACGCTTAGAATACGTATAATTAAACTAAAATTATGAGGACGTTGAAATCGAAATAACAAGACATCATGCGTAAGCTAATAAAGAAACATTGAACGACGAAAATAAAGATACATTATAAAAATACTCATATTATTAAATTGATTTGATCAATAGACCACAAATATAATTTATATAAAAATGAAATAAATTAAAAAAAAATATATTTGGAGAACGATTTCCCTCTCAACAAGACTTCATTTGAAGATTACATTGTAAATGTTATTGGATTGCGGTGAAAGGAATGATTTTAATGAACGGCAAAAAGTTTAATCAATATTTCTAAGGACCTTCATGTTTTTAATATGGTATAAATAGTATATATTTCATATAAACAGTATATATTTCTAAGGACCTTCATGTTTTCAATATATTTCTATTTATTTTTTCTTAACGAACTAGCTAGTGATGTGTGTTGTGTATTTACCTAAAAGTATATTTCTCTATCTGAATCACATCTTGTTGCATTTTTTTTACATTATAAGTGTGAAGCAAAGCCATACATTTTTAGCATATTCTTTAAAAAAAAAAAAAAGTTGTTGCAGAATTATTATTTACTAATTGGATTGAAAGTGGATAAACTTGTACCATCTTCACCCCTTCAAGATCAGAAACAAGGATGGGAAAACCCCTAGGCAATTGTTCACATAAAAGCACAAGCTATTACTATAAGTTGATGAAGAACACTGCAAATTCTTGTATGATTGTTACAACTTTGATTGCCACGAATCACGATGGTGTTTGTTGCTGGCTTCACTCTGCCAGGCGGTGGTATTCCAATATTGCTAAATTTGAATGAATTTATGGTCTTTGTCATATCAAATCCATGCAGTAGAATTATTCAGCTTAATCGTTTCCATCATTATGTTCTTGTCCATTTCGACATCTCACCATGCTGAAGATGATTTTCTTGTGTCATTGCCTGCCAAGTTATTGTTTGGACTCACGATGTTGTTTGCCTCGATACTTAGCATGCTCTTGGCTTTTGCAACAACCTTCTTTTTAGTCTATTGATCATACAGATTGGGAGCCAAAGCTCATTGCTGCTTGTGTTGGTGTTTCTGTAGCTTTTTAAAGAGTCAAGACTAACAAATCCTTTCTATACAGGAGTTGGGAATGCTATAATCACAAAACATTCCTATGCCTCAATGTACCTAAAAACAAGTAATTGACCGGATGAACTACAATAGCCTACCGTGCTCTTGCTTTCCAATAGTTTATACGTCTCCAAATGTCACAGAAGGTCGCACTGGAAGGGTAGTACTCATAAGCTGTTGTATATCATTTCAAAAATTCAGACAAGGTCGATCAACCTGCGCTTGAACTAGGGACAGGAAAAAGAAAGCAAAGTCAGCTTCAATCAGATAAAGTACATCAAAGTAACAATTTTGTAAGGAAATTTTCAATTTCAAGTTAGTGGATCGATGCAGCAGTACACTTGTTAGTCTTTCACATTGGTAGGGCGAGTGCTTAACTTGGTCTTTGTTTCCATTTACATTTCTCTCACCGTTATTGCAGACTTCTCAAACTTCAGGTGAAGGCATATCAGACGAGAAAACAAGGAACGTCTGTCTAGTTTAACAAAACTAAATAGTCATCTCTTTAAGTTTTTGAAATTCCTAAACCTCCTCTCTGTCATTCCCAAAACCTCTCTTTCTGACTATTCAACCCAACGGGGACTGGTGCAGAGAAGAGTGGCCTGAAAGGGAGGGAGAGAGGCCTGGACGGAGCTTGGTTAGGAGAGTGCAACATGTCAAGTTAGGGGAGGAGAGTGTGTGTGGTTAGAAAACTGCTTCTTAATGGAAACAAATTTAGAAGGTAAAGTGGGAACAAACTAGCACTTTGTTGACATAATGTGATTTCGCAGTACCATAAAAAGGAATTGTAGGGGAGGTCCCTCTAAAGACCTACTGAACTATGAAGTTCAATATTTTTCAAATAAAAATAGAGGTACACTCAGTATCATTAAACTAGAATATGTTTTTCAAATAAAGAATAGAGGTACATTCAGTATCGTTAAACTAGAATATGTTTTTCAAATAAAAAGGGAGGTCCATTCTGTATATTTAAACTAGAATTGAGATACCAGTAGTACTGCCAAATATGACCTTCCAGGCACATTAGAAAATTATCAATTATCATCAATTCAACTTGATGGATTCTATGACAAATCACTTTGAACAACAAAATCTCCACCTTAATAAAGGACTGCTCTCTCTCCTTATCTAAAAGAAAAAAAAAAAAAAAGAGGAATGCTCTTTCTAAGATCTGCCTAACTATCAGATGTTCAAATTCTTCATGTTCCTAATGCCCCTGCAAAAGGTACAAATATTGTGCAAGGCAATTTCAAGTTCTACTAGAGAAGCAGCAGTTTACCATTGTATCTTAGATTCTTTCAGATAACATTAAGTCCGGAACCATGTAAAGCTAAATGAAACCAGTTTCTTGCAGCTACTAGTGTCAACTGTGCCTCAATAAGTTGAGGTCAGTTATATGAATCATCTATATCTATTATCTTCTATTCTAACACATAATATTCCAATACTTAATAAATTAAAGTGTTTTTAAATCCTACACTTGTCCTTATGCCAACATAAGAATCTCAAAACTTAGTGAAGACACTTCTGCCAAACACGAGGCTTAATGTAAGTGTCAACCACTACGACTTTGCACTATTCCCGATGTTGTCATCGCCTATATATCCTTTCTGACCAATTATATATTGTTCACCTAAGTCCGCATAAAGTGAGCATAGCATCCTAGAGATTTAACAATTGTATCACTTAGGGGTATTTGGCATTATTATATGTGTTTGATTAGTCTTACATGACAATATCTGATGACATGATTTTATACAAGCCAATTGATTTAGTTGATATTGTTCTAGTGTTCGTGAGGACCATGTATGTTGGTCTAATATATCCCGAGTATCCATAAGGGACCATGTGGTTCGGTTTAATAGAGTATTTGGAATACACACAGCCCATAGATTAAAATAATCAGTCTAAAGGGCTTGACCCCGACGGCCTACGGTTGAATATATGCTGCGATTGACTTGTACCTACTCTCTACATATCCTACTTGCTGTTTCATTAAAGTACTGGAAAATATATATTTTTATGTTGTTGGCTTGTTGCTTCCATGCATTATTTTACAGATTTCTCTACGTTGTTGCTTCCATGCATTATTTTACAGATTTCTCTACGTTGTATATGACAGAGGGTCAATGATCTTGATGGGCTTTAGGCTCACCCTTGTTAATTTTATGTTCTCTGATCCTTCCACTACTTTGATTATTGGTCAACTGTGATAAAGTGAGAAATATTGGAGAAGAATATTATTGAATTGTGTCTCTACATTATTCATTGAGACCCTATTTATAGATGCTATATAAGACTCCTATTCCAACTAGGACACTAAATTACAATCATTTTTCAAATAGGATTCTATGTACTATTCATATTCCTACTCTTATTCTAACACTCCCCTCAAGTTGGTGCATACATGTCATATGTACTGAGCTTGTTATAGATGTGATTAATACAAGGAGCAGTGAGGAACTTGGTGAAGATATCTGTAAGAAAACTGCTAAGGACTGCTTTGGACGTGTGGGCGATCTCAGTTGAAAGGGAACAAACTGAAAAATTGTCGGAAACTGGTTTAAAATATATGGGTTATCTTGAAATCAAGAGATCAGAAGATCTTGATCAAGAAAGCCATCGGAAAACAGGCCAAAACAGGATCACGCGCCGGAGCGTGGTTAGATCTCGTCAAAGGTGATGATCTCCTGGGTGGTGCGTGGGAGGTTGATCCACAGTAAGGCGGTTGCGGTTTGGTCACAGGGAGACACTGTACCTCTGGGAGGTGTTGGTTTATGCACAACACTGACGAAAAGTAAAATTACGTAATTCATATCTGAGGAGTCACCGATAAGACGCATGGTGCTACGCAACACTAATTTGAGAAAGTAGTACGCAAAGATGCACAGTGCTATACAAATCAGCTATGAGAAAGTAGTCACCGGAAAGATGCACAGCGCTACACAAATCAGATATGAGAAAGTAGTCACTAGAAAGATACACAGTGCTACACACATTAGATATGAGAAATTAGCCACCAAAAAGATACACGATGCTACGCAAATCGGATGTGAAAAAGTAGTCATTGAAAAGATGCACGATGATACGCAAATCGAAAAGATGCATGGTGCTACACAAATTAGATCTGAAACGCCATCGGAAACAAGCACGGTGCTACTTTCTGTCCCAGATGCTTCTCAAAAATCAGTCCTCAGCATGATTATTTTTCATGCCTATATTATTGCCCCAAATTTTGCTAATACAATCATTGGCCATACGGGCAGCTATATGAGTTATAACCGCCCTCCGACTACGGAAGCTCTTTTTTATTCTCTACCAGGATTGTGGAGGCTTTGATACCATATAAGAAATATTGAAGAAGAATATTATTGAATTGTACATTATTATATTGAGATTCTATTTATAGACACTACATTAGACTCATTTTTCAACTTAGACACTACATTTCAATCATTTTCCAAGTAGAATTCTATATACTATTCTTGTTCCTACTGCTATTCTAACAGATGGTGCTCAAGACCTTATCAGAGTTCACCTAAGGTGAGAACCCACAACAGCCGTGTTGGCACTTCAAGCTAGTTATTTCATTTTGTTTACTTTCCCATTGTAACCCAAGCTATGTAATTAGAGTCGAAGTAGCGCTCCTTCACTGTTTATTTTAAGATATCAATGTCTTAAACTTGTACTTTTGGATTTACATAGCTTTTCATCAGAATTATCAGACTTTATTACTTTGCATTTTAAATATTCTGCTCAACTTTGAAAATGAGTTGTGATAGCAAAGGACGGGGTTTGGTTGGGGGTAGTGGTTCTTAAGGTGCCATTCATAGCCAATAATAGATTTGGATCTTGAGAAACTTGGTAAGAGTGTTTAGGCTTTAGATTCCTGTGAGTCAAGGAGCAGTGTCCTAGTAGACTCTTATTTATAGATATGTTGTTGACAATATCTATAAACATGACGATGCAAGGGAATTTATGGAAAATTTCCCTTCTTTCTTCCTTTTGTCACATGCGATAGATTTTGAAGTAAGCTCTAATCCTTGAATGTCTTTATGACATATGGTGAATACGAGAGTCCCCGGAGGATCAGATGAGGAACTACCAGTGCAGGCTATGCCTGGGGCAAGTAAGCTCGAGTGCTCAAACTACTCAACCTAGAACCACAACTGCTAAGGTTACCGGAGGTAGGTCCCCAACTGTTGGGTGAGCTAGACCAAAGCAGCATGTGATACTTAAGGCACATGATATTCCCATACAAATCACAGTTCTTAGTCCTACCATTACTCTTCCAGTTAATGTAGTATGTGAGAGTGAGACCCATGTTGCTCACACTCTTTACAAATGTCGGCGGGCGCGTGTCGAATCCTCCAAAAATAATGCATTTCCAGAGGATCTGATACAAGTGCAGCAATATTTTTGGAATGACCAAGTAACATAGTGTGAGAATATTGAACGTTTTGGAATCTTATTCTTCTAGACCAATTGAGCTGCAAGTGCCACCAGCTGTTACATGCTACTATTGGTGCTCAGAGTCCTACTGTTATTCCTTAGAATAGCCTAACGCCCTAACCTAGCAACTGAGATTGCAATCCTTGTTCCTATTATGGCTCCCAACCTATGATACTGATGGGTAGAGCGGGGCCTTCTACTATTGTTAGAGATGATATGGTGAGGAAGATGGAGTCTTTCTAAAATTCTTCCTCCCAGAGTTTGATAACACTTCAGCCACTACTACGGCTCAGAAGTTCATAAAGAAGTGTAAGAAGATACCTTTTACCATGGGTAATAGAGACACACATGGAATAGGCCGAATAGCCTAAACTACTTTTCCACTATTTGGTATAGTCGAGTCTTGGTGGGTCTTCTATAAGAGGGACAGGCCAGATGGATCTCCATAGCTCACTTGGAGTGAGTTTTTGGCCTTGGTCATGGAGAAGTTCATTCCCTAGAGTCAGCGTGATAAGAGGTAGTGCTAGTTTGAGCAAATAGAGCAAGGAGCTATGACTATGGTTGAGTATGATGTTATTTTAACTAATTTGTCTCACTATACACTTGATCCATACTTTTTGATGAATTATGTTACCGTATCTGAGTTATGTTAGTGATTGAAAGCCAAAATAGTACATATTTGGATGTTGGGGATGTTGCCACCCGAGTAGATGCAATGTAGACTCATGAGGATGCTGAGAGAAATAGGAAGAGGGCTCGTCATCTTGTACCTACTAAGAGTGCTCTAAATGAGGGCAGGGGTCGTCATAGTCAAGGTTCTTATCAATCCAGCTAGTTGCGCTTCCTCTTTTAGCACTCCAGCTCATCAAGGGCAATAGCAGCATTAGAGAAGTGGTGGTTCATCAACCCACACTTGCAGGTCCTATATCAAGGTACATTATGGCCAATGTAAGAAGATGGGAGGCAAAGAGTGTTTTACTTGCAGTGAGTTGGGACATTATGCTAGATATTACTCGGGGGGCGATGCAGCTAAGACTTCAACAAGACCACATAGCTACTGTTCCGACCCCAGTTCAGTTAGCCAGGACTATTACGCTACTCATGTATTAGCAGCTACAGAGCTCAAGTAGAGGGGACCTCCCCTGTGTTTAGATAGGTCAAACAAGATGCAGATGCATCCAATGCAGTGGTTACAGGTATACGTTCCATATGTTCTTGTGAGAAATATAGGAAAAAAATATTATTAAATTGTTGTTGTGTCTACATTCTTACATTGAGACCCTATTTATTATTCCTTTACCAAGTAGGACACTAGAATACAATCCTTTACCAAGTAGGATACTATTTACTATTCCTATTCTAAATAGGATTGTGTAAACCTATTCCTATTATAATAGAATTGTGTAAACCTATTCCTATTCTAATAGAATTGTGTAAACCTATTCCAATTCTAATAGGATTGTGTAAGCCTATTCCTCTTCTAACACTCCCCCTCAAGCTAGTGCATACAATTCATGTACCTACCTTGCTACATATGTAATTAATACGAGGACTAATGTGGGGCTTGGTGAGATATTTCCAAGTTGATCAGTCGACTTCACAAAATTGACAGTCAATCTCAATGTGCTTGTCTTCTCATTAAATACTGGATTTGATTTGATGCATAATGTCAGTCAATCTCAATGCGCTTAATCTTATCATGAAATACTGAATTTGATGCATAATGCCGATAAAACACAGAGTGATAAAATTACAGTGTTGAACTTCCCAAACCAAACTTGCAAAGATTGTTCAGACCATAGAGTGGCTTACGTAATCAATATACAAGGCTACTAAACTCCCATATAAACTTCTTCACAATGCAGCGGTCATTGTAAGTGCTCAAAATCTAGTACAAAGTATATGGATCATGTTGGAATCAATAGACGAGTCGATATTAGAGAAGAAAGTCACCAAAAAATTGGTCAGAACATGTTCATACACCAGAGTATTAGATTTGATGGCTAAAAGTAGTCACAATCTAACAAATAATATTATATGGATTGGGTCGGAATGATGTCATGACCCAACTAGAAAATAGAAATTTTATAGGATAGTTCGAATTGATGGAACGACCCCATTGAAAAGGAGAAATAATATGGTAGGATTGGAATGATGGCATGACCCTACTGAAAAAGAAAAATTATACAGTTAGGGTTAGAATGATGGCACAACCCTACACAAATCAGATTTGAGGAGTCACTGGAAGGACGAATGAAACTATGCAAATCAAATCTGAGGAGTCACTGAAAAGACACATGATGCTATGCGACACAGATATGAGAAAGTAGTTCGAAAAAATCCACGGTACTACACAAATTAAATATGAAAAGTAGTCCGAAGAGATGCACGGTGCTATGCAAATAAGATATGCAAAAAAAGGTAATTACCAAAAGGATGGCAAGGTGCTACACAAATTAACTATGAAAAGTAGTCACCAGAAAGATGGCGCGGTGCTACGCATACCAAATATGAAAAAGTAGTCACCGAAAAGATCGCACAGTACTACACAAATTAACTATGAAAAAGTAATCACCGGAATGATGGCATGGTGCTACACAAATTAAACATGAAAAAGTAGTCACCGAAATGATGGCACAATGCTACACAAAATAAATATGAAAAAGTAGTCACCGAAATGATGGCACGGTGCTACACAAATTAGATATAAGAAAGTAGTCACCGAAATGATGGCACGGTGTTACACAAATTAAATATGAGAAAATAGTCACCAGAAAGATACACGGTGACCCAACTTTTGCTAACATAATCATTGGCAGGATGGGCAGCATATATGGGTAATAGCTACCTGCCGGCAGCGGAAGGTCTTTGATTTTCTACCAAGATCGTGTAGAGGATCTGATACCATGTGAGAAATATAGGAAAAAAATATTATTGAATTGTTATTGTGTCTACATTATTACATTGAGACCCTATTTATAGACACTAGAATACAATCCTTTACCAAATAGGATACTATTTACTATTCCTATTTCTATTTTTATTCCTATTCCTATTCTAAATAGGATTGTATAAACCTATTCCTATTCTAATAGGATTGTGTAAACCTATTCCTATTCTAATAGGATTGTGTAAACCTACTCCTCTTCTAACAGTTCTCATGATACTTTCATACTTATAGGTACGGGATCTACTTATTTGTATACAACAACATACCCCATGTAATCCCACACGTGCCTAGGGGTTTACTTATTCATATGTATCACTATATTTTGCTTCATACTTGGGTAGAGATCTTCTTATACTTGATGTTCCATTTGTTGTCTTGACCCCAATGGGGGAGTTCGTTAGAGTGGACAAGGTTTATCGCAATTGTGCAATTTCCATTGAGAGGGTAAACAATGCATTCGATCTTATGATCCTAGAGATGATGTAATAGATTAATCAAGGGAAAACGGATGTTAAACTAAAATAAGTCAAAAGCAATAATTGGGGCAACCTCAACTTATTGCTTTTGGCTTAAAAGCACTTGCTTAAAAGTTACTCTGAAATTTGTCAAACACTCTAAAATGCTGGAAAAAAACTTGAAAGCAGTTTTTAAGCCCTCCAAACAGGCTCTTGTCACATATCTTAGTGAATAATATCCAACCCAATCAAAATGAGAACTCTCAAGGGTTACCTGTCAACTTCAATTTTTGTTTGGATCTTAGTTTCATCTACCAGAAGAATCATGTATGGGATAACATTAGCCACATAATGCTTACCCCCCCCCCCCTCTTCATGTGGTGATAGTATGTTTATAAATGAACATGGATTTCAGCATGACATAAGTATTTTTATCAAGAGGAATTAGAAAAAGAACTTGAGAGACTTGTCCCTGATCAAGACTTACAGTGCAAAGTAAAAAGAACATATTAAAAAATCAGGAATCTACTTACATTTGTGTTTTCAATTTCTTTTAGAAATTTCTCTGGATAGTCAATATAGTTGGCACATTCATTCTTTACTCTAACCACAAGCTCTTTCTCTTCAGCCTTTTCAAGGTTCCTTATCAAAATACTAATAGTCAACTTATCTGGGCAGAATCCAGATATCTTCATCAGTTCATACATTTCCATTGCCTTCTCTATGAGATCTACTCTAAAGTACGCCCCAATCAGCTCAGTATAGGTTCTGCAATCTGGTTGGAGGCCTTCTTTTATCATGTGCACAAATAGTTGTTCAGCCATTTCAATGAACTTGTTTTTGCCCAGCATCATTATCATACTGTTGAACAGAGATAAATCTGGTGTGTACCACTCCTCGATCCTGACAAAGTTGAACACCTGAGATTTTGGATGAAATGCACATTTAAGATAAAATGAAGAGAAGTATCAAGGGGCAAGGAAGTCATTCTGGAAGATCTGTGAATCCCTCCAACTTATATTAAAACTCTCCAAGGTCCGCCTCGTGCTGATCCAAATTGAAAGATATAAATTGAACAAGTATGGTTGTCCCTTGTTAGGATGTACTATTAAACTTAAATTGGGGTTGTTTGCTAACATTGTTTCCCGGTGGACTAAGCTTTCATGATTGGCGGGAAGAGTAAACACCACCGGAAAGAAAGAGCTATATATTGGTCCCTTTGTCCATATCAAAGTATGGAATTTTAATCAGTCTAGTCTGTATCTTCAAAATTCAAATATATAGGGTCAGTGTGTTTGGTATGGAGGAAAACATTTTCGGAAAATGTTTTGCAATTTTCCTATGTTTGGTTGATCAAAATGCTTGGAAAACATTTTCTCTACGAAAACAAGCTCCTTAAAAATTAGGATGTGACTTCCCTAATGAAAGTAGGAAAGTAAGTTACATAACTAACATTCCAAGTTTATTGTCTCCTTCCCACCCACCCCCCATCCAACTCTCCCCCCACCCGAGCCCCCACTCCCCATCCCTATCCGCCTCCCTAATGTTTTGCTAAATAACACGGAATAATATTTTTTTTAACATTACCAAACATTAGAAAATAAGTAAGAGACCACTTATTTTCCAAGAAAACATTTTCGAGGACATACCAAACACACCCAAAAGGTTTGTCTCGATCATGATCACATTTGAAGTTGGGTTGTGTTAAAGTTTGAATGCAAGACACAACAAATTGAGAAGTAATTCTATCTACTACACTTCACTGTGCTTAAACAGCCATAAACTTCAAATGAGACGCCTCTACGCAAAAACGTATTGCAATTTACTCTACTTTTTGCAATTTACGCTACTTTTGCAATTTATACTACTTGTTCAATTAAATTGAGTGAGCTGAGAAGAAAAGAGAAGTTGAAAAATACCTTTAGAGCCAAGTGAACTTCATTTTGCCTTTGCAATTCATTCAAAGTGTCTAATACATCAGCCTTCAATAACCTACTAAGTTTGTTTTTCAACATCTCCTCTAATTTGTCAGCTGATTTTGCTAATTTCAGAGACTGTACAGCTTGGATTGCCTCTGAGGACAAAACCCTTGACCTCCACATAGGTTTTCTTGGTCCATTTCTCAACCCACACACAGTTTTCTCATTTTTCTTTGAAAAAAAACTATTGAGTTGTCTTCTTGAAATTTGAACTTCTTTCAGAAACCCCATTTCACACAATTGAATTCTAAGGGAACCCATTAAGGTGAACGATAACTCCAGGGACTGTTGAGCTTTACTTAGATATTAATATCGTTGAAATTTCGCAATTTTTTGAATTCTTGAAAACTCTAAACGGAACTCTTGCATACCTACTCACCCGGCCCCAAAAAAAAGGAGAAGAATTACACGTTTTTTCATCAAATCAAATAACAAAGGATATAATATGACCCTTTGGTTCTTTTGGATCCTTTGACCATAAAAGTATTTATTTTATTTGGAAAAGGTATAAATATATCTAAACTATCATAAATAATTTATCTACCTTTCGTTATACTTTAAGGCTATAAGGATGTTTTACACAAATTACATAGTGTTAAGAGTTAATTACATCATATTCTTACTCTTTTTCAAATTACAAAAAACCCTTAAATTTGGTGCACTGCGGATGCATCCCAAAGTGTCCTGATATATCGCGTCTCAGTTTTCGATACATCCTTCAATGTTCTAATACATCATGTCTTAATTTCGAATACATCACTCAATGACCAGATACATCGTGTACATCCTGATACATCACGTAAAGTGATATATCAGACTGATACATCGCGCAAAGTGATGTATAGGAGAATAGGAGAGAGTAAAAATTTTTGTAATTTTTTCAAATGGTAGAAATTTTAGATAATATAGTAAAATAAGTTGTGTATTTAGGTAAGAAAAGGAGAATAGGAGAGAGTAAAAAATTTTGTAATTTTTTCAAATGGTAGAAATTTTAGATAATATAGTAAAATAAATTGTGTATTTAGGTAATTTTTTCTTACAAATACCCTTATTGTCAATCTTTTGAATTGTGTATACCCTTAAAACTAACAGATGAATTAGATTTTCAATATGGGCTAACTCATTCCAACAGGGCTAACCCATAAAAACTTTGAAATTTGACGGGCTGGCCCATATTTTTTATTAGCGAGCTAGTCAAATCCACCACTATGTGGGTTGTAGATCATGCGGACCAGCCCACTTTTTTAACAAGTATGATTTTTATAATTTTTAAAAATTAAATTATAATTTAAAAATATTAACATATATATCGATAAGACATCTTCATTTTCACCTAACAATTTACATGCAATATCAATTAGGTAAACATTAAAAAATAATTAAATTTAAGAACTACGTATAGCATTTAAATGTACACAAAAAATACTATTAGTTTGAGAAAAATCATGCAATCAATTTTGAGTAGCTATAAGTATTTGAATATTTTCATGATGGATGCAATTTTTATACTTTATGAGACCACGTCCACCAATGTTGAATGATGATTCTAATGATAACGGTAGTAATAGAAATACTAAGTACATCACGTCTGATGATTCTAAATTTTAATATTTCAAACTTTAAATAGTCTTTGAGTTTGGGCTTTTGTTATTTTTAAAACTCCATTTTATTTTAAATTTTTAATTATTTTTTATTTAGCTCACAGACCGGCTCAACGTATATTACTCAAACCCCACAGGCTAACAGGTTTATTCGTACCGGCTAAAAAGATTTTTTCTTAATGAGCTTCAAACATGTTAGCCAACCTTGTTAAATTGTGGATTAGGTCGGCCCGACCCAATGGACCTAGCCCATATTGACAACTCTAAGATGAACGTGTGGTTTCATCTAAAAGATTTACCGATTTTATTTATTTATCATCCAAATTTTAAAAATCCACCCCCTTTCTATTTTAAACCTATCCGACCCACAACTATAATGAATTAAGTCTTCATCTAAAAAAAAAACTTTCATCATCAAGAATGAAATCAGTGCATCCTCCCAAAAATTTCACACTCATTTCAACAACAACAAATTGATTGGAAGTATCTTTCCAATCTTGGATAAAATCAAAATTTATTTCAAAAATATTTATAACTCATGGTGTCATGATCAAATCAGCTTTCAATCACATATAAATGTATAACCCATGAATCATATACAAGCCTCAAGATTTCTACAAAATATAGATGTCTAAAAGCAAATGTGATCTTCCTTAAAATTTCAAAAACTCTATCTGGTCGGTTTCAAGTATCTTCTTAGGCATTTCCTACAATAAAAATAACTATCGCTAAGCATAAAGCTTAGTGGTGTAAAAACTACAAATTTGAAGCCATTAGATTCTCCAATATACTTTCCTCAAGTCATAGGCATCATAATTAAAACATAATAAATAAATCAAATAAGAAAATATATATATGAGAGTATCAAGTTTGATATTAAAAGATTGAAGTGTTAAGAAAGCTCATAGAACCATTTCACAAGAGATCAAATAATAAGTCTAGCCCAATATATACATCATGTTGTCACACCAAGCACAATCAATTATCTACAAGGATGATCAAAACCCAACAATCAAGAGAGCCAAGAACCATATTAAAAATGAATTTCTAGTTTGTACTTAAAATGGACAACTTTCACACTTAAGACGGACCAAAAATTCAGAGCAAGATAACAAAAAAACATGATTCAAGAGGCATGTCAATAATGACAAAGCATAGCCACAAGGACAAAGTCCCAACAACAATGCCAAGTGATCAATCAATTTGTACAAGTGGACAAGTTAAACAAGTGTCTTGCAAGTCTCAAAGGATACCAACACGACATTACAAAGTGACAAGAAATAACTAAAATATCAAAATAAATTTTCAGATATAATAGTCGGTAATAAGATTATAAGTACAAGTTTATACACAAACCTCTACCTTTTAGAAAACAAACTACCCAACACCATTTCAAGAGTCCAAACTGTAGACCAACCAACATATCAAATTTCTCAACTAGTATATGAGTATATACAACCTTGAGAATACAATTAAATACCCTTTTAAATTTCTAATAGCTCCATCATGTTGACATAAAACAAAATTATCATCAAAAGTAAGTCTAGCCTGTGTAAACAACACTGTGCTTTCAAAATAGTAAATCTGACCAGTCTGGTAACTCATGTCGTAACTTAGTTTTGAAAAGATAAACTATAAAACTGGACTTTATGTCCCTCATGAAAGATGTAAGTATATGCCTTAAGATTGCAAATAGTCAAGAATCACTGCAAAATATGTTTTGTACAAAAATATATAATCAAAACACTAATAGTGGAACATAGGAAATTTCTAAATTAGAAATCTAAACAGAACTTGTCCTATAATGCGTCTTCTATTTCGAATTCATAATAGCAAAATTAGATTTCAACATAAACATAAGAGACGCAAGTATATATGTTAGCTTTTCAAATCACATTTTTTCGTTGAAAACAAAGTTCTACACCACGAGATATACTAATAAATACTAAACACTGCACAATTCAAAAATAAATTGAATCATTTACCAAAAAATAGAGTGCGTCTTGCATTTCAGCCAAAAGGAACAAGTTATTCATGAGATTTTGTGGAATAATATGTTTATGATAGATACCTCAAAGTTTTGTAGCATTAAGGTAAACGAATTCTACAGAGGAGGTATGAAAATATGTCGTACAAAAGTGATACTAATCATTTAAAAACTTTAAAAAGGGTGGCTACCCAAAAAATGAAAAGTTGGTTGTCCAAAATATATACATATATACCTTTATATATATCTCACCTTCCTTTATCAAATTATAGGTAGTTATAATTAGTATATTATGTAAATACCCATCCCCTTAAATTAGAATCACAATTTATGGTAAGCAAATTTTCAAATATCGCAAAATTTCAAGTTCCTAAAATGTGACTAGTGCGTACTCTAATAATTAAGAAATATTGTATCGAAATGTGAATATTGATTTAGTATTGGTGTTACTATGGTTTAGCTATAACTATTCAATATTGCTAAGAAATTAGGTTTGAACAATCATTTAGGTTTGAAGATTAAGATTCTTATTTCTCACGAATTAACTAACAAATATCAAAGCAACCAAAACTTATTATCTAAAAAGAATGGATTGTCTTCAAGATTAAGGTCTAAAATTATGTTGTTTTCAATTGTCGATTCCTTCTTGCTACGTTAACTATAACCTCACCAAACTAATATCTATCGATCATGAGTCTTCTCTTACTATAAATATCTCTTCATGATCACGTGTAATAATTTCTAGCGTTATTCTCTCGAATGAACCCTAGTTAATCAATGTAATCTATTCACTTAGATTGCATCAAAGCTTTGTCATATCTAATTTCCGCTTTTAAATCTCAATCACTAATCTCTTAATGATTCGAAGGAATGTTGTTCAACTAAAACCTAATCTCATAATCTCTCTCGAACAACAAGATATAATTGCACCGTTAATCATTGTTTAACAATTAACTACAATCACTATAATGTAGTTGAACAAATAGAGATTAAAAATACTCAATTATATAAAAACATAACAAGAATTCATCCTACCAAAAGTTCCATCAGAACTCTAGATAGAAAATTAGCTACTCTTAAAAGTATTTTTATGTGAAAACAGAATACTAAATTCATAACCAATAATGAAAAATAAGAAGAAGAAAGGAATAACTCGTCGTCGAATCTTTTGTTTGCTTCATAGTGACTCCTTGCGCTCTCCTTTGGTTAAACTCTCCTTAGGTCAAACTCTCCTTTCAAAATATGTATGAATTATTTATAGGTACGAAAAAATTCCAAATAAAATAATCAAGGCCAAATATTTTTTTTAAAAAAAATCAAATTTGGATCAAATTATATCCAAAAAATCAAATTTGGATATAATATTAAGTAAAAATCGATATAATTAATAGTCAAAAGATAATTAAAAATATATGTGAGGTAAACAATAGCTAAATATATGCATTTTGGCCGAACATTAGTTGCTAGAGCTCTCTTTAGACCTTAAATCACTCCTAACATGCTTACTAATTGTCATGACCATATGATAGGGCACTAGTCCGTAGCATCTCTTGACACATAAAAAACTATTATTTCTTATCGTCGATGTTTCACTTAAAAGCTTGAATCATTTGGATGACATTTAATTACAATCATCCTAGTTCATTTAATCAATTTTTAATTTTAAACTCATTGTGTAGTTCCCACATTTTTTATCTTGGTATGATTTATCAATGTTAAAATTTTTTGGGTATTACATTTAGATTGTTTGAATTTAAATTTTCGAATGCTGATTTTTGAACATTATTTGTTATTGAGGAGGACAAGTAGCTTTTGTGAGTTTGTGCTCTGGTGCTTTGCTTTTGAGCAATGATTGTTCAATTGAGGATCACCTTAGAGCTTGTGACATTGCTGCTAAAAATAACTTATTTTTAAAAGATTTCTTTTAAAATAGTCTTTTAGAAAAATATTTTTCTTAAAAATAATAATTTGTGTTTAACTAATTCATTTGAAAAGTGTTTTTTTATAAACAAATTGCATTTGACTGATTTTCTTAAAAAAGTGCTTTTGATTGTCAAGTTACATAAAAGGACAACTATTAATGTACTTCTAATATTAAAATTATTTTATAGAGAAAACTATTTTAAATATCTGTTAAAAAATAATTAATTAAATTTTTAGTTTTATTAAATTAAAATGTACATGTTTAAATTTTCAATCAATATTATACCTTTTGGGGAGGCTGAAATCTTTAATTGTTATTGTTTTTCCTAATCTTGTAAAGATATTGTTGTTATCTTTTTTCTAATTCTACAAAGTAATACGTAAAATAATATATAATATATAAGCAATAATATATAAATATAAAATAATTTATAAAATTTATTATATAAAAATAAAAAATAAAATTCTTAAATGAATTTAACCAAACGTATGAAATATGTTAATTAATTAATAAGAAATATATTGATAAATATGTATATATGAAAAATATATTTTAGTCTTAAGAAAAATAGTTTTTTATTTCACTTTTTTTTTTTTAAAAAAAAAGGAATTTTTAGCTTCTTCCCAACAATAAAAAAACTTGTTTCTGCTTCCTTTTAAAAGCACTTTTCCAATTTGTCAAACACTTAATTTTTCAACAAAAGTATTTTTTCTCAAAATAAGTATTTTTGATCTCTCAACAACAATATCAAACATGCTCTTAGTTAACGTGGTAACAATTCTCAAACATAATAACTTGAAATTGAATACTTACATCACTATTGATTTAATTGAATTTCATAATTTGCTCTGCTATTGAATTTAAACTATTTAATTGATACTGTTTCACTATTATCACTATGATAATTATTTTATTTATATGAACTCTTTCTCTTAAACACTCACTGATATCTAGCACTCAAGTATGCCATTACTATCTTTTTAATGATAATTGATATATGTTGGTAACATCAAAAGTAGACTTTAGAGGATGCAATGAATGAGCTAGGAAGTGATGCCATTTTTTATTATTTTTTTATTTTTGGTGGAGTTTGGTGAGTCCTCTTGCTATTGGAGCTATACTATTGAGTAACTTTTTTTAAAAAAAAATAAAAATAAAAAAATTAGGTTGTGTCCTGAATTTAATTAGTATTTCATTTATTTTAAGGACTTCATAGACAAATATAGGTATCGTGGGTAGTATTTTATTAGTCATTGGTTGACTTATTAGGTTATCGAGATATATATTATTCATTTAAGTATTGACTATTGACTTTGATATTGATTTTAAATAAGTTAAATATTGGTCAAATTGTGCACTAATATATTATTTATAATGAGAATGGGGCATTTATCATGTTTTGCTATATTTATAAAGTGGGTTTAGCATCAAATGTCTATTTCCTTTTTATACTAAAAAAAAGTCCATCTTATTATGATGGCAAATAACTTGATAATGTATGTAAATAAATATTATTTCTGTCCACTTTTAATTGTCATAGTTTTCTTTTTTAGAGTCAAACAATAATAACTTTGACTAACATTTTATAATGTATTTTTTCATCATATTGATATGCAAAAAATTGAAATTTATAGTACTTTTCATATAGTTTTTTAATATATAATTTTTTTATTTATAATCTAATTTAACTTTAAAAATTAGTCAAATTGACTATCGAAAACGGCAACATGATAATTAAAAATGGATAGAGGAAGCACGTGTAACTTTTCTTAATAGTTTTGTGAAATTGAATCCATTTGATATTATACTCTACTTTTTATGAATTTAGGAATACTAAGATATATCCACAATTAGATTAGAAAACTAACCATAAATGCCAATTGCCAGAATAAATGAAAATAGAGACCTATTCTTTTCTTTTCAACAATAAATGTCATTTGCCATTTGCCCAACAACTTCTTAAGGTGAGTGAAGTAATCATACTATCATATCATATTATATTAAAAGTGGAAAGCCACAAAAAGTAAAAGTTGAAATACTATTTTACCCTTATCTTTATTTAAAGTGTTATAAAATATCTAAGCATTTAAATACTAAATAATAATTATACTCCCTCTGTTCTATTTTATATGTCACCTTTTTACTTTACACTTGCATTAAGAAATAATGTAACTTTACGCTTCTACCCTCATTTAATGTTTTCTTAAGTTAACTTTATAATAAATGATGAATACATTTTCAAGATTAATTAACTACTCTATCAATGGTATAACAGGCAAAATATGTATAAATTTTATAAAATGACAAGTATAGAAAGGGATGACATATAAAATGGGACGGAGGGAGTATCATATTATATTAAATACTAAAAATGAAAAGGTGTTTTAAAATGCATTTTAAGAATGACTCTCCATTCTCCAACATAACTTTTGAGCTTTCTACAGAATTCTAGGCAAACTTTTGGCTTATAAATATCATGTGCATGAAGTAAAATTATTATTGGTAAATACATAAGCTAATTCGCCTTTCATAGCTCAGAAGAAAAAAGAAATTGATTTCATCAATTATAGAAAATGCTTAAGCATGGAGATCGCAAATTAAGGTAGAAGGTTGTAGTGGAGTGTTCTCTTGCTTTCTGAAGGGTTTAGACTTAGTGGTGTCTGTCGTAGTAGTACTTTTATTCTTGTACTGTCTTTTTTTTTTTTGCTTTCTACCACAAATTGTTTTTATGGTGTTTCGGTTATTGCACTTTTTTTTTTTTTGTTGTTGTTATTATTTTCGTAATAGTTGTTATATTATATTATATTCTCTTCACCGCCAGCTTTCTATTTCATATTTACTCTGATTTGCTATACTCGACTCAAGTTGAGGGTCTTCTAAATTGAGGTAAGGTATGTGCACACTCTACACTCCCTAGACGGATTTCACAAGATATGTTATTATTATAAAAGAAATAGCTATAAAATCAGACAACAAATTTAAACGTTTTAGCTGAATTGATAAATGTATATCTATTTGCTTTGTTAGCAAGTTTTGTCGAGAAATATGTTTATTCATCCTGTTTGATAAGTTATTGATAATTTTTAAGATTTCTTTTGCGTTAAATTTCAATTCTCTTAGTTAATTCAGTATTTAGAGTTACAGGTATTTACATGCATTTACAGTAATCAAGAGCATGAAATTCAAACAACATATTTCTATATACCATTATAGAGCTATATGATATTGATTTTCTTCACGTATTTATTGCTAGATGATAATTGTGTTTGTCCGCTTTTTCGAATTTATTTCTATTAAGCAAATAAAGAACTAAAGTCATGAATTACAGTAAACACAATACAAGTTCAAGTTTTAAATGGTGTCTCCGTATCATAACAACAAATATTTTCTCAAGTGACACAACTTTTAAAATAGATTTTTGATTTATTATTTTGTTACACAAATTTTATAATAAAAGCTGAAAATATATATGCAACGCATGGTTTGTGCCTTTTGTTTTTCCTCTTTAAACTTGTAGCTTCCGAATTCCGAATATGGATAACTTATTGATTCTATATTTATTTTCTATCTATAATCTATATGAATGAAGTCTTGCGAATGATGTGTATGTTTTATTTTTCTTCTATTTTTTGTGTGTTTTTTCTCTATTAGACTTCACCAATCTAGTTTTTATGAATTTTTTTTTTATCATTCTCGTAAGTATGTATTGTTATTTGGCTCAAATTAGTCATGTGACTTTATTGAAAGTGTGTTAACTACTAAACAATTCAAAAATTACCGATAATAGCTTCAACGGAATTGATTTACTGATGGTAGCTTCAAAGAAATTAATTTTAAACATTATAATGTGTTCCTCATTTGGTGTTTCTTGACGCACATTAAAAAATATTACTTACTTCATACAATTTGCATAAAATTTTAATTGTTCTAACGAATCTATAAAAATTCACTAGTTTCAACATTATCTTCTTGACTGAAATTTAGGAATTACTCCTCCTATATAATAAAAGTGGTTCATTATTAAATTGACATATAGATTAGGTGTCTGTTTGATATTGTTGTTGGGAGACAAAATACTTATTTTGAGAAAAAAAATATTTTTTTTTTGAAAAATAAGGTGTTTGATAGATCAATAAAACTGCTTTTGAATGGAAACACAATCAATTTTTCTAAGGTTAGAAGGAAGCTAAAAAAATTTGCTTTTAAAAATACACACAAGAAAAAAAATATTTTTTTAAGACCAAAATATCCCTACCATATATACATATTTATTAATATATCCCTTAATATCAATATTTAATTTAGTTTTTCATACATCTATGTGTAATATTGATTGACAATTTGAATATGTACATTTTAATTTAATAAAAATAAAAAATTTAATTAAAATTTTAATAATAGATAATTAAAATAGTTTCTCTCTATAAATAATCTTAATATTAAAAGTGCATTGATACTTGTCCTTTTTCATAATTTGACTCTCATTTTTTTTTTAAAAAAAAAGATTACTCAAACATAATTTGCTTATCAAAAACACTTTTCAAATGAATTAACCGAACATAAATTATTTTTTTTCAAACACTATTCTGTAAAGCTATTTTAAAAAAGTGTTAACTAAAACTAAGCAGTTTTTAACAACAATGCCAAACTGACTCTAAAAGTAGTAAATGATAAGTGTTTTTTTACCAAATCATCCTTATTAAATACAAATCATCTAAACATTAAAAAATAAATAGTATTTAATAGCAAAAGTAAAATAGACACAATTTATTCATTAATTTTGTAAACTATACGAGTATTGTTAAATTCTCAAAATATTATAGGGAATAAAATAAAGATGGATAGAGAAAATAATGTAACTTTATTATTATTTTTTTTTTTATCAAAAAGCAATTGTAATGGAAATTCTTTGAGTCATAATCATTTAATTAGTGTTTAATAATTTCATAAATATTTTGGTTAGTACTATATTTATTACTTAATATAGAAGTAAATAATAGTTCTATTTTTCTTAAATTAATATGATAAAAATAAATGATGTGGACTTTTTTTTATTCCATGTTTGGCTCCTTGCACAAGTTGATATATTAGCGACACGTTCATGACATGCAACAAACTATTTCTTGGTTTTCTGCAAAAACATTAATATAAAAACCTAAAACAGCTGATGCACAACGATTACACACCGAAATTCGTAACCGAAGAAAAAATTATTTCTCAGGTTAACATTTACATAACCCACCCACTATTTCTAACAAAAAAAAAATTAATTTCTATACGATCTTCGATTTGTGTGAAATTTTGGGAAAAATATTATTATAATTGGGTTGGGTTTTTTTGTTTGAGAAAAAGAAAATTTAATCATGAAGTTTGGAGAAACTTTCATGGAGTATTTACAGGCGGAAGAAGGTTTGGATAAATTTAGTCCGCATGTTGAATACAAAAGGTTGAAGAAAGTTTTGAAGAGCTGTAGGGCTTGTAGGGCTGCTGCTTTGAAGGAATCCAATTCCAATGGAGAACAACAGGAGGATCATGAAAATGAAGGTTCTGAGATTTGTCAGCTTGAATCTTGCCAATGTATGTATTTTTTTCCCCTTTTTTGATTTTGTTTTCATTTTAGTTTATTGGATTTGGGGTTTTTTTCTTTCTATCTATTGCTTGAATTTGATTATATGTATATATGTGATCATGAGAATTTTTATATGCACACCTGATTGCAACTTTTCGTGAAATTTTGGGGTAAGCAAAACGATTAAATATAGGTTACATATATTTTTTGTGTTTTGTTTCTCGGGTGATGAAAAATAAATTGCAATCACAAAGAAATTGAGATTTTATTGATGAATATATGTGAGTATGAATATTTTTCCTTTTTTGATTCTTATATCTCTAAATTTTCTCCGTGATTCGAGTGATTCGATGGTGTTTAACCTATTTCTAGAAAATAGGATGATTTTGGACCTTTGTGATGTATTTGATTGCCGAAAATGTGAGGGTGCGACTCTGACAAAGGCGGTAATTGATGTGTTGATAACTTTGACAAAGGCGGTAATTGATGTCTTGATTTCTTTATGAATGAGTTTTCGAAATGCCTCTTCAAGAGAACATGTTACCATTTATGTAGGTGTGAGCTAGGGTATAGGGTAGAGTAGCCTTGAGGAGCACTAGCAAAGAAGATTTGTTTGAAGAGCTTTGTTTACGAATGAATAGGCATGTGGGAGGCTGGGTCCTAGGAGCAACATTGCTTGCATTGATTCAATTGATTGAAGTGGTGGTTATACTAAACATACATATACAACTGGGCATATCCTGTAGAGTCGAACTAATTTTTTTGATATCTACAACTCCCTAATATCTTTCTTGGAGAAAGACATGCCAGTAGTTCACTTAAGACCAAATGAATCCTAGAGTGAATAAGCAAACACAACAACAACATACCTAGTGTAATCCCACAAGCGAGGGAGCGAGGGTGCGAGGGTGGTGTGTACACAAACCTTACCCCTGTTTTGTGGAGACATGGAGGCTGTTTCCGAAGGACATTGAATAAATGAATAAAAATGGAAGGAAATTGTCATGAGTTAATGTAACTAGCTGAAGGTTTCATATTAAGTATCACATATAATTATTGTCAGAATATGGCTGACTTCACATATTTGAGTGCAATTTTGTGTAGTCATGAATTGGTTACCTTAACCTTTTTGCTGCTGCGTAATAGCTCCTTCATTCGCACGCATGCTATATGAAGTATTTCAAAATTGAAACTGGAATCTTTACTTGGTAGCTGGTACAAAATTCTAGGGAGATTTTTGTGAGATACACCTTTGATCATTTCCTTTTATATGTTGAGAAAGTGTAAACAAGGACAATACTTTTTTATGAGGTTATGCGATAATAGTGAGAAGGAGAAAGGAAATGAGGGAAACAAGATATTTCACAGATTTAAAGAAATAAAACATTTGAGACCTCTAAATAGGCTTAATGTAGGAAATGGGAGTAAACATGTCATATGTTATAAATTTATTAATAGAAAACAACAATAACGGAACACTTAACACTTCAAAGGGGGCTGTGTTGATACACCGACTTATCAATTACATCGGGTGCACACTTTGTTCGTCCAAGCTGGCAGCTCTAGGTTTAAAATAGAGAGGGAGAGCCGTTCTATTTCTTTGATGCACATGACTTGTCCAAATATAATACTTCATTTGAAGTCTATTCATGAGTAAACCAATCTGGAGCTCTATGTTTGAGGATAACTACAACCTGCTCTAAAGGCTTTAAGAGAAGGAAGAAAGTAAGTACGTGCTAGTCATGTGTGTTGCATGTGTAGTTCATCTTGTTTTTTTCCTAATCTATATACCTAAAGTATTTCATACATAGAAAGATATTTTATTTAGTTATTAAATACAATATCGATAGATAACACTCTCGCACAACTCTCTATATGTTTGAGCCATCACACTAACAATTAAACTTTGATATGTTTCCTTTCTAAAATTATTTTTCTAGTAGACAATGTTGGAAGTCACATTCTTTGATAAGCTTTATTTCCTAGACCCCCTTAGTGAAAGTCTTGGATCCGTCGTTGTTTAGAATAAGTCACTGCATTTCCGTGAAAAGCATTTGGAAACATTCTCATTATTTTATTGTCAGCTAAATAAACTTGTACAAATATTCACAATATTTGTATTTTTTAAAAAATGAAGATGTGTCCACACTACAGAATTTTCAGCGTGTGTACCATTAGGTAAAACTAAACCAATTTGAATACCCTAAAAGCTCCCTCTTGAGGCTGACCAAATGTATCTTCAGGAATTGCAGTCAAAGTTGAGAAGACATTCTTTTCTGAAAAAGCTCTAGCAATGCAGCAGCTCATCTATATACGTTGCATATATTTTCATTTCTTTTTCAATATCAGTTACAAGTTGTACCAGATGGTATTGTGCAGTTTCAATGGGGACACTTGTAAGAGTATTCTCTCTGTTGCTACATCCAGAAATAGGATCTTGCTGCAGCTAATGAGTATTTTAGAATCAAAAAATTTTATTTGTTTTTCTCAGTCTGCATATTCTTTTTTTCCCCTCATTTTTGTTTATACATCAAAATAGCATTTTAGATGGGTAATCTTTTCTCTGTTCGCTAGTTTTACGGAATCCATATACTTCAATTTTTGGATGCCCTTTATGTTTAATATGCTTCATTTGATTATCCTTTGTGACAGTCTTTAACTATGCACTTTTAAATTCTTCTAGTGTGTGATCAAAACTTCTTCGCTGAGTTGAAAAAGGAGGCTTCTGATATAGCTGGTTGCTTCAGTTCTAGAGTGAGAAGACTTCTCCAACTACATACTGCTCCAGGAATACAAAAATACCTGGTAACATTGCGTCAATGTTTCAAGAATGATCAGCCGGCCATAATGCAAGAGTGCCAAATACTAATTGAATATGCCATGATGAATGCTATTGCTATGCAAAAGATTCTTAAGAAATATGATAAAGTAAGCGACTGTACTGCATTTTTCTTAAGCAGAAGTTATATGCGTACTCTTTTTAAATATGGACATCTTTATGTAGGTTCACTGCTCTGTGACTGGAAGGAACTTTAAGTCAAAGATGCGTTCTGAACGCCTTGAGATTCTACAATCACCATGGTTGATAGAACTAGGTGCTTTGTATATGAATTTCAATGAATCGAATGGTGGGAAGTCTAATGTGATTTTCAGCCAATTTTCTTGCAATCTCAGTGATACAGGGTCTATTATGACTTTGAAGTTCCCAGATTCTGTGAAATTAGAGTATGATCTGACTTGTCCAATCTGCTTGGTAAGCAAACCCTTTTTTTTCGTTAACCATGATATTTAATCCCTTTCATTGACAGGATATTAATAATCCACTTGTTCATGATTTCTAGGATACTGTCTTCAATCCATATGCTTTAAGGTGTGGGCATCTTTTCTGCAAATCTTGTGCTTGCACTGCAGCTTCTGTGATGATATTCCAAGGTATTAAGGCTGCAAGTAACGTGTCAAAATGTCCAGTTTGCAGAGAGGTTAGCACCGTTACACTTTATTTCTTTCAGTTACTTTCAGAGCATATATTATGCAGTAGCATCATTTCTTAATTCTAGAGTGCATGCTGAAAAAGTGTCTGCTTTAACTTTTCTCCTCCAACTCTGTGCATATGTGACATTCTTTTTATAACGAACTCTGGAATCTCGTAAGCTTTGGATCATCATATAAGTATGCCTTTCCTAATCTAGCAAGTACAAAAAGAAAAATAACCAAGTAACAAATTTATCGAATGCAAATACCACTTAGAGTTTCTGGTTTAGCCAAGTCAAGATTCTGGTATGTCTTCATTGTGAAGCTCAATTTGATTTTGAAAATCAGCTTCTCGGAGAGCCTCCCTGTGTAAATATTGAAAGATATGCTGGAGTAGAATTTATCTTTGATATTTTCTGTCTTGCTAAGCTGCCTCTGAGAACAAACATGCATTTCAATTTGGAAAAGAACCATGAAAATCTATTTGCAAGAACCTCTCAAGATAGTCTCAGTTTCACGTAATTTAAAATGTATTTTCAGAAGAACGAGCTAATTCTTTCTTTTACCACTCTATTATAATAACTTTTCCTCCTACTGATAGATATCCACTCTCTACTTCTCACCACTATTACAACAACTGCCTACAAAATTAGAAGTACGTCACATCCTAGACATTCCATTTTGCACGAAAATAAAACAAAATGATGTTGTTAGCCTTTATCTTCTGAATGAAACTGTATTGGTATTTGGAACTGTTAAAGAATGGCAAAAGTCCCACATTGGTGTGGTTAATGAGATGAGTGGTCTCCTTATAAGGATTTGAGCTAGCTTTTAGGGTATGAATTAGGGCCAAAGACCTAATTTTACATGAACATCTCAAGTTTCTCTCTTTCCAAAATGTCCACCAAATGCAAGCCGTTATGGTATTCCTCCATTTCCTCCTTTGTCAGTCCCAATACTTATCCAACATCTCAAATACTCAGAGATATTGCTAGGCGTTGTCCATTTAATGTCCAGTAAGTTCCAAAAAGAGTTGCCACACTTGATCTGTAATTGAACAACAAAGAAAAAGATGATAGCTGCCCATCTGTCCTAGCTTTGGTGGACAGAGCTATCTGTTGCTTGTGGGAGGTGACAGGTATCCTGTGGAATTAGTCAAGTTCCCGGACACCACAAACGTCTTTTGAAGTTTTACTGAAATAAGAATTAACTTATTGTTGCAGGTTGGAACTTATGCTAATGCAGTGCATATGCTGGAACTAGATTTGCTTCAGAAGAAGAGGTCAGTAACATAAAGTATTAGTATATATTTTTGCTATCAACAGGTAGCGTCATTCGTTTATTCTTTCACTGATTTATACGCTAAATTTTTCAAAGGCGATTGAGTAAAACATTAGGAAATTGCTTATTTGCTTTTATACTTTCAGATTTAAGCAGTATTGGAAGGAAAGACATGCTTCTGAACGAGCTGAAATGGTGAAACAATCAAAAATCTACTGGGATAACCAAACAAGATATGCTGTCGGTTTTTAGATACCGTCTTGGTGAAACAGCGCGATGGAGCGATCTATTTCCTCCGAGCTCTGATTTTTTTCACATTCATCAGCTGAATATCATCAACTGGTGTTTTTGTCCAATTTAGAACATTGTTTCTTGATTACAAATAGCTTCCTGATTCCTAGACTATTGGAGTTTGCCAAAGTTGCTAAAAGTCACATATTGTAACTTTGGTTTCTTTTCTTGTAAATTTTCTTAAGACTCACTTATCAGATTTCAAGGTGGCAATTTTGGCTTGAATTTCTGATATCTTAAATCAGGGCCTCTATAAAATCCATTTTGCTGTTTCTTAATGCTTTTGTGTGTTACTCTCTCCGTTTATATTTATATATCGTTCTTACTAAAAGTAGATGATCCTTCATATTTGTCATTTTACAAAATTAATGTATAAATGACACTATTCTTCCTACTTTATCCTTGAGAGTTATTAGCCTTGAAAGTATGATTTTGTTCAACACATGAAAACTAAATGATTAATTCATGTTCATTGGTTAATTTAATTAATCAAAATAAAATAATTTATGTTCATTTATTGAAAATTTAACTTCGAGAGAATATTAAATAAGGGTATAATGGTAAACTTACATAGTTTTTTAAGGTACGTGAAATTTAAAATGGTGACATATAGTAAACAGGAACTGAGAGAGGATAAATTCTTTTAAGCACTTTTTGGTCGTGATCTGGTGGCTTTTAAGTTTAACAACTATTATGCTTCAATTCCAAACAAGTTAGGATCAGCTATATGAATACTCATTTCTTCTTCATCATTATAAATTAAATAAAGTGGAAAGAATATTAATAATATTATAAATAATACTAATAATAGCAATCATAGTAATATCTATATGAGTTTAAAACCTTCCTTTCAACCTATATGGATCTTCTTCTTTTTTTTCTTTTTTTTTATAGTGTTTTATCTTCAACTTTCTTTCAGGTAATTTTAGGTTTGTTTTGATTCTTTCTAACATATTCACTCATCATAATTTAGTTTAACACTTAGGAACATGTGCATTTATAGATCGATGTAAAATATATCTAAATCATCTCAAGCAAAATTATTTTTCTTCAATTTGTATTTGAAAAAACCATTTGTTATATAAAAAGACAATTCTACCATCCCTCAAATTGTATTTAATAACCTAACACTAGGTATTTCATAATTATTTATTTATTTCTAAAATGTCCTTACTTGGGTATTATTTCGTTTGTTTCATATTGAATATTTACATTCCAAAAGAAAATCACTTAGTAAATAAATAGATTACAACATATATGTTAAGACTTTAATTTGGCCCATGATCCTTGCATGACAGAATTTGATCTTTTTTAAAATCGAGAAAAAAGGTATAGTTGCTCACAAAGCAAATTAAACTGTTTACCAAAAAATAATATAGTTAAAATTGTTTTCCAAAATTGATATATATCTTGATCTTACTCATTAAGTTCGATTATTAGTAGTTAAAATGTGTTCGTGAATGAATTAAATGAAAATAGTTAAGAAAGTAAAAGAAGTAAAAAATACGTACAAAGCAATGGAGCTTTTGATGATATGTGTTTGCGTTGGATCCGGAGATGTTAGGTGTTATTGATCTCATATTTGAGGACGTTAAGTTATACTTGAGAGCTAAGATTTAGTAAAATATAGTAAGTATGGCGTACAAAAGAATATTAGATATTGCTTTGGTATTGTTCAGAATTCAACCATTTGCAAGTATATCAAAATTACTATTTCTAGGCAACAAAGGTAATACATGAGTCCGGAGTCAAAAAGGGCAAAAAAATTTGTCAAAAATTTCAAAACGGCACGTCAATTTTCTTTTTAATCAAAAGGGCAAAATCGCTCCTGACAGAGCGATTTTCTTCTGACAAAATTAACTTGTTACTCAATTAAAAAACATAAAAATGGCTGTCAGTTCGTCCAAATTTTTATTTCCTTTTTCCTTAGAATCGCTGCCACAGCAGCGATAATTGTCAATTTTTTTTGGGAAAATAAAGGAATCTTCCAATCTACACCCAAAGTGAAGAAAACGCACTAGTTCTGTTCAATTGCCTTCCACTTAAAAAAAAAAAATTCGATGCTTTCTTCGAGGCAGCAATATATTTGAAATGAAAAATAAAATAAAATTAATGTTCTCGCTGCCTTGCAAGCGATTTAACAAAAACAAATCAACTTTTTTAAGAAAATATTTCAATTTTAAAAAGTTCTATTTTTTTGAGAAAAATGCTGCATTTTGCTCTTTTGATTAAAAAAAAATTAATGTGTCCTTTCGAAATTTTTGATAATTTTTTTGCCCTTTTAACTTCGAATTCGATAATACATCAATCAATAGAAAATCTCCACTCAAGCCCTAATGTACCACACTTAATCATCGTCTTTCATGCGGGGATACCAACATTTTGCTATGTATACAAGCTGTTTTTACAATACATGTTTATTACTTTCTCCGTCCACTATACTAAGAGCCTATTTTGATAAGCTTATGACTTGTAAGACAAAAGTTATAAGTTTGAATTTTTAACGTAACTATTGACTTATTTGTGTTATGTTGGCATAAAAAACAAGTGCTTATAAACACTTTTTAATCTCACCCAAATACTATAAAAGTGTATGAACTCACCAAAAATAAAACAGTACAAATAGGCTCTAAAAATAGCTCTTCACTTTTATTTTTCCAATTTAGAAATTTAGAGATAATTTATCATTTAATTTTCCAATTTATCCTTATTATTATCTATAGATATTTTTCGATGTATTTACAAAAGCATTGAATTTATTATATTCAAAGGATGACGTAATAAATATGTCACTCTCTTTTGTTGTTTCCTAAAGGCCTGCCAAGTAAATACTAAATAAGTAAAAATGAAAGAAGAGAGTAGTATTTCTTATTGGTGGCAACAAATAAATAATTGAATTGTACACCCTTTCACATTAGTGGCACAACTTTCTTTCAAGAAACAAATTTTCTACTTGAGGTCCTTCTCATAACATCAAGAGCATAACTTTCTTCCAATTCAGAAAACAAACTGACAACCAAAAAAAATTAACAAGATTCCAATTAAATGATAATCTAGTGAGTCTTCATCTTTGACATTCATGTACCCAATCTCCATATTCCAATCTATTTTTTTTGTCATGATCTCATGATGACACACACTTCGAGAACCTCAAATTATGTGTAGTCTAAAAAGAAAAAGATATATACGATGCTCCCGAAAGGAAGTCAGACCACAATCAATAAGAAAACAACAAAGAAGTTCTCAAAACCTGGCAGCATAAGTATGAAGAGCATCTAATACAATTCTAGATTCTAAAATACATCTCAAGTTTTCGAAAAGAAAGTTAAAGACTGTAAATGATAGATGAAGACCAATGACTATATGAAAAGCAGGATCTCACCACAACTCCGAAAGAAAAGAAACCGTTGGATCCAATCAACTGCTACGAGGATCACCTTGACTAGGATCTGCATCAAAGGAATAACATAAGTAGGGGTGAGTACAATTCACATGTACTCAGTAGGTTAGACCGACTGAGTATAAGCAACTAAACAAGCTTAAGAAATAAACTAAGAAACGTTTTCACCTGCATGCAGAAAATTCCCACTTCGGTATCGATATCGCTAGTTTATATAATAACAACGCGAATAAAGTAAACATAATAGGATACAGGTAAACAAGGTACACAACACAACAAAGCTGGCAGAATACAATGTAATGAATGATAAAATGATAAGGTCGTCGCACAATCTGTCGTATACACCTTTTCGAGCATTTAACTTCCAGACAAGGACCCATGAGGAACTCACAGTTCATATATCAATATCATAATCTCAGTATCTCGTTAACTTGTCACCTAGCTCATGGTCAAGGATATAAGTATGGTGTCACATATTCTTTCTCAAAATGATAATACTTCTCCACTTTCTCATATTTCCATGAATAATTATATAATGCATGAGGATGAATGCATCACAAAACATACAACACAAAGACATAATCCATTAATGATTTCAAGCAGTATCAAGTTCTCAAGTTCAACAAGTCATGAAACACATTCTCGGATGATAATGATAGTGGGGGAATCCATTTGAAATTAGTCTTTACCACTCAGAAATCATTTCTTTTATTTTAAAGTGTTCAAAAATCAACTCAAGCCCCTAACTCGGGCATCTCAATGTCAAAAGTAAAGATAGACCACACAGCCCCTTGCTTGGGTAATTACTCAAATATCACAAGTTTTCAGCAACAATTAAAGGTATCACACAAGCCTCCGCACATGCTAAGCATCACAAATAGGCATCAATACGAACTAAACCAAGAGGTCAATGCTTACCAAATTCTAAGACTCATACTACTACTCATTTCACATTTGACTTTCTAATAAATGTTAATTACTCATCTCTGTCTAAAAGAAGGATAACTAAACCTAACTCGAAGGTCAAAACTTCACTTGAACAACTCTATCAGAGCACTTTCTCAACCACCCGATCACATAATCAATCCTCAACTATCAAGAATGGATAGAGTTCATCAAAAGAAGCTCAATGATATCCATATTGATAGGATTAGAAATCAAGGATAAAATAGTCTAAAAATTACTTCAGAAACCAAAAAAGTCAAATAAGCTTTCTAGTTGAAAAACATTTTCTACTAGTCAAGAGAGATTCATGGTTGAAACCCCAATAAAATCATTCAAGAAACAAGCTCCAAATCAAGGAATACCAATTTTTCAACTTAAGGGGAAAATCCCAAAACCCACATTGAAATCAAGATATAAAAGTGTTTTGAATGATAAAAGATGATGAAATCAACAAGAAATTGGTAAGAAAGCTTATTTACACAAATTTGCACAAGAATTACCTCCCCAAAGCTCCCAAAGATTGAAAATGATAGAATTGAGAAAAATAGGAAGAATATGGAATTTAGGTTCTTTCCAGATGAAAAATTGTCACCATGATCGCGATCCACTAACTCTCTTAATCACGACGGCACAAAAGTTTACATCGCAATCGCGAGACCCCATGTCTGCGATCGTGAAGGCTAGGGAAACATAGGATTCATCGTGATCGCGAGCCAATGTTCCGCGATCGCAAAGGCTATGGAGAAGACACATCGCGATCGCGAAGGTCAAAATGACCTGCACTAGAAACTGAAAACCAACAACTCAATAAAAGAAAAAATGCCTACGAAAGGATACCTCAGAAATTGTTCGGAGTCCGATAAAAATTAACTGGACATTCTACCCCACTAAATTTTGACATTCTGGAATGAATGAAAATGTCGGATTTCCGAAAATAGTTCAAATGACAGAATTCCCTCCCAAATCACTCTTAAGGCATAAAACTCAACTTCCCACCAAACGCTCAAAACTCAATTGAAGGCCTCAGAAATCTTGCCAACCATCGTACTAGCTCAAACTCGGTGTTCTGGATGCGATGAAACTAAAAGAATTCTCATCCAACGCTTGGAATTCAAAATGTTGACCAAAGTCAACCCTATCATGAATTCTCTACTCAAGAGGGATCAAATCACCAAAAATACACCCGATCGCATCAGGGACCACACCAACTGTTCCAGAAACACAAACTAAACATGGAAATGCTATAGAGAAGGGTAAAATGGTCAATTCACAATTAAAAGCTAATTCACAAAAAATGAAACATTATATTTTTGGACTATTAACTATTACACATGTATCAACATATTTAATGAGTTTTTCTAGAAAAATCAACTAAATTCCTTTTTGAGATTTTTCTTCAATACTCCAAGGGTTTTTCTAATGATATTGAATGCCCCTTGGGAAAGACTTAAGTAAACAATACATATGTTTTTTTCAGAATTGCAACAAACCAAATCGACTTCACCAACTTTTTTGCTTCTCTAATTTGCATCAAACTAAACATGATATCTTTCCATTGTTATTGATGTTTTCTTTTGTTTTAAGAATAATGAAGTAAATAATTTTGTCAATGTGTGCTTGCTTGTTAACGTTACCACTACTACTATTGAAAAGCGTAAGAAACTAGTTCATTCATGATGAATCCTCACGATATAAATGACATTAGGCTCAGTAAATGTTTGATGGAGACTAAACTATTAACTTTGGGACAAACATAAATATTCAAAACTATTTTGTGCATATATAAACGAACATTTAATTCCAAGAACCGTTGTTACTACTGCTACAAAATAGATACAGACGCAGTTAGGATTTTAAGTTATTGGTAATAGTACCTTTTTCGTGAATAAGTTCAGATTCAGTTTAGTGGTATGATATTGATGGCACTTGGACTATGTTGTACTACCCCACTAACCAAAGACGTATTCATGTTTTAAGCTTTATGGTTTTAACTCTATCAGAGCACTTTCTCAACCACCCGATCACAAAATCAATCCTCAACTATCAAGAATGGATAGAGTTCATCAAAAGAAGCCCAATGATATCCATATTGATAGAATTAGAAATCAAGGGTAAAATAGTCTAAAAATTACTTCGGAAACCAAAAAGGTCAAATCAGTTTTTTAGTTAAAAAAATATGTTCTACTAGTCAAGAGGAATTCATGGTTGAAAAACCCATTAAAATCATTCAAGAAACAAGCTCCAAATAAAGGAAATACCAATTTTCCAACTTAAGGAAAAACCCCTAAACCCACATTGAAATCAAGATTTAAAAGTGTTTTGAATGATAAAAATTGATGGAATCAACAAGGAATTGGTAAAGAAGCTTACTTATATGAATTTGCACAAGAAAGCTCCCAAGAATTGCCTCCCCAAAGCTCCCAAAGATTGAAAATGGTAGAATTGAGAAAAATGGGAAGAATCTCAAATTTAGCTTTTATCTAGGTGAAAAATTGTCACCACGATTGCAAGCCACTAACTCTGCAATCACGAAGGCAAAAAAAGTTTACATCGTGATCTCAAGACCCCATGTATACGATCGTGAAGGCAAAGGAAACAAAGGGTTCATCGCAATCACGAGCCGATTGCGAAGGTCAAAATGACAAGGCCACATAGAAGACACATCACGATTGCGAAGGTAAAAATGACTTGCACCAGAAACTGAAAATCAACAACTTAATACAAGGAAAAATGCCTCCGAAAGGACCCTCGAAAATTGTTTGGAGCCCGATAAAAATAAATTGGACATGCTATCCCACTAAATTTTGACATTCCGAACTTAGTGAAATTGTCAGATTTCCGAATAGATTTCAAATGACTGAATTACCCTCCCAAATCTCTCTTAAGGCATAAAAATCAACTTCCCACCCAAACACCCAAAACTCAATCTAAGGCCTCGAAAACCTTACCAATCACCTTACTAGCTCAAACTCAATGTTTTGGAAGCGATGACACTGATGTAATTTTCATCCAACGCTTGGAACTTAAAATGTTGACCAAAGTCAACCCTATCATGAATTCTCAACTCAAGAGGGGTTTAATGATAAAAAATACACCCGATCTCATCGGGGACCACATCAACCATTCCTGAAATACAAACTAAACATGGAAAATGCTAAGGAGAAGGGCAAAATGATCTATTCACAATTAAAAGCAAATTCACAAAAAATAAAACATTATATTTTTAGACTATTAACTATACAATACTCCAAGGTTTTTTTTAATGATATCGAATTCCCCTTGGGAGACTTATATTAGAATACATATGCTTTTTTCAGAATTGCAACAAACCAAATCGACTTCACCAGCTTTGCAGCTTCTCTAATTTGCAACAAACTAACATGATATCTTTCAATTGTTATTGATGTTTTCTTTTGTTTTAAGAATAATGCAGTAAATACTTTTATTAATATGAGCTTGCTTGTTAATGTTACCACGACCAATACTGAAGAAGCGTAAGAAACTAGTCATTCATGATGAAGCCTCATGATATAAATGGCATTAGGCTCAATAAATATTTGATGGAGACTAAAATATTAAATTTGGACAAACATAAATATTCAAAACTATTTTGTGCATATATAAAAGAACATTTAATTCCAGAGAATCGTTGTTACTACTGCTACAAAATAGATACAGACGGATTTAGAATTTTAAGTTATTGGTAATAGTACCTATTTCGTCAATAAATTTAGATTCAGTTTAGTGGTATGATATTGATGGCTTTTGGACTACATTGTATTACCCCACTAACCAAGTGCATATTTAGAATTTAAGCTTTATGATTTCAACTTTAATATTTTTTTTTTTTTAATTTACAAATTCGTATATTAAAAAAAAAAGAATTTCTAATGGTTGATGAAGATTTGAAGGAGTGGATGTGATTTGGGGGAAGAGATAGATATGGTGTGAAAAATTTAGGCTAGAATAAAGGGATATGTATCTAAATTATCGCTGGCTAGGAAATTGTCAAGTGTCGTGTTGTAATGTAGTTACTTTAAAGTATTATGTGGTTTACTAAATATGGTAGAAATATTTTATTAGTTACATAGCTTTTCCTTAAATTTATCCTTAAACATAAGAGATTATTTTTACCCTTTTTTTCATAGCATAAGTGTAATTAAAATTCTCTCTCTCCTCTCTCTATTGTGTGTGAGAGATATATTTTCTCAAAGACCCATTAGAACTAAATAATCAAATATAATCTGAATTATATAAAATCGGTCAATTTTGTATTTCGTTATAATTATGGCTTAAAAATGTTCCCGTTATATTTTTGGCTCTTAAAAATACACTCCAACTAGTATAGCAAAAATATCTTTCTTACCAATAATTGCAATAAAATAAAGGGAAATAGATTAATTTTGCCCTTGAAATTACACAAGATGTCCTCCAAATGTAATGATCTTGATTTTTTGTCCCCCATAAGAGAAGTGTTTAAAGAATGGCCTTCCTTCGACTTTAAGCAAAGTAAAAGTACTTTTTTGTCCCTCTAAACCTCAAATAAACAACCCTCCATGCTCAATTGTTTCTCTCTCTTTTCTTTTCTTTTTTTTTCATTTTTCTCTTTCCTTATTTTTCTTTTATTTATTGTTTTTTTTCTTTTTTTCTCAACTTCTATTTTTTCGTCTTTTTTTATTTTTCTCTTTTCCTTATTCTTCTTTCATTTTATTATTATTTTCTTTCATTTATGTTTTCTCTATTTTTTTGAAAATACTTACTCTTGTTTTCCTCTTTCTTTTTTCCTTTAGGCCATGAGACTTAAGTTGTTGAGGTAAGTGTTGCCAGAGTTATGAAACATATGATAAATTGATGACAGTCCCAGTAGCTACAACAGTGGAGAGCTCAGGTAACATCTTCAACTTAGAGGAGCTCACTGAGGTGGCGAGTGAGATAATGATGAGACATTTTTTGGATCAGACTTGGTTTTTGTTTTGGTCCTTCTATGATTCTAATAAAAGCCTACTACTTTTTTACTTCCATTTACGAGCTTCCTTTACTTTGTTAGGTATGTAGGGCAATTTTGTCCAAGAATTTTCATGAAATGAATGGAGGCTCATTTTTTTCTATAGGGTCAAAATACCAAGATCGGCCTTTATGAGGGTCATTTCTGAAGTTACCCGAATTATTATATTCCCATTTAAACAAATTAAAATAACATATAAAAAAACCTTCTGATTTCTTATACATTACTATACGTTTTTATTTCTAAATATGACATCACACGCCTTTTCTTACATAACTTTACAAATAATATAATTTTAAAAAAAATATCAAATTCAATTATATCTTGGTATGTCATATTACTCGCTGTAGCTTTAAGTCATCCCATGTTTTAATCAAAAATCGATATAATAGTTTAGAAAGAAAATAACATGATAAACATTTAATTGAAAATTAATGCATATAATTAAACTTTATATATAACATAAAATTGATATTATATAAATTTGTCATTTAAAGAGGTATTTTATAAACTTCAATATAAGTTTTTGCTAAAACCTTTACAATTAGACGCATTTGTCCCAAATTTCAAATGAATGACAAAACTGTCCTATTTCTAATAATTCAAGAACAAAATTTGACCCTTTATTCTTGTTTTGGAACATCCGTTAATAATAAGTATAATTTTGAAATATTTTGCTAATAGAAAGGCATATTTGAACAAAAACGTAACTGCATGGGCATTTTTTTTTAGCCAAAAACGTAATAGAGGATTAAACACTCATTTTGAATAATTCAAGGGTCCGACTTAATTTGGTCATGTTAGACCACATAAGAAGCATTATTCTTTTAAAAAAAGAAAAAAAAAATAGTCTTCCAACAAATCCCAGTTTACAATATTTGTTCAAGAAAAGAATCTTCTAGAAAAATTCAGAGCATTAGAGGAACTCCTCTTCTTGGACAAAATGATCAAGGAATACTTAGAAACACATGTAGAAAAATTTGAGATAGGAACCATAAAGAAATGATCCAATGAGAATCGTATGAATACGATTTTACACTTCTCAACAAATATCATTTATTTTATTATTCTAAGTGGATATTCAATTTTGAGTAAAGAAAAACTTATTATTCTTAACTCTTAGGCAAAGAAATTCCTATATAACTTAAGCGACACAGCAAAAACTTTATTTTTTTTTTGGAATAACTAAGTTATTTCTCGAATATCATTCATCCTCAGGTTGGAAATTCGCTATACGCTCTATCTGTAAAGATATAAAGATTTTGGGGTTGTTGAGAATGAGCTAAATATAACTAATCTGGTTTGCAAACTTCCAATAGTTTGCAATACATATTTTTTAAATTCAATCCTTTTTATCTCATGTATCGCTAATTTAGTTGCCTAATGTTGAATTGTATCAATCATATAGTAGTACTAAAAATCCAAAAGCAAAGAAAGAAAGTATCAAACTCCGAAGAGGTGAAAAACAGAAAGGAGAAGAATCCTATAAAACTTCAATACTCTCTAATTACAAATTATAAAAAGGTGAAAAGAGTATGTACAAGTATGAGTTTATGCTTTTGAATGTAAGCATTCTCTTTCAGGTAATAAGTTCACCTTTAAGAGCATGAGCAGCTCTTTGTATTGCCCTTGCAGTTCTCCAAATGTCATGCTGAATTGCTGCATTCTGCTCTCCACCGCCTGATGATTTAGATATTGCATTTGCTATTCCAGGAAAGAAATCTAACTCACTTTCACCGTCATTACGAGGCCCATAAACCTGCATTCCGAAGCTCACAACACTTACTAAACAGATACAAGACCAGTGCCATCATCCCAGAAATTGTTTGTGGTGGCTGTAATCATCTCAAATGACAATTTTATCATTTCACAATTCATGAGATCTTGTAATACTAGGTGCTAAGATTTGATATTTTTCCTCTTTAGCAGGGATTAGTAGTTTCATTCTCATAATAGATTTTCTCAGTCAAGGCCAATGGCTGTGGAGATTAGAATACATTATGTGCTCTTCTACATTTCCATTTAGGGGTGTAAGCTTACATTGTAACATTTGGAGCAGATCAATTCGATGAAAATCGTCCTAAAACAAAGTCACTCAGAGGTGGCTTTCTTTAGCTATTAAATTACAACAGTCAAAACTATCATAGTTTTCACGGAGCAGAGTAAATGAGGATTTCCTATGGGATTCCACACATATCCAAGGGTGATATGAGAGGAGATCCAAATCTTGTGAGGTAATGAACAGAAAAGGAAAACAATGATAATTTGTGAAATCTCAACTATACCGAAAGGGAGAAAATGCTTACCATATGCTTGAACCATGGTCTTCCCTGAAGCCCTTCTGCATCCAAAAAGCCCCTCTCAGCAAACATGAGCCGGTCGTTTAATATTCGTCGTTTCAGTGCTGTGTGCTCATCCGTGGCTTTATCCTCTTTCAGTTTCTAGGTTTACGAATACAGAGGAGCTGAGTGAATATGAATTCATGAGTGATAATTAAAGAAAATATCCTAAAATAAGAAGCAAGCAAAACATAAAATATAGTTGAAATTTTTCTATATGTCCATCCCACACAAAATAAAAGCACGAGTAGTGGGAAAAAGGCGCAATCCTTGATCCTTATTTTTACTAAAATCACCCGCTGAATATTTGTTTTACGGAACACATGCCAAATGTTAGCTCATATTATAAACTTTGCTTACAGCAATGCAGGTAATAGAAAACAAAAGCATCACGTATTGTTTCTCCTTTTTATACCTTCAATTTTTATTCTGAGGATATCTCTTTCGTGTTTAATCTCCATGTTCCACAAAATACAACTCTTTATGTAGGATTAGTAAAGAATACCATGATGCACAAACAGTGAATCAGACTAATCCAGGAGATAAAATATCGAGGAAGATGAATACCAAGTTCTAAGTCCCTGTTTGGATTAGCTTTTGGCTTATGACTTATAAGCCAAACGTCATAAGTTAAAATTTCTAACTTATCGCTTTTGGCTTATTTTTGTTATTTTTGCTTAAAAACAAGTGCTTATAAGTTATAAGCACTTTTTTATTTTACCCAAACACTAAAAAAGTGTTTAGAAGCTATTTTGACCTAAAATAAGCCAATCCAAATAAGCTTAGCCTAAGAAGATCAGCTAAGAATTTGTATTAAGAAAAGAGAGAAGAGTTTATTTAATCCAACAATGAATTAAAATTCCATCTACAACTGGTATATAATCTAAAGCTAAATTGAATCAATCGAGTAACTGTTTGTAACTAACTGTACTGAAGCATAATGTAGCAACTAACTCCTAACAGTGATAACAGAATTTTGCCAACTCAGCTATTCCAAAATAACTTTTGCCACCTCAGCTTATCTTGTTACTTTGCTGATTTACTTGGAACAATACCCCTGCTGAAGAACACCCTCGACCTCAAGGGTGAAAGGAAGGAAATATGTGCTGCAATTCAGTGACAAAGTCCCATGTAGCTTGATCTTAAAATATACCAGTTCACTCCACCAGAACCTGTTCAACAACCCTGTTGCTCCTCTTCACCAATCTCCTCTCTAGACTAGCCTCAGGAGTAGGACAATAAGGACTTGACAAAAGAAACAGAGGAGGATGAGTAATCACAAAAGGCAACTCATGACATTTCTTAAGCTGAGATACACGGAAGGTAGGATAAATTAGAACATCAGTAGGCATTAGCCTATAGGCCACTGGCCACAGCACCAATCTTAGCATCAATAGGATAGGGACCAAAGTACTTAACTACAAGCTTATTAAAGGGCCTAACAGCTACTGAAACATGCCTGTAAAGCTGGAGTTTCAGATACACATAATCCCAAACTGCAAAATCCCTGTCTGATCTATGTTCGTCTGATAAATCCCTCATTCTCTGCTGTGCCCCCTCTATGTGGAACTTGAACAACTGTATGATAGCCTCTCTTGCAGCCAATGATCTGTCCACCATGCCTACATTAGACTCACCAACCAGATAAGGAAGATGCAGAGGTGGTTTTTGGAGATAGAGCACCTCATTAGGAGTACATTAATGGTAGTATCATAAGTTGTGTTACACCACCACTCAGCCAAGGACAAGCAAGCAGACCACTCCTTGGGACAATCTAAACAGAAGCACCTTAAGTCCCCAAGGTTCTATTCAACACTTCTGTCTGACATAAGTTTATGGATGATAAACAGTGGGTCTCTGAAGTTGTACCCCCTGAAGAGTGAATAATTCCTGCCAGAATAAACTCATGAACACTGGATCCCCATCACTTGTCATAGTAAGTGGCAATCCATGCAACTTAAACACACTGTCTAAGAAATATTGAATAACAGACTGAGCAGTGTAAAGATGTTGCAAGCTGAGGAAGTATTCATACTTGTTAAGTCTGTTCACAACCACCAAAATAACCTCCCTTCCATTGGATTTAGGAAGGCCTTCAATAAAATCAAGACATATATCAGTCCAAACACCCTCAGGGACAGGAAGAGGCTATAATAAACCAGGTGAAGCTGCAGCATCATACTTATGTCTCTGACAAATATCACATCTACTAATAAAGTCCCTGGTGTATTGACTAAGGCATTTCCAATTGAATAGTGAGGGTCTGGAAGGATGATGGTGCATTGGTCAAGCCAAAAGGCATCAATAAAACTCATAGTAGCATTTATGAGTCTTGTAAGCAGTTTTATGAGTATCACCTTCAGTCATTCTTAACTGGTGGCACCCCCCCCCCCCCCCGCCCCCCCTCAATTCTTCTAACAGATCCTCCATTATGGGAATTGGGAACTTGCCCTTAGTGGTCATCTGATTGATGTCCATGTAATCAACACAGAGCCTCCAAGACGCATCCTTCTTTCCCACCAATACCACAGGTTATAAGCATAAGGACTAGGCAATGTTGTATCACACCTTGATCCAACATCTCTACTAGTAATTTTTCAACAATATCCTCCTTCACTCCAGGGTACTTGTAGGGTCTTTTACTGACAGGATTAGATGCCTCCTTAATGGAAATTTTGTGATCAAATGGCCCCCTATGTGGTGGTAGTGTAATAGACATCTCAAATATGCAAGAGTACTGTTCTATCAGTTTAGATAGAGATGATGAAATTTCAGTACCTTGAGTAGCCTGTATGGTATTGCAATGTCCCCCCTCTGTTGCCTCCTCAACTATAGACATCATGAAGAAGTGAGCATCTAGTCCTCCTATCTTATTCAATGACTTGGGCTTGCTGGTCATGTGCTAGTTTCAGCACCCCTGAGCTCATGCTTCTCTTCCCTAGGTTCACAAATTCAACAGTCCTGTATTTGAAATCAAATGATATTCTGCCTAAGGTACTCAGCTACTGCACCCCCAATACAATAAACATTTCCTAGAGGCAAAAGTAGGAAGTCTGAAGAAAAAGTTGTCCCTTGTAACAATCATTGCAAATTCTCGCACACTGAACTAGTCTGTACCCTTCGACCATCGGCCACACTTATAAACTGCTCAATGATAGGACTAGATTTACAACCTAGACTTTTGAAATCAAATAAGATTCTGCCTGAGGCACTCAACTAGTGCACCCACAATACAATATCAACATTTCCTAGAAGCAAAAGTAGGAAGTCTGAAGAAAAAGTTGTCCCTTGTAACAACCATTGCAAACTAGCACACTGAACTAGTCTGTACCCTTCTACCATCAGCCACACTTATAGACTGCTCAATAATAGGACTAGATTTACAATCTAAACTTTTAGCCACTCCCTGATCAATGAAATTGTGGGTGCTCCCAGTATCAATCCACAGTTCAGGGGTTTCTTCTCATGATAGCCTGACTCTGATAGTTTGATACCCTGTCACACCAGTAAATGCTTGCAGTGACATAGCCATTTATCTGACTCAATTACCATTTCCTGTATCTGTTCCTTCTCATTCAGAACCACTGCTTCCTCCTCCAATACTTCTACTAAGTACAACTGTTTCTTAGCTGTATAGTTATGTCCTAGTACATCTTTCTCATCACAGAAAAAACAAAGCCCTTTAGATTTTTCTCACCCATTTCGGCTGTTGTCAACCTCCTGTTGTTATTGCTGAATCTATTAGGCTTATTGGAGTTTGGTTCAAAGGGTTACTTGAATGTGGAAATATGGACTGTGGAATTTGGAAAGGAAAGCTTTTGGGAATAGGGTTTAAGACCCCAAGATTGTGCTTGTGCTTCAAACACTTCTTCCTGCAATCTTAGAGGCTTGTAGTAGTGTTCTTGGTGACTGAATTCCCACAGCTTTATCCAATTCTGGTTTCAGACCTCCCATGAAAAAGCTAATAGCATTCTCCATTTGATAGGTTAATTCCTGTCAACAGTCTATCAAAGTCAGCCTGATACTCCGTAACACTGCCAGACTGATGCAGAATTTTCAAGGCTTCCATAGAATCTTCAAAGCCTTCACCAAATATTTCATTCAGTGCCATAAATACTCGGTCCAGGTCCAAAATTGACACTCTAGATCTCAAGTAAGACATGCAAGCTATGGCTTCTCCTTCTAGGTGATAACAGCAACCCTCACCCTTTGTTCAAAGGGTACTTCATCCATGGAGAAGAATTGATCGACTTTGTACAACCAAGTTCGCTAATCTTGGCCAGAAAATCGAGGAGATTCTATATGGAGTAACGAATGAAAGAATTAGCACCATTGTAAGCAGCAGCTTTTGGTGTTTCTCTGGGTCGATTCTCACGTTGGCGTTCTATCGAACACTCTCGCATTCGAAGATTCTACTCTCCCAAGCTCTTTATCCTTTTCCTTTGTACTCATATACCCAATTGCTTCCTTGATCTCACCCAATTCCTTTTCGGTTTTGAGTATTGCAACCACGAATACTAGACATGCCCTCCATCAATTTCTGCAATTGCTCCTGAATCTGCAGAAATCTATCCTCCATTCCTTCTACTGGTCTTTCTTGATTCTTGCTTCGTGTCATCATAGTCATGCCAAGGATTGATGGCTCTGATAACAATTGATGCACAAACAGTGAATTCGACTAATCCAGGAGAATCTCGAGGAAGATGAATGCCAAGTTCAGGGACTTCGTCCAAGAAGATTAGCTAAGAATTTGTATTAAGAAAAGAGAGAAGTAGAATTTATTTCATCCAACAATGAATTACAATTCCATCTGCAACTGGTATATAAGCTAAAGCTAAATTGAATCAATCGACTAACTGTTTTGTAACTAACTGCACTGTGGCTTGCTGTAGCAACTAACTCCTAAAAGCGCTGACAGTATTTTGCCAAGCAATTCTTAACTAACTTTTGCCACCTCAGCTAATCTTGTTACTTTGCTAATTTACTTGCAACATACCATGTATAAAGGAGATAAGAATCTGGTTAAGAGGAGAACTCCAATGACTATCTCGTTAAAACTTGCAGAGCATATGAGAGATGGTGGCATATGGAGTATGTTCTTATCATTTTTTGGAATTGCCTGGGTCATGCCAAATAGTATTAAAGAAGCCTATGAGAGCTGGTGTTCATGGAGAATTGGGAAACCCATCAAAAAAACATGGTGTATGGTGCCTGCTGCTATCTTTTGTTGCATCTGGAATGAAAGGAATCGTAGATGTCTTGATGGGATTTCAATTCCTAACCACATTCTTAAATCCAACTGTTTAGTCTTCTTAGATAGTTGGTTTCAACCAGGCCCCTGTAACCACTATTGATCTTTTTTTGGACTATGTCTGCTCTTTAGTTATTTAGTAAATTCTTGTACAGGAGCAGACCCCTTCTTTTTGCTGTAATTTTTTGCCTAGCAGCTTCTTGATGCCTTCTAATGAAATCTCCTTACTTCATAAAAAAAAAAAAAAACTTGCAGTACTTGTGAAGATTATAATTACAATTAAAAGAGGAAAAAGTAGCATTAAAGCCTTCATGTATTTTGGGACTCCATTCCATAATTTTTTGTCCATCACTTCCCGATGCTCAGTATCTGACCACAACTACTTTAGAAGAAAGGAAGTAAAATTGTGCAACAGAGTTTAATATCTAACCTTTACTTCATCTAGAGTTTCTTTAGCTGCAGCTGCAAGTTCTTGAGTGGCAGCAGTAATAGGATGCAACGAGATGTTTCTTCCTTCCAACAACTTACTCAGGATACGGGTATAGTCCTGTAAATTTGTACACAGTAACCCATAGACAAAGGTGTGTAGGGAGAAGTAGAGAGCTTGTGTGGTGTTCATTGAAAACAAGACCACAGCAGATAAGTCCGTGACTTTAAAAGAGGATGTAGATTATGATCTTCAATAAAGTAAGCATTAATATTGTTGTGTTCATCTCCTAATCTTCATAAATCATGCATTTTTCATGGTCCATCACATAGTATAAAGAAAGTTGTTTATTTTTGCTTCTTCTATAAGGAATTAATAAATGCATTCAAGTGAGTTCGCTTGAGAGCAATCAGAAGGGTCAAGCATAAAAAGGATGTCATGACCAAATTAACACAATATAGCATATGTGGCAGATGCATACAGAAGGTATTCAATGTATGGCGTGGAGATAAATGCTTCTTCAAAGAACAATCATGATGTTAGGTGTATTTATACATCTTTACGCACTACTTTATTTGCATTTCTACCTTGTTTTGATATGAATTAGTAATAAATATACCTAACTTGTATTGATTATGAGATATCAAACTAATTTGGGCATTTTTGCGAATATAGGTGTTTTTGGACGAAATGAACAAGAATTGGAAAAACATAAAGAAATCCGGTTAAGTATGGATGAAGTGCAAGTTCACTGCACTGCACTACCCAACACAACATCACTCAGTGTGATGGCCAGCACGACGTGGTGAGGAAATGGAAGAGTCCGGAGCCAAAAGGGTAATAAAATTGAGTAAAAATTTTGAAACCAAAAGGGCAACATTTAGACGGGAGGGTGACGCCGTGAGTTTTGTGGAGGAAGGCGTAGGTACCTATGCGCCTGACAAGGCGCAAGGCGATGCAGTCTTTGAAAGACGCACTTGTGCCTTCCTCCTTAGCATTAAAAAAAAAAAATTACATGCAATTTTTTTGTTTTCTTATAATTCTGTTTGAATATATGATATATTATTTTATTATTATTAATTGCAAGACAAAATAATGAAACTCTGTTGTAGTGTCTTACTTTTTTCTTATTTAAAAAAAGTATTGAACAAGTTTTTTTTAAAAAAAATTGTTTGTACATTTTAAGATAAAAAAAGATAGAAAACGAATATGAATGGACTCTTTATAGAATTTTAAATTTAAAATTATTTCCTAGATGATTATGGATAATTTGAATTTGAGATGAGAGAATTATATATTATGAAAATAAAAGTCATAGTATGGATAATATTATAAGATTATATAACTAAAATCTTAATAAAATAAAATAAAATAAGCTAAAAGAAGAATAGGTAATGAAATTAAAATAAATAAAATTTTAGGGTGGTTATTGTTTATATTTTCTTTCTTATTTTAAGAAAAAAAACAATAGCATCCTTTAATAAAATAATAATTTTAGGTAACTAATTTTTTTAATTTATACCAAACATCGCACAGATACGTATATACTTGTAGTAGTAATATAATACAATAAATACGAACCATAAAAAAGGACTCCTAAAGCAAGGCGCAGAGTAACAAACAAAAGTTTTTTTTTTTTTTTAAACTATAAGAAAACTAAAAAATTGCATGTAAAATTTTTTTTTAACCTAAGGAGGAAGGTGCAAGTACCATGCGCCTTACAAGGCGCAGGTAGACCTGCGTCTTACAAAGACTGCGCCGCCTTGCGCCTTGTAAGGCGCATAGTACCTGCACCTTCCTCCACAAAACTCACGGTGTCACCCTCCCGTCCAAAAGTTGCCCTTTTGGTTTCGACATTTTTTTTGTTGCCCTTCTGAAATTTTAACTCAATTTTATTGCCCTTTTGGCTCCGGACTCGGAAATGGAAGGCCCTAAAATTTTGACTTGGAGCCTATTTGGATTGGCATATTTTAGTTGATTTTAAGCCAAAATAGCTTTTAAGCACTTTTATAGTGTTTGGGTAAAGATTAAAAAGTGCTTTTAAACCAAAATAACAAAAATAAGCTCTCATCCAAGCAGGCTCCAAGTTTCAAGGAGAAGAAGACAGTGCAACGCACAGATTCGCAGTGACCAATGGGGTAAATCTCACCGCGATGGCTAGTGCAGCATGGTGAAACATGGGACGCTCAAGAATTTTTCAAAATCAAGAGATGGCAAAGAGTTAGTGCGGCTCATCACCCAACACAGAGAAATCCGATGCGATGGGCGATGTGCTGAACTGTGGAGTGAGTTGGGTGCTATGAGAAGCCTGCGTGAAGGTCCTTGGGTAGTAGGGGGGGACTTCAATGTTTAGATACCCGGTAGAAAGATCCAATTGCTCTAGGATTAATGGTGCTATGACTGAATTTTCTGAATGCACTGAGGAATTGGAATTAGTAGACCCTCCTTTATTTGGAGGGGCTTACACTTGGAGAAGAGGGGAAGGGCACCAAACAGCTTCCAGAATTGAAAGATTTCTCTATAGCTCACAATGGGAGGAGTAGTTCACTTTTATCAAGCAATCCACAATGCCAAAGTTGGGATCTGACCACAACCCAATTCTACTGACATGTGGGAATCTGAATTTCAAGAAGTCCTACTTCAAATTCGAAAATTGGTGGATGAGAGTGGAAGGATTCAAGGAAGAGGTGAAATTATGGTGGCAATCTTTTGTAAGGACCCCAGGTTTTGTTTTGGCAGAAAAGCTGAAACTTTTGAAAGGAAAGATGAAGGAATGGAGTTAGAATAATAGAAATAATTGTAAAGCACAAAAGGAGGAGATTATGGAGGAGCTGGCCAAATGGGAAGCTGTACAGGAACAAAGAGTGCTCACAGAGGAGGAGATCCAACAAAAAACAAATTTGGCTATCACTTATGAGCAATTAGCTAAGAATGAAGAAATAAGATGGAGGCGAAGATCAAGAATCTGGTGGCTAAAGCAGGAGGATAAAAATACTAAGTTTTTTCACAGAGTAGCTACTTCTCAAAAGAGGTATAATTCCATTGGTGGATGGATGCAATACTAATGACCCCTCTGTCATTAAAGAGACCATCAAAAGCTTCTACCAAAATTTGTACACAGAACCAGAGGAGTGGATGCCTGAGCTAGAATTACAAGGGATCACAGCCATTACTGTGGAGGAGCAGATAGAACTAGAGGGTCCTTTTGAGGAGGAAGAGATCTTAGGCTGCTTAAAGCTTTGTGCTATGGAGAAAGCACCTGGACCTGATGGTTCCCCATGTCCTTTTACTTGTCCTTCTGGGAGATCCTAAAAGAGAATATTTTTTTTGAGAAGGAAAAAAAAAAAAATATTCTCTTTTAGGATCTCCCAGAAGGACAAGTAAAAGGACAAGTAAAAGAGAATATTATAAAGGCTATACAAGAATTCCATGCTAGATTGATTACTGAGAAGAGCTTGAATGCTACTTTTGTAGCACTCATCCCCAAGAAAGCCAGTGCTGAACTTAAAGACTTCAGACCAATAAGTCTGATTACTGGAGTTTACAAGGTGATAGCAAAACTACTGGCAGAAAGGCTGAAAAGAGTGATTGATAAGCTTGCCAACAAAAATCAAATGACATTTATTAAAGGAAGACAAATAATGGATGCAGCTCTCATTGCCAGTGAGTGTGTTGACTCCAGACTGAAAGGAAACATTCCAGGGGTAATGTGCAAGCTGGACATTGAAAAAGCATATGATCATGTAGATTGGGGTTTCCTACTAAACACCCTGAGACAAATGGGTTTTGGAGAAAGATGGGTGGGATGGATAAAATTTTGCATAAGCACTGTGAGATTCTCCATTCTTGTAAATGGAGAACCGGTGGGTGTTTTCTCTTCAGGAAAGGGAATCAGACAGGGTGATCTTCTCTCACCCTTTTTATTTATCCTGGTATTGGAGGGATTTGATAAGGATTGCCACCCAAAACAAGTGGATCAGAGGTTTCCAGATTAGTGGAAACAATGGTGATATTAAAGAGATTTGCCATCTACTTTATGCAGATGACACCGTGATTTTTTGTGAGCCACAGGAGGAGCAATTTAGAGTCATCAAACTAATTTTGTTGTTTTTTGAAGCTTGTACAGGTTTGAAAGTGATACCATACAAGGATCGTGAGTATAATTCTAAAATTTAAGTTAAGATACTTACAAGATGCTTTGAAATAGGGAAATTGTTTATAAGAAGGCTTTCCGAGTATATAGAAAATTATCTGATGCCTTGAAACATTAATGGAAGTCTCCTTATATAGGAGAGGGAGTAGATGCCTTTTCATCTTAGGCACACAAGTGTAAGGTTTCGATATTGCTTGCCTCTAATGGAGAGTCTTACTTCTTTTGTAAAGTATAGGTAGTGGAGAATATCTTTTCCATAGTGGAAACATCAGGGCCTACTTCTTTTGACAAAGTAGCATAATGGGAATCTCTTTTAGATAGTGGAGACGTATGCTTCACTTCTTTCTGAGATAATGGAAACATCTTTTGATAAAAGTGTTTTGTCTTGTAGCTTCTCATTGGATGCCAATTTAGAACAGTGGAATGCCACTTCTGAAAAGTAATTCTGGCTTTGCCTCTACTTTTCAAAAAGGGGTCCTTTTTCTATTCATAGTTGGGGTCCATGTAAGCCAAAGTCAATCCTTTGGGGTTACACATGTCTCCATTGTCTTCGTTGCTGTTTTCAATGGAAGCGGCATCTTCAATCAATCTCATGACTTGCTTTTCGTCATATTTATCTAAATTATTCAAAGCATACTTCAGTTTCTCTTTGATATATGCTTTAATATTCCGTACATGCTTACATGCTTATTGATTATTATTGTTGTACTCGTTGAAATAATTATGTATGGTAAGCCCATTAGACAGTATTTTCAAAATTTATGGAAACAATCAACATATTTTAAATAATATTAGTTTATCTTCTCAACCAACTAAGATTGCTAAACTTGAAAATGATTTACAAAACTGGAATATACTAGAAGAACCTTTCCAAAAGATTTACCATTTAGGTAATTTCAGTTTTATTACTCATCATAATATTAAGACTTGTGAGTCTACCATTGCTATCAATAATTCTTTAGAAATTATTCGCTTGCTTAATTGTGATGATATTAATCGTTATAAATCTGATTATAACTATTTGCATATTGGTTTGGTGCAAGTGGCTATCAAGCCTCTTTTCCGTAAAGACCTTGATATTCCTGTTTGTGTCCTCCTTAGAGATGACCCTTTTTTGAATTTTGATGATTCACTGTTAGGATTCTTGCAGAGTAACCTTGCTAATAGGCAAGTTTACTTCAATTGTTATCCTAACTTCTCAGTTGACATTAATGATCCTAAAGTCATCGATTCCTTGACTTTTAACGTCAAAACCAAAAATCTGAACAATAAAGCCAACACCTCGCGAAATAGCTATTATCTATCGCGTTTATTATAGGCTTATGAAAACCACTCTTGCTCTAAAAGCTCGTATTGAGAGTCAAAAAGGTGTAACTATGCTTATGGAAGCCAACCATGAACATAATACAATCTTTGTTCCCCGTCTTCTCAAATGGAACGATGTCCTTTCCAATAATGATTGGCATTTTGAAGCCATAACTCAACCTTTCTCGTCTCACTCTGAAAGATCTCAGATTGAAAGAGTCGTTCAGTTTCCCGATGGGTCTATAGAACTCAAGTTTCTTAACAATTCCATTAGATCTTTTTTGTATCGAAGGTCGTCCTGGTCTAGTCCCTCAACTTTGCGTCCTTCGAGACCTGTTCCCATACCACCTTCTTCTTCAAAAACCCACCGGAGGAGGCGAATGATGAAACAATTCCTGTTGTTGACAACAGCAAAGGCAAAGTTACATGAGTAGACTTTTCAGGAGATGTTCCCAAAGTCTTCTATCAAGATCTACCTACCAGTCCCACTGCTAATGAGATGGAGCCCCTGCAGGTTAATAAACCGGGATGGATCACCATGCTCAAAACAAGTGATGCTTTCAATCCTGATCCAGACATCCTTCATAAACTCTGGACCCATTCGGGTAATCAGACAAAGAGAAAATGGTATGTTGCTACCTATACTCTTCCATAAAGGGAATCATTCAGAGATTCTTGGATGGCTGACATGAGAAGAATAGGTTGTGAAATCGAATTCTTCAAATGGTTCGAGATGACAGGTAAGATTGAAAATCAGACCGAGTCACTCCAGGTTATCATCAACAAATGGTATACTACTTCCAATAAGGTTGTTGAATCTATTACTCCTCCCCTTTAAGGAATTAACATCCTTGTTGCAGGATCAGTAATCAAAGCCTCTCCTTTCAAAGAGAAAAGTGATAAGTCTGCAGCTTTTGTCACCTCAGCTAACATTAACCAAGTAGTAGAACAAAACAACTACTCTAACCAAATTCTTCATGTTATTTCTAGACAAATTGAAGATACCAAACCTTCTATCAGTAGAAGACCTACTTCGGCTTCTACTTCATCCAATCATAATATTGAACCTAACCCAAGGTTTAGACTTCCTGAATTTTCCAAAGAAAAATTCCCTAAATTCAAAGATACCTTTTAAGTATCCGGAAATATCATTGACAAAATCAATGAACAACTTACCAACTTCAATGTTTCCACGAAAACCTCAAATAGGTCTATTATGACTTTAAATAAGAAATATGGCAATGCTGATATAGGAAACTTAACCAGACCTTGCTACACGGATTCGAACTTTGTGGATACTGATAATCTACTCAAAACAAGAAGATTCTAAGAAGCTATTCTCATTGACATTGATTTAATAGAAATTGAACATTCCAGGGATGAAAATAACCCTACCATCATCAAGTATTCCAGGTTCACTATTGAGAAAATCTTGGATCCATTTGAATAATTTGCTGACCATTTGCACACTCCTATAGCATTATCGGTGACACACAGGCCGCAAACTTACAATTGATATGACTATAAGTCTACATGGATAAATTTCCTATACCTAAGGCCAAGACATACTTGGTTTGTCAAATACAGTCCAAACATCACCAAGACTATTATTCCAAGATGGTTCTATGAGTGGTGGAATCTGTTCGGAGGAAACAAGGAGGTTCTTCCCCAACAATTTCTCAATTGATTTGAAGATTTTCAAGGCAAAGAAGAAATTACAACGTTACCGGAGCATATTAAAATATGCAAGTATTATATCCAAAAAAGGATATCTTATATTATTACTTGGAATTTCTCCAAGAACGAGGTTGATCGTATCCAGTATTTGTGCTAACAAATACAAGATAAAGGTTGGGCTCCCAAACAACCTACTTCTAAAGTCCAGTCTCATAATGCCAGATCGTCATCAAAGACTCCTTCCAAAGCAGAGCTCAAAGAGAAACTGAAGCATCCTTTGAATAATTCAGATAAATATGACGAAAAACAAGTCATGAGATTGATTGAAGATGCCGCTTCCATTGAAAACAACAACAAAGACAATGGAGACATGTGTAACCCCTAAGGATTGACTTTGGCTTACAGGGACCTCAACTATGAATAGGAAAAGGACCCCTTTTTGAAAAGTAGAGGCAAAGCCGGAATTACTTTTCAGAAGTGGCATTTCACTATTCTAAATTGGCATCCAATGAGAAGCTACAAGACAAAACACCTTTATCAAAAAATGTTTCCATTATCTCAGAAAGAAGTGAAGCAAACGTCTCCACTATCTAAAAGAGATTCCCACTAAGCTACTTTGTCAAAAGAAGTAGGTCCTGATGTTTCCACTATGGAAAAGATATTCTCCACTACCTATACTTTACAAAAGAAGTAGGACCCTCCATTAGAGGCAGGCAATATCGGAACCTTACACTTGTGCGCCTAAGATGAAAAGGCACCTACTCCCTCTCCTATATAGAGAGACTTTCATTAATGTTTCAAGACATCAGAAAAAATATCAGATAATTTTCTATATACTCTGAAAGCCTTCTTGTAAACAATTTCCCTATTTCAAAGCAATGCATTTCCCAATTTCCCTTACAAGAATTACAAGAAACTTTGTAAACAATTTCCCTATTTCAAAGCAATGCAATAAACAAGTATGATCTTAAGATTTTTTATAAGTCTGATAAAAATTAAAAATCATTTACTAAGAAATTATGATCTTAAAATAAGTTATGGAATCATGTCATTTTTTATTTTGTGTATAATTCTATTTTGATTGAGATTAACTATTTTGGAATTATTTATATCACAGTGGAATAACAATATTGAAATTACTAATTCGGAAATAAAATAACATATTCATCATTCTCCTAAATTTTTTTACTAAACATCATTTTTTTTTTTTATATAGATATAACCAAAGGTACAATGGAGGGGGACATAGAATACAAAATTAAGATAGAGCTAACTTCCTAGTTGTTAGACATGTACACTAAGAGATCCGCAAAAAGGTGATAACTACATGATGGACCTTCTCATCCGTACAGCAACACAGACAATTAGAATTTAGTTGGCAGAAAAGAGCATTTGAAAGGAATCAAGACATAATGTTAGTGAAAAGAATTTGCTTCTTATCCTACATTATGTCTTGTATCATGCTCAATAAGTCCATTCTTTTGAGTATGATACAAGTAAAGGAACCATCTTGGAATAATAGTCTTGGTGATGTTTAGACTGTATTTGACAAACCAAGTATGTCTTGGCCTTAGGTATAGGAAATTTATCCATGCAGACTTATAGTCATACCAATTGTAAGTTTGCGGCTTGTGTGTCACCAAATGGTCTGCAAACCATTCAAATGGATCCAAGATCTTCTCAATAGTGAACCAGGAATACTTGATGATGGCAGGGTTATTTTCATCCCTGGAATGTTCAATTTCTATTGAATCAATGTCAATGAGAATAGCTTCGTAGAATCTTCTTGTTTTGAGTAGATTACTAGTATCCACAAAGTTTGAATCCGTGTAGCAAAGTCTGATTAAGTTTCCTATATCAGCATTGCCATATTTATTATTTAACGTCATAATAGGCAAAACCTGTGAAACAACAAAATCAAAATTTTCTTCTTTTGGAATAGAAGGGATAGATTTGGTTAATTCAGGATTAACAGCTTGGGCGAAAGTTTCAGAGGCTTTCATGTTATAGCTTTCTTTGGTTTGGATGGAGGAGCTTGAGGATGCTCCTTTATCAAAAGGTTTTGCCGATATAAGGCATATCAGCTTCGGTGGTGGTAGCCGTGGGTATTCAGCTAAAACCGTGAACTTGTTGGAAAAAGGTAGTTTAGGCCTTTGTTGGGTCTCTCCTTTTGCTGGAGCTAGGGGAGGATGAATAAATGGTCTAGCCATTTTAGCTTTGGGAAGGTTTTCTCCTTTGGAAGGAGTGATAGGTTTAAAGGGAGGATGAATAAATGGTCTTTTACGTTCCCAAAAGGCATTTGGAAAATCATAGCATATTTCTTGTTCAAATTGTTTTTGAAGATTGGCTATCTCAGTAACCATCTCCGGGGTTTTTAAAATCTATTCGAATTTCATCCTTTAAAAAGATGATATGTTGAGATAGGTTATTAATACAGAAAATAGTATTTTCTATGATAAAATCACTCTCATCCTGTGAAAGAGTTTTGACAAACGGAATATGTAAATCTTTTCTAAGTATAGTAGTATTAATACCATTTAAATCAGTAAAATAAGGTTTTATCTAAGTGATAAAAGTTATACCAAGAATGATATCTTCGGTAATCACAAAATTATTTGTTAAACAAATGTCATTATTGCAAATATGAGCTTTAGAAAGCTTATAATTTATTTTCAAAAGTTTTCCTGTAGCGGAGTATAATTTTGAAGTGCTTTTTTGCAAATACTTTGTAGGAACAATACATTTTACTATGCAGTTACGATCTGCACCACTATCAAGTAAAGCAATCTTGTTAATCACAAAATGTTTGTTAACAACAATCTTAACATGAATATGATGATGAATATGATGGCACTGAGGTCTGATCTAAGATATGACTGTTACTCCTGGGGCTGCAGAAGTAGAGGAAATATTACCAGTATTGATAGCGAAAGGTTCGATTAAATGATCATTATTGATATCTGGAAGATCAATATTATTTTCCTGAGAGGAATCATGTTCAGACTCGAGAACCTAAAGAGTGGCTTTCTTAAAGACTTGGTCGGTAAGAATATCAATTTCAACTTTTCCAAGTCGAGATTTGATATTTCAAATCTCTTCTTTGAGATTGGAGACTTCAAATAGAAAGAGCATTTTATATCCTATTAAGGATGTGACAAACATCCAAAGCCTAGTTGACATTTTGGGCTGCAGAGTGGGGAAATTGCCCACAACTTATTTGGGTATGCCTTTAGGTAATACACACAAATATTTGAAGATATGGGACAGCATAGTTGAGAAGACTGAAGAAAGACTAACTAGATGGAAGGCTCAATACATTTCTTTTGGTGGTAGACACATTCTTATCAACTCTGTTCTAGATTCTCTCCCAACATATGTTATGTCTCTTTTCACTATACCGGCAAAAGTGGCTAAGAATTGGACAAACTTAGGAGAGATTTCCTTTGGCACGGTTGCAAAGAGAACAAAGGATACAATTTGGTCAAGTGGGCGACAGTTTTGCATAGAAAAGATAAAGGTGGCTTAGACATCAGAGATTTGAGGAAGCATAACAACAGTCTTTTGATGAAATGGTTGTGGAGATACACTGAGGAGAGGCAAGCTTTGTGGAAAGATTTGATTAAATGTAAATATGGGGAGGATGGATTCTGGTGTAGTAACACAAGCACGGATGCTTATGGAGCGAGGGTTTGGAAAGCTATTAGAAACTTATGGCTCAAGTTAGAAGCAAATTTACATATCAAGGTGGGGGATGGAAGGAGAACTAGATTCTAGTGGGATGTATGGATCAAACAAACCCCCCTAAAAGACCTATTTCCTGATCTATTTATTTCGTGCACCAATTCCGAGGAAATGATCAATGATTGCTGGACAGTACAAGGTTGGAATCTCTATTTCAGAAGACTTCTAAATGATTGGGAATAGAGAGAGTAGCCAAATTGTTGGAGGAAGTGGGGGATTTTGCAGGCACCAATACTGCCAATGATGTTGTTAGATGGTCACATAGTAAGGATGGGATCTTCACAGTGGGCAGGGCATATAAAAAGGAGTGCAACTCGCAAAGTAGCAGATACCGGAGTTCATGGAAAAATATCTTCACAGTGGGCAGGGCATATAAAAAGGAGTGCAACTCGCAAAGTAGCAGATACCGGAGTTCATGGAAAAATATCTAGAGGACTGCAGCACCAACAAAAGTTAAATGCTTTACTTGGTTGGTCATCAGAAAGGCATGCTTGACACATGAAGACTTGAGAAAGAAAAGAAAGATCATACTTCCGTGGTGCTCTTTATGTGGGAAGACAAGGGAAACTAACAGTCACCTATTCTTACATTGTACTTTCACAGCACAAATATGGTCCATGTTTCTCAACTTTTCAGAAGTGAAATGGACTATGCCCGAAGATACGGCTGATTTACTTAGTTGTTGGATCAAGAGAGGAGGTAGCAAGAGACAGGAGACCTGGTGGAATTTGATTCCACATTGCATTTGGTGGACAGTGTGGAAGGAGAGGAATAGTTGGAATTTTGAAGTTATATTCAATTCCATTCACAAGGTTAAATGGAATTGCATTGTATCTCTACATTTTTGGCGTAAAGAGATAGGATTAGAGGATTCAGATCAACTTTTAGAATTCTTAGGATCCTTGAAAGTATTATGCTTTTTGTTCTTTTCTGATTTTCTAAGGTCCCCAGCATATCCTTAATGCTGAAGAATACAATGTTACCAATTCTCAAAAAAAAAAAGTCTAATTCTGGCTCCTTCCAAGTTTGACTAGGAGAGTTCTTCTGAAGGTTTTTCCTAGTCAATAAATAGACCCCAAGGTCATTTTTGAAGGGGTTCAGACGTTTTGCTAAGAGTTTTGCACTTGAAGCCACAGATCCCATTGGTTTTTGGGAGTAACAAATCACTCCAACATATTCATCTTAATGGTAGGTCAGAGGTATTAACAATAGATTATGCTTCCAAAAGTGAAACCCTCAAAATTTAAACTTTCTTTACCTGCAGCTCAGCAGCATATGGGAGATAGTTAAAAGGTAAAATCGGATCCTCAGCCAGGCGAAACGCAAGAAGGCCCCACACTCCTGTCACTGTGAGCAAAGGGAGGAGAAACAAAGAAAAGCATGTCATCTCCATAGCATGACATCAAAATCCAAAGATTAAAAAATGAAACCCTAAAAACTTGTATCAATGTATATCAACCATATGCAATTTTAGATATTAAGAAATACCCTTAAGTTATTATTTTTTTCTGATAAGATAAGTGGTAATACCTTTAAGTTATATAGATGCATCTTACATATATACAAAGTTGGTAGCTTCCAATAAGCTACAAAAACATTTAAAGCTACATAAAATAAGTAACTACCTGCCACATGGCGCTGAAAGAATGGATCCCCAAAGTTTACCATCCAGTTGTAGGAATCAAATGCTGTGTGATATACTGGAAAATCTGCAAGAGAACAACAAAATCATTTAAAGAATATATGGGGCACAATGTACCTTGGATGCACTGACATCACACTGTTTGGATGATTTTGGGCTTGGTCTGGTTTAGCTAAGAATGGAAGCACTATACCTCTGCCATAGTACATATCAACAGAAGGAACACCTGCATGGTGCAAAAAGGGGGAAAAGTCTGAATCTACTCCACTAAGCCGTTGAATCTGCAAATGCAAAGACCATCACACTTGCATGCAGCTTAGAAGAGTACAGAAGAGAAGATAAAGAGGACAATAAATCATGGAAACAAATGGATGCAAGGGAATCTCTCATTTGTCCATGCCAGAAACCAAGGAGAAACAGAATTTTAGCAACATTTAGAATTGGTTACAAAAGGGATCTTATTATTGAAGATAGGTACCATACATTTCAGTCTCCTAGAAAATGCTATTACGGAGGATAAAGAACTCTTTCCAAATGCAAAGACTTGCAATGAGGGGTACTTGCTCAACCAATGATGATTTTATGAGTCAGCGCATTACACTTATAGAAGTTTTATCTCATATGCAACAACTCTCAGAATATATATGAAATAACTTGTATGCAAAACCCAAAAGAAAATATGAATTTTCCTTTTCTCTGTTTTCTTTGATTAGCTTAGAAGTTCTATGTTATAACATACAGTCATATGTGCATAAGATTCTGCACCCAAACATCCCTTTAGATAAACAGGTAATCTTGACCATTTTCTTTTATAAAATTCTAATTAATCGGGAAGTATCTTCTTAGTTCTATTTTTATGGTAAATAGATTATCTTTTTCAACAAAATCTCAGTATTCAGTATTCCTATTTGATAGATAAGACAAGAAGAATTCTTGTGTAACGCAGTATATGCTACACCTATAATTTGCTTGATGAAAGATTGTGTAAAGAAATAAAGAAAAACAGCACATGAGAAACTTGCCTTGATACCTCTATTAGCAGCTGTCCATCTTTCATAAAGAGTCGTGCCCTCTGAGTCTGGATCATTAACCTTATCCAGCAAATCAAATACAATTAGCTAAAACATCAGATTAAAAGGCATCATTGTCTAAAACTTCCAGTGACTGATAGCATAGCAGGCTTACCTTCTTGGTGATTTCGGTAAGCAGATAGTCAAACTGAGGAGTCGTACTGGGAAAAAACCCAGGGCCTTGAACTGCACAATCCACATTTAGATAGGCCACAGATTTAGATCCAAGGTTGACAAGATTCTGCTCAACCCATTCAGTTGATCCAATCTGAATCCATGAGGAGAGAACAAGATGAGTGCAAAACAAAAGTAAAGATCATTACAATAACCCTGGTAGCTTTGAGGAAGCAGTCTAATATTACATTAGCCCAGAATCAGGTTCCAGAATATCTGTGATGGGCTATTCTGCATTCTCTCTGTTAAATAGAGTCCAAGCCATAAAACATGCATAAAGGCCTATAAACTATGGCCACTCAAAAAACATTCTTACTTTATGGTCAATCATACCGTTTAATCATCCAGCCAGATTCACTGGTCGCGTCCACATAATATTCAAGTTCAGTAGCAGAACAAGAAGTGATTAAAGAGAATCACAAGTCTCATTTTTTGAATTAGCTTACATATTTCCAAAAAGGGGGTAAAACAAGTTGGACAGAATAATCTCTCAGTCAATTCTAGATATTGCATTTGCACCTGATCCTACCATCAGACAGCAGAACATGCTGGTGACTTCTGGAGATAGAACATTACCTACCATCCCAAACTCTTCTGCATCCCAACTGCAGAGAATGATTGTTCTCCGAGGATTCCAACCCAAGCGCATGAGAAGAACATATCTACGAGCAATGTCAAGTAGGGCAGCGGTTCCACTATTGGGGTCAACTGCTCCATAGGTCCATGCATCTCTATGGTTTCCAAGAAGTACAAAACGATCAGGCTCTTGTGATCCCCGTATGACAGCAAAAACATTATGAACTGTTGCCATCTTTTTCTCACCCTGGAATCAGAAATAATGCAGAAACACTTCAATAAATTTCTGAGCTAACATGCTTCTACGCCAATCCGTATGTATACCATTTTGCTGGGTAACTTTAGTCGTTAAATTGAAAAGAATCAATTAAAACTAATGGTTACATAAATTCACACGCTGTAAAATTAGGTAATATATCTTGAGATAATTAGCAGGTGAAAATTGCAAAAGATTTCTTTCTTTGATGAAACTGATGAACTGCATATCTCTTCAAAGATTGGATTAAACAACCGAGACCAGTAGATGTTCAATAAGAGAAAGTTCCTCTGACCAACATGACTTTCCTAATATGTATTTGACTCATGCATGTTTGTCCTAGGAGAGCCTAAAGAATGCCATTTAAAATGCCCATCTAAATAATCATTGTGTGACAATGGAGAAATAACTATCACGAGCAACTTTTGCTTTATATCAACCAAAGAACATATTTTACCTTTTAAGCACTTCATAACATTCATGGAAATGTTAGAATCTTTGAGAAATCACATAATTTTGAGCTTGGCAAAAAATATTTTTTTTGATAACCGTGGTGTCGGGGACAGCTGGAGGGCACCTCGATTGATTCCACAGGGTACCTACTACCTTCTCCCAGGGGTACCTACTACCTTCTACCAGCACAAGTATCGGGTAACTCTATCCACCAAGGCTTGGACATATAGGATGAAACCACTTAGTGTTTTTGCTTTCTGCTACTAGCAATTGAACCTGAGACCTCATGGTTCTCAACCCACTGAATCCACCACTAAGCTACACTTGCAAACTTGGCAATAACTACTATGACCATTCGTTTTGATAATGAAAGTAGTAGCAGTGAGACAATAGTTAAGAGGCAGTTCTAACAAGTAACTCGCTCCTAGCAGAATCTGACAATAAATCATCCACTTCTTTTGGTAAGAAAACAGATATGCCTTGGCATAATGAAGACTATTATGACCAAATTTGAACAAAAACATCTATTTAAACAAGAATTGGAATCCGTGCTATTTAAATGAGTAAATCCAAAGGAAAGCATGAACTCCTTGAGAAATGTCAACTTACATAAAGTATAAAGTGGGTCCTAATATACCTAGTTAGTACATGACATTGGAAAAGCACTAATATGCTTTGTGAAAGATATTTTCTCCGAGAAAAAAGTTGATACATTCTAGGTTAGCTTCGAAAAAAAGTGACACAGCTTGTTTGGAAAGAGTGTTAACAGTAAGTTATTTCCACAAGAGAATACATAATTACCCCTTCCAACTATAACAATATTTTCACACATACACTTTAATTAGGTGAGTGTCCTAAATCCTAATACACCCTTATTCTTGTTCAAGGTGAATTTATTGCCCCCTTTTGACCCCATTGACTTGGAGAGTGTACTTCACCCTCCAATAGAGCGTGAGATAAGCAAAAAATAAGATTTTTTTATTTTTTTGAGCATTTGTTACATTGAAAATATTTTTTTGCTACTTTATTTATTTTAATTGATTTTTCAATTCTTTTTCCTCTTATCTTCTTCATCGAACTCTTCACCCATTTTCATTTTTTCCAGTATCTTCTTGCTTCTCTTTTTTCTCTCATCTTCTTTCTCCTCCTTTATTCAACCTCTTTTTCCTTGAGCCTATAACGCGATAAATCATTGTTCTTGTTAGGATCGAGAACTCGGGTAGTGCAGAATATAGCCAAACAATGTTATAATGACAATAATAAAGACGATAGTAAGTTGATAATAACGAAGGTAAAGCAAATAAAGAAGACACAAATTTGACGTGGTTCGATCAGTGTGACCTAGTCCACTGGTGGAGAGGAGCAATTTCACTATATCAACAAGGATAAAAAAATTAGAGTAAATACTCTAATTAATCCCAAATACCCCAAGAGAATAACCTCACAAGATCACTCCAAAGAAAGGGTTCACACAAGTATTTTCCTCTACTCTAAAGGAAACAAAAAGAGAGAGAGCAATGAAATGTTTTCATGAGCTTCAAGGTGTGTTAAACTAATGGCCAATTTCCTTATTTATAGGAATGAAATGTACTTGTTGATGTCATCAGTGACAACAATAGTGACAACAATAGAAGATACAAACATCAACATTTCAATGTAAATATATAACTTTTATATGGTTGCCAAATCTCAACTTTAACGGCTGCCAAATCTCAATATTTACAGCTGTCAAATCTCAACATTTATGGCTACCAAATCTTTGACAAAGAAAGAAAAAGAACCCCACAAAATCTAAGTCAAAATAACAAAGGCCACATTACAAATCTCTATCTTGGCTTCAGTTTGGCGAATATAGTAAATCTGCTCCATCCTCTCCACAAAAGCCTATATGGGCTAAATTATTCTTCATAAACGGCAATCAAGTTCAAGCAAACTTGCTTGCTGACGGGAAGAGACTTCATGAACATGCCAACAGGGTTGTCTGTCCCTAGTGTTAATCTTCTAAACAAGGACCTTTCCTTCAGCAATGGCTTCTCGGATAAAGTGATACTTCATATCAATATGCTTCGTTCTCTCGTGATACATATGATGATCCTCTATGTTATACCCTAGAAAAGAGTCTTCTAGTTCTGGTCACATGAATAAGGAGCTTGGCATACCTTCTAAGCCAAACTCATCAACGTTGGAACAAAATACAGTTGAAACTCCTGAAGTTGAAGCTCCAAAAGTTGAGTTAGAAGTTGTGACTTCTAATGTTGAACAAAATGAGCATTCCATAGCTACATACAGAGACCAAGGTGGGGATTTGTAATGTTGTGGCCTTCGTTATTTCGTCATTTCGTCATATATTCTAGAAGGTCCATACCATGATCAAGAAAGTTGTTTTTCTTCCTTTTGTCAAAGATTTGGCAGTCATAAATGTTGAGATTTGGTAGTCGTATATGTTAAGATTTGACAGCCGTAAAAGTTGAGATTTGGCAACCAAAAAAGTCGATAAATTTACATCGAAATGTTGAAGTTTGAATCTTAATTAACATCATTGATGACATCAACAAGTGCATTTTCATCCCTATCAATAGGAAATTCTGCCATTAGTTGTAATACACCTTGAAGCATATGAAAACATTCCATTGCTCTCTTTCTTTGTCTTTCCTTTAGAATAAAGGAAAACACTTGTGTGCAAGAAAGAAGTGATCTTGAGAGGTTATTCTCTTGGGGGATTTGGGATTTGTTAGAATAGGAATATGTATATACAATCCTACTTAGAATAGGAATAGGAATAGAAATAGTATATAATATCCTACTTGGTAAAGGATTGTATTGTGGTGTCTATAAATAAGGTTTTGGTATAAAGCTACCAGTTTTAAAAAAAAATAAAAATAAATAAGGCTCGATGTAATAATGTAGATACACAATTCAACAATATTCTTTTCTTATATTTCTCACACGATATCAGAGTCTCTATGATCTTGGTAGAGAATCAAAGAGCCTCAGCTGTCGGCGGGCGACTATTACCCATATATGCCACCCATCTTGCCAACATTATGTTAGTAGAAGTTGGGTTACCGTGTATCTTTTTGGTGACTATTTTCTCATATCTAAGTTGTGTAGCACCATCCCATCTTTTCGATGACTACTTTCTCATATTCGATTTGTGTAGCATTGTGTCATATTTCCAATTACTACTTTCTTATATCTGATTTGCATAGTACGGTTCATCTCTCTAGACTACTTCTCATATTTAATTTGCATAGTACCGTAGATTTTTCCAAACTACTTTCTCATATCTGAGTTGCATAGCACCGTATGTCTTTACAGTGACTTCACAGATATGATTTGTGTAGTTCCATGCATCTTTCCTGTGACTCCTTAAATCTTATTTGCATAGGATCATGCCATCATTCTAACCCTACTCATATAATTTCTTTTTTTCAGTAGGGTTGTGCCGTCAATCCAATCCTATCCATATAATTCTCTTTCTCAATTGGGTTGTGCAATCATTCTGACCCTAACCATATAATTCTCATTCTCAGTAGGGTCGTCCTATCATCTAACCCTACCCATATAATTTTATTCCTCATATTGTGACCACTTTCAGCCATCAAATCTAGTTATCCAACGTATGAGCATGTTCCGGTCAGTTTTACGATGACTTTCTTGTTTAAGATCTACTCATCTCTTGATTTCGAGACGATCCATATATTTTATATCATATTTCGAGCACTTTCTATTTTAGATTTACTTTTACCAAAAAAGAAAAAGTTATCCTTAGATATTTGGGCCGGATTAAAGTAATGTTTTCTCTCATGTAGCTAAAATAGCATATGTCTGCCTTATTCTATCTATGGTTGTCGTTCTCCATTGGCCTTTTAATCAATTGGACATTAAGAATATTTTTCTCCACGATGATCTTGAGGAAGAAGTCTATATGGAGCAACCACCTGATTTTGTTGCTCAAGGAAAGTCTAGTAAACTTGTATGTCGATTGTGTAAGTCACTTTATGGTCTGAAACAGTCTTCTCAAGCTTGGCTTGGGAAGTTCAACACTGTAATTCAGGAATTTATCACTCTATGTTTTATTGATATTATGCATCAAATCCAATATTTCATTAGAAGACCAAGCACATTGAGATTGACTAACATTATGCATCAAATCCAATATTTCATGAGAAGAATAAGCACATTGAAGTTGACTGTCAATTTTGTGGAGTTGAGTGATCAACTTTCAGATATCTCAACAATCCCCTCGTCGATCCTCATATTAATTACATTTGTAACAAGCTAGGTACATATGACTTGTATGCACCAGCTTGAGGGGGAGTGTTAGAATAGGAATATGTATGTACAATCTTACTTAGAATAGTAATAGGAATAGGAATAGGAATAATATATAATATTCTACTTGGTAAAAGATTGTATTGTGGTGTCTATTAGGGTCTCTATATAACAATGTAGATACATAATTCAATAATATTTTCTTCTTATATTTCTCACATAATTAATTACAGTATTTACTCTAATTTTGTACTCTCTTCTGTACCCTTGTTGATATAGTGAAATTGTTCATCTCTGCTAGAGGACTAAGACACACTAACCACACCACGTTAAATTTGTATTTTCTTTGTTTGTTTTACTTTCGTTATTATCAACTTACTATTGTCTTTATTATTGTCATTATAACATTGTTTGGCTAAATTCCACGCTAACCGAGTCCTCAATCCTAAAAATTCTTTGTCTACTATTTTTTCTTTTAATTTTGTTATGAAGTTATTATCCATCATTTTTTCGGTTAAGAGAATTACAAATCTCCAATTTAATAGTGTTTCCCTTCATCGTAATAATTGTTATGATTTTGATTTTCAATCTAACGGTGATTTGGCAGTAATTACGGTGGCGGGGTGGTTATAGAAGCGGCGATACAAGAAAAAATTTACAGCCTCAATCATATCTCTCAAACCACTTTATCCTCCTATGTAAAATAAAAATAAAACAATTAATAGTAGAGGGTTAGAGCTATTTAGGAAAGATGAAACAAATGAAATAGTGAAGGCTATGTCGAAGGTTGGCCGGAGCGGAAGGGATGGGTCAATGGCGAGGACAGAGGGAATAGGGGTTCAAGTGCATAAAAATGATGGAGGAAAGAGGGGAATAAAAGGAAAAGGAACAGAAATAAAGTAAGAAAAACATAATAAAAATATAAAATTAATGAATTTGACACGTGGCAAATAATAATTGGTCTGTGATTTACCCCTTCTTACTGATAACTGAGGTTGAACAGAAAAGGTTATATTTACATCATTTTGAAATTGTTCAAGGGATTACTAGGACCACACAAAGTTAAAGTGTCTATTTAAAAATGATGTCATAGTTGGAAGGCGTAACTATGCATTCTCTCTTTCCATAAATTGTAGTTTTCTCATCTAGAGAACCATGCTCTCCAGAGGATACTCCTCTCTCATTAAAAGCAACTGTCATAACTGGGTGAAAGAGTCAACTCAAAAATTGGAAAATCTAGCGGCTTAGGGCTAAGTTGCTCGGACTCTCCAAAATTAATGCCGCATCCGAGTCGGATCCCCCAAAAATGCACTACTTTTGGAGGATCCGACACGCACCCGTCAACATTTTTGAAGAGTCCAAGCAACATAGGCTTAGGGTGAAAAATATATGTAATGTTCTAGAAAATCAGATATTGTTCTGCTCAGTCTTCCTTTCAACTAATCAAGAAGACACGGGAAAAGCTAAGAACTGATGCAAGTATCTTGTTTGTACAGACTACATTCTTAATATGATATTTGATGATTTGGATTTTGGGGTAACAAAACTCTGAAATCTAAATCTCTGAGATTTGAATACTTCTACTTCTAAAGCTGAGTGGTACATTATATACTTAAGCTGCCTCATCACATCACAGTTATTTTATTGTTGCTTCATGAATATAGGCCTGGAATCAGGTATAGCTGTATACCAAGCTCATGTTGGCCCTTTATAAATTAAGAGATGTGTACGAATCACGCACATATTATGTGACTAGTACAACTAGGATAAGAATTCAAAAACGCTAAAACTCTCCTAAATTGGCCATCATGTTAACGAACACCATCAAGCAACTAAAAATTATCAGAAACCTTGCATGTAGTTTTAGACAACTTAAAGTATCTAGACTCTAGAAACTCATGTTCTGTTTTCTAAAGTCAGCCTTGGATCAGCTTGACAAGCCAGCTAATGTTTGACAACAATGAGCAACCAAATGATGGTATTTGTGGAGAAATGCAAAATCATATGGATACAATTCTCATTTTATATCTTGATAAAAGGAAACATAGCAAACACTGATACACAATTACCTACAGTATTTTTGTTTCGCCTATTAAAAGAAGATTATATCCTCTCTTTTTTATGTAGCTAGTGAACCAAACATTCTATATATTCAGGACATGGTGAAAATTATCAAGTCCAGCTTGCAGCTGGTCAATGCCCCGGAATTGCATGCATTATGTTACACCTTCTCAAAGAATAGTTCATGAATAGCTACTTGGCAGGCACTTTTACTGCTCAACTTAACTTTCATCCTGCTTTTGAAAAATGGAAGAAGGCAAACTTGAACAGGAAGAACCCAAAAATAGAAGTTAATAGATATGTTTACACAGGATAGCATCCATATGTTAAAATGTAATCTGCTCTCCTTGAACATAATGTCTTTTTGATTATGTAAAACACCAATTATTTTGGAACGGAAGGCGTAGTGTTTGTGAGACTTTCTATTTATTAGCATCATGAGCACACCTTATGATAAATCAGCAGAGGCAGACTTGCTTTATTTGCTAATTGTAAAAGCCCGTTTTGAGAATACTTATCATTGCATGCCCAATTGATCAAAACCTCGATGGATCATAAACGGTCATAGGTATGCATCTGTTTTTGTTTTTTGATTGGCAAACGGTATTGTATAAAACAGCAGCAAAACTGCTGACAAGTATTTACAGATGGAAGCCTCATTACAAGTTGTGTAATGAACTCAAAAGGTCAACCATGACGTAAAGTTAACCATCTTTACGCCAACCAATCTACGTAAATATTCATGTTCATCTTTCTATTACAAGACAGCCCAGAGCCTCCAACATCCCGCTTCCCCTATCAGCTACCTCCCGATAGATAAACATAACTTTAAGGTGAGACTGAACTATCCTACTCAAACTGACCTACCATCCCACAATCAAGAATGGCGTAAGTCAATACCACCCACCCCACATTCAAGATGTTTCTTATTGTCGAATATCATTTCATTACTTCACCAAAATGGTGCTTGGGCAATATCTGGAAATGCAATATTTCTTTACCAAAAGCAGACATGAGAACAAAGAAGTAATCTTTACCATCATCTATCAAGAAACTCACCAAAATTAACAACTTGCAAATTTTGGAAAACCCAAAAACTTAAATAAATAGAACTCCATCCATCTCATTTTACTAGAAAAAGAAAAGTTGAAGACATTCTAGAAACTTCCAAATACTAGTAGTCATAATCAAGGTATACTATAAAATGAGTGAAGACATTCAACGCCAGAAAATTGAAAGAAAAAAAAAATGAGCATGACAAAGAGGGGTAAACTAACCTCGTAGGTAAAGTTGATCATAATGGGTCCAGGCCCAAGTCTTCCACTACTACTACATCTCAAACTCTTTCTCCATTCATAAGGCATCTCAGGTCCCTCAAGTGATTTCAATATAATCTCAGCTGACTTCATTGATATAGGCAACGACTGTATACTAGGAAACCTTTGCATCACCAAAGGGTCATCTATTCTCAACTTCTCCCCATTCTCAACCCCACCCCACCCCGGACTTAATGGGTCCCCTAAACCACTCATCACCGTCCCTCTTTCAACCCCACCTTCAAACTCACCCTCCGTAAACATCAACACCGCTTTCACCCCTCTCGCCGCCGCCTTCTCCACCATCTCATTCCTCGACAACCCACCACCCCTCCTCACAATCCCAACACACCCCTTAACCTTCACCCCATTCGCACCAAGGGCAATATAGTCCTTTTCCCTCCCATAATTCAAAAAACACGGCTTACCGTACGCCGACCCAGATGGTGAATAAGCATGATAGGGCTTTACAACCTCACTTAAAGAAAATCCCGGCTCAGCCAAAGTTAAAGAAAGCACCGACCCATTTGGAAAATGGAGAATAACTGAAGAAAACAAAGGGTATGATAGAAGAACAGTGTAATTAGTAACATGGGTTTGAAGGTTTAAGGATTGGAAATGAGACTTAACGTAAAGAGCAGTATGAAGGGAAGGGGTTGTACCAGCAAGATGAGGGTGGAGAGTGAGGTGACGGAGGTAGGTAGCGAGGGTGTAGTTAGTGGCGGAAGAGATGAAAGTGTTGAAGTAAAAAAGGGAAGTTGGTGGTGAGTTATGGTGATAGTTGACAGTAGTAATGAAAGCTAGAATGAAGAAAATGAAGAGGAAACTCCATGTTTTGATAGAAAAATGGAGGTTTGAGCATAGATGAAGCATTTTTATTTTGTAAGAGAAGAATAAGGAAGAAATGGTGTGTATTGTAATGGAAATATTCACAACTTCACATCATTTTTTTTTTGGCGTTATGTATAATGGAAATAAGTAACTGATGAGTTGAGTGGAGTTTTTTGCTCCATTTGCTTTGCCTTTTTTGGTCGAAACGAAGAGAATATATTCTCGCACACGGGTCTAATTTGGCCCCATATGAGTCTTAAATGGGGACAACAATGGGTAGAGGCGGGGTGAAGTGGGGAAGGTTGAATCTTAATCCGCAAATTTTTTAATCTAATTCAATTTTTTTCTGTTTTAATCCACTCTACACCATACCCACTAGACTCTCTTCATTTTGGCTCTATTAAGTTTTTCTTCATTTGTTATTTTGTAAACACATTTTATTTCTTTATTTTCATAAAGGAACATTTTTATATTATTTTTCAATGTGGGATCGTCTCGATCATAAGGCCACTAAAACAATTGTTTGGGATACTAAATTTTTCAGGGCTCCTAAGTATTCCCATATATAATGTTTACAATTTTGATAAGAATTTTTTGGTAGAAATATAATAACAGTAATTGTTTACTTTATTTAATGTGGAGGTCGTTGTTATAATTAAGAAATAGAATCGTGTTTAGTTAATTGTAGCATCATTTATTATGTGGCTACCTATTTTGTTGACTTGTTATATATCTTGGTGATTATCATACTCCGCATTACTATTCTTACATTAACCTTTTTTATTTCCCTTTTTAGCTGGCTTAAATTTTCACATTTACTTCAGTTTTCCCAAGGATTCATCAATAGAAGGTTATTGTTAGAGTTAGGGCCAGTGTGGTTGCATGGTTATGTGGGCAGTGTTTAGATAGTGCGAGTAAATGTTGGTATGACTTCAGGTGGGAGGATTATCTCTACTGGCTAAAAGGTGTTGGATTTGGAGTATTCAGTTGAGAATTTGACTTATGAGCTATTCAGCATCCTCTCTTGTTAGTTGGTCGCTTCGTTCTATGGTATTTTTTATGGTATTGATTCATATCAGATTAGTCAGTTGCGTTTAGTTGAGTTGGGTGTGGTCAAATGGAAGTTAGCATAAAAGGGAGGAGTTGGTTGGTTGGTTGCTAATTTTGAGCTTTGGAGATGAGGTGAATTTGAGTAAAAGTGAAAACTCTATTTTTAAAACCGTCAACAAGTAAAATAAATGAATAACAATGATAAAGGGTAAAGTTTAGACTCTTTCTAAAACATCCTATAAATGACTCCCAGCATCCTCAAAGGGTATTAGTATTTTCTAATATGATTCTATGGACAAGATTAAAATTGAATTTTTAATTAAAGGGTCAATTGATGGAGGGATTAAGTGAGTTATTCAGTATATAAATTTAAAAGTTGAGATTAAATATATCTTGTAATTAAATGAAGTTTATCATAAAATGATGGGATTATCTACATGTATAGAAGTTAAGATAAATATTTCAAAATTATAACTCTAGAATTATATTCCTAAATGGTCAATTTGCCCGCACTTGATGCAACCATAAAAATTCATTGAATTTATAAATTAATCTTTTTCTATCGTACTAGAATATTCAAAAATTATATTTAGTCTTGAAATTTATATAAATCGTGTTTCAAATTTTACTTCATTTTATAATTAACGCTTTGTTTTATACTCTTATTTCTTCTAATATTTGATCAATAAAGAATTTTTAGTTTTGTTGGGTTTAGGGATGACAATGAGGCGGGGCGGATGAGGAGCGGGTCGGGTTTAAGGCTATGTGGGACGGGACGGGGCGAGTTTAAGGTTGTGTGGGGTGGGTGGGATGTGGGGCGGGTTAAAGTGGGTATTTTTAAAAATTAATGTGGGGGCAGGGCGGTTGCAGGTATATGTGATTTTATGTGGGTTTAAATTTAATTTTAAATTTTTACATGTTATAAGAGTGAGAGCATTATTTATTAAGATAATTTCTTTAAAGCTACTAAAATATTCAAGATAGTATGAAAATGGTTCAATGAAAAATATTTGGGAAAATGCATAAGTACCCCACCAACCTATTCCCGAAATCCCAGAGACACAATTATACTATACTAAGGTCCTATTACCCCCCAAACTTATTTTATGAATAATTTTTTACCCCTTTTCAATCTACGTGGCACTATCAATCAAATAGCTTGAAAAAATTGTCAACACGCACTGGGCCCAGAAGATAGTGCCACGTAGGCCGTAAAGGAGTAGAAAATTATTTATAAAATAAGTAATCAGGGTAATAGGACCTTAGTATATTATAAGTGTGTCTCTGAGATTTCGGGCATAGGTTGGGGGGTGTGGGGGGTAGTTATACATTTTCCCAAAATAATTTAATTTCTTACATGTTTTCCAATTGACCTCCAAAAAAAAAAATTTAAGTCACTATCCTATTAAATAATACAACTTAATGAAAAAATGAATTTATTTTTATGAATTTTATATTTAGTATCAGACTTTACTAGAAAAAACTATTAAAAAAAAATGTGGGGTGAGTTCATGCGGAGCGGGTCTATGCGGGGCGGGTTGAAAATGAAAAAAAATGTTATGCGGGGCGGGGCGAATTAAAAATTTTGTGGGTTAAGCTCAATTCACCCATCCCCACCCCGCACCACCCCATTGCCATCCCTAGTTGGGTTCTTGATGACATAGTCATTAATCGCTAATATACTCATCCTATCCTTAATCGTTAATTTTATTAGCTTCAGCCGTTGAATTACTTTTAACACCAAATTTCCTTACACTAGCCCATAACATTGTCACCACACGAAATCCCAGGTCATGCTGATATCTACTAACATTCTCCAATAGGTAAGCCGCACCCATATCCCGCACCACAAAACACGTGAAAGTCAATGTGTTTACTGGGATCGTACCATGAAATACGTGAAACGAGCATCAATGCAATACATGCCATCACCAGCATCCAAACAATAGTAGCTAAACAACCAGTGTACATTACTAATAATACCTTGCTGTAACACCCCAAGAATTTCTAAGTTAAGACTCAAACCATTCTTCATTTACTTGTAGGGTCATATCGGGTGATTCTTAAATTTTCCATATGTGTAAAGGTAAATTTTTTAGTGTGGGAATGGTTTTGGATATCAATTAAGGTCACTAGAAACTCCTAGCACAAGCTACGGTTGAAAGGTTCCTTATCGATTAAGTTTTGATATAAGATTTTACTTGGGTCAACTTTAAACGACCCAATCTCTTAGAATATAAAGAGTTATGTGACCCATAACCTATCAAATAAGAGGTATTTGAATCTTCTTTCCAACACCACCAATTTCGCATCAATCTAAGGTTTGAGTAAAAATTTATGACCATTTTAGTAACCTAATATAGTGTAGTGAAGAATTTGCCGACAGAAAAACATTAAAAATGGTCATTTTTGTCTCTTTACCTCTAAGAAAATCTAAACGAATTTCTTGACTAATTAAATATCCAAAACAATGAGATTTTCATCTCTTAATACATCATTGTATTCTCTCTCAAACCTTAAGACAAAACCTTAAGGAAAAAATCAAAGTAGAAGACTCCATTCAAGATTCTTTCAATCCTTTTCAAGATTCTTCAATGGAAGTCATTTTCCAAGAATTTCATTCTTTCCAACTCAAATTCCTCCATACAATTATGAATCACTAATGAAAATCATAATTCTTTGCCATAGAGATTTCAAGAAAGTAATTCAAGAATCTCAAGAAAGGTTTTCTTGATTTTTCTCCTTCAATCTAGGGTTTCAAGGCTTCTAACTAAGTTCTTTTTCAAGATTCTTCAAGAACCTTGTTCTTCTAGGTATGTAAGACTATCATAGTGTTGGACTAGTTTGTCCTCACATCCTAAATCTACTTTCAAATGAGTAAAAGAGTAATCTAGGATTCTATCCCTAGATTTGAGTATTCTTGAAAAGAGTTGATTTTGACTTCTTGAGTTTTGGATTCTTTTTGAAATTCTATTCGTTATTATTGAATTGCTATATGTTATGCATTAAGATTCTTGATTTGATTCGTTCATGTCTATATTTCATCATGAATCCTATGAATTGAGTATTTTTGAGATCCTATGAGTTGAGTTCTGAGTTCTTGAGTTCTGAGTCCATATTACAATTAAGACCCCTGAGTTGAGTCGTTCATGTCCATAATTCTGCATGAACCCTATGAATTGAGTTATAAATTTTAAGAAGCTTTTTAAAGCCAATATTTGAGTTTTAAACTGAGTTTTTGAGAAAGTAAATATGAGTTTTGAGAAAGAGTTTTTAAAACATGATTAGTATGACAAACAAGTATGCCATCAATGTTTAAGCAGTATGATATCTAGATATACCATCAATGTTTATGCAGTATGACTTTTCGAGTCATCAATGATCAATCACAATATGATTTTGATATATTTTTGAGAAAGAGTTTTCAAGTATGAATTAAGTAAGAGTATAAGGGAAATAAGTATTTCCAAAGGTATCAGGTTTTACATTGATAAATGAGAAACTTTGATTTCTAAATGAGTTACGAGTTCTAAGATATTTCAAGAACAGTTACCTCTTTCAAGAAGATAGTTTGAGCAATTATCTCAAACCAGAGGAATAGTATGTCTTTAAACATTGAGCATGAGTATATATTATTGGGAGTGATATTGAACACCAATATAGGGATGAGTTTAGACAACTCATATTCCTAACAAACCATATATACCAACATGGGTACGTGATAATAGTTTTTAGATGAATCTTAAGTGCTTTCGGGCAGAGCTTAGTGGATCCACTTAGTTGATGTCTCCTTGCTTTCAGAGGACTCCAGTTTTATGAGTTGGTAGTATTAGTAGCATTTTGATTAGTCGTGTCTTGTCCTGACACTCGTCTATATTTAGTAGAGGCATCATAGATAGACATTTTTGGAGAATCTTTCGGTTTCAGATATTTTATTTAAACTTATGTTTCATACTCAGTATATTCAACAAAGTTTTGAAATTCAGTAAACTGTTTTTAAACATTTCTTTCAATTTGATGCTTATGTATGCTCAAGTTAGTCTTTCGCTTGTAGTCAGCCAGGATGAGAGTTCGCTTGGGGACTAGCAATGATTCTTGAGTGTCGGCTACGTCCAGGATGTAGGCTCGGATCGTGACACTTGCTTCCAGAGCATAGAAACCTAAAATCCACCTAGTCCTCGGCCAAGGCCTCATACCCAATTATATACAAACAATGATACCAAAACATGATCACTATAACTCAGGAGATGAAGAAATTTATATAAAATCTAATGACTGAAAGGGTAACTCAAGAAACACAACCTTAACCCAAAAGTACTTCTCAAGTAACATCTAAGCACAACCAATGCCAGCCTATGGCTATAACAAGCAACTAAGGTTCCTTGCACTAGCGAAAGGTACCAAACCATAGCAATTTCTATACAGAGCAACTACTTAAGTAAAGCGTCATTAAAAACGCATTCTAAGACACTTAGATCACAAACTATTCTAAAGTTCAAACATCAAATCTAAAGAGGATAAACACGCTAAACTAGGCCATAAGCAGGAAACTACTAGCCTAAGCTAAGGATTCTGCAACCCATTACTAGCCTGAGGCTCCTACGAAAATCAAGAAAATAGAAATAAGAAAGTAATCTTATTTTGTCCCATGCATTCCGAACCCATATGCAATTTATACTAAGCATCATCTTAGAGCAGAATCAAATAGAAAATAGACTGAAGCCTACCTCAAATCCAAATTATAATCTTGAACCATCTATGAGCTACCCAACTCTTCTCCACGCCCTCCAAAAGAACCGATAATTGCAACATCATAAACTACGTGTCACCACGAGAATACTGATACCCATATTTCTATAACATGGGCCCAAAATTGGGTAAAAATGAGCCTACAAAATTCGTTAACCAAATTTTGAAATTGCATCCCTAATAGTTCATAAAATACTTGTGCTCAAAATTTGAGCATAATCGGAGCTCGAAAACCCCTCCAAAAAAGTCCCAACAATTAAGGTTCAAAAACACCAATTTTAAAAGAGGAAACTTACTAGAATATCGGTAGATTGTCAACCCATAACACGCTTCCAAAAAATCCACAAGCAAATTCCACCAATGCACACTAAATTCTTCTCAAAATCTCACAAAATAGGGAAATAGAATGAGAAATGAGTTGAAAAATGAGCATTATGAACTGCTCAGAAAAATGGCCTCCGTGAGCGTAGGATTCATGACCACTAATGTAGAGGTCAAACTCAAATGGGTCAACCAGACCCTTTTCCGAGAACGCAAAGCTAAGGCCAACGAATGTGAGGGTCAAGGCACTTGATCTTCGCGAACGCAACACTAGGCTCACGAATGCAGAGACCAAAATCATCCATATTTTGAGAACGCGACGCTAGGCGCATGAACGCGAAGAACAAAGGGTGTTGCACCAGCTGAGAATTTGAGTTGATAATACTCTAATAGGGTGCTTCATTCAGAATCCCGTGCATGCTAATGTTAATGAGCTATGCAACCCCACCAAATTTGATTTTTTGAACTCTTCAAAGATGTCAAAACTTCTAATGGGGGTCGTCTCGATAAAAAGTAGAGCCCACACCCAAGTTTCATTTTAACCAGAAGGCACAAGAAAGCTCGAAATGATCTGGAGGCCTCGAAACCAGAATCAAAGGTTTACCTGGACTAAACACAATGTTCCGGAGCCATTGATGTTGAAATATAAGTCATTTATATAACACAGTTAGTTAGTTAGAGTTTGTTAGAGAGTTTGTTAGTTAGTTACTAGTTTAAAGTGTGTGTATATAATGGTTAATTGTAGTGTGCACTTTAGCTAACTTTTCATATTGAATGAAATATCATTTTCATGCTCTTATAGATTCTTCTCTCTTCTTCTCTCATGTGAGTTCAAACTCCATCAATAGAGGAACTCGACTGATCAGCAACAATCTGTGCTGATTTTCTCATGGTATCAGAGCATTAGACATAGATCCTGCTCGTTTTGTTTCCGCATCCACATTTGTGAGTTTTATTTTCTTTTTTGAAGAGGTTGCACTGTGAATATTGATGTCGAGTTCATGTTTTGAACCTTGAATTCCATTTCCTGTTCTCGATTTTGTGTAAATATTGATGTCGAGTTCATGTTTTGAACCTTGAATTCCCTTTTTTGTTCTCGATTTTGTTTTTGAAGGTTTTCGTTCTTAATTTTGAGTTTCTGTTGTTACTCAAATTGTATATGTTCCTTACTCCTGTGTTTGAATCCCATCGCGATCTGACTTCACTATGGTTGACAATCAAGTTGATTCAATTTCAACTGATTCTACATCCACTGCTAGGATGGATTTTGCCAGTCCTTTCTATATGCATCCTTTTGAGAATGCAGGTTCATATCTATTGCCTAGAGTTTTCGATGGCACTGGTTATAGATCATGGAGGAGAACTGTTCTTAGAGCCTTATCTGTTAAGAGTAAAACAGGTTTTATCAATGGAAAAGTAAAGCCCAATCTAGATGATCCTAGTTTCCAACAGTGGGAGAGGTGTGATGACATGGTAACCTCTTGGATTCTGAATTCCTTGTCAATTGATCTAAGAGATAGTCTGCAGTATGTTAACAATGCACATGAATTATGGGCTGAATTGGAGGAAAGATACGACCAGACCAATGGTTGTAAGTTGTATCAACTTCAGAAAGAAATCAATGATCTTGTTCAAGGTACTTTGGATATCACTGGGTATTACACAAAGATGAAAAAACTCTGGGAAGAAATGTGAGCATAGTTGATATGAGTTCTCAGTGCAATTGTGTGTGCACTTGTGGAGGTAAAGTCAAATTGATCAAGGCTGAGCAGGATAGAAGACTCATATACTTCCTAATGGGGCATAATGAGATGTATAGTGCCATCAGAGGCAACATTTTCATGATGAATACTTTACCTACCATGGCTTAAGCCTTTGCCATATTGTCCCAAGAAGAAAAACAAAGATAAGTGAAGCCTCACAACCACACTGTTTTGGATTCCACTTCCATAAATGTTTTTGCTTCAACTCACAACAATGTAGGAGTTGAAGGTCTCAGAACCAACTATAGTTCTTCTAAGGGACATAACAGCAACTCTAGAAACATGTCTAGAGGGAACTCTAGTACCAGCATGTCTATTTTGTTTTGTGATTTCGGCAGGAGATCAGGCCACACCAAGGAAAGATGTTACAAGCTTCATGGGTATCCACCCAACTCAAAATTCTCCAAAGGAAAAAATTCCAGTTCTGCAATGGCAAATATGTGCAGTAGTGAGATTGATGGAAACCACTGTAAGGAAGATCCTGAATTGAGAAAGCAAATGTCATTAAACCTGTCCAAAGACCAATTTGAACAACAATTGAACATCTTGGGATCTCTACAAGTTGGAGATGGAGCTTCAAACTCAGACAATATGCTAAGTGGAGTTGTGAACCTGGCAGGTATACTTGCTTGTTATTCTTCCATTACTGAGATAAGTGACCTTTCATGTAGATGTGCTAGATTAACTGCTGGTTCTTGGATCATAGACTCAAGGGCATCACATCACATGACATATAACAAAACAATTCTCACAAATATTAGACCACTACCATAGCTTTTTCTTATCTCCCTACCTAATGGTTACAAAGTTAAAGTGACTGAAATTGGTGATGTATGTTTAAATCAAGTCTTAACATTGCAGAAAGTTCTATTTGTACCCAGTTTCAAAGTCAATCTCATATCAGTTCATTGTCTAGCATTACAACTTAAAGGTGTCGTCAGTTTTAATATTGTTTCTTGTTTGTTGCAGGGCCCTTCTCTGAAGAGCCCTCTGGAACTTGGTAGAGCAAAGAATGACCTCTATTTCTTGTGTTTGAAATGCCATAACTGTGGTTCTTCTCCTGATAGCACCAAGGGTCATCATGTCACTTCAAGTCATTTTACTTCTTTAGCTAAATTTACTAAGAGTCCAGTTCAAAACATTCATTACTCTACTGAAAAAGGTTTCTTTCATATCAATAAAGAGGGTTGTTCTGATTTTAATTATTCATCTTACTCCACTGCAAAGTGTTCTTCTCTTGCTGTTAATTCTGATAGCACTTATACTAATGATCTCTTGTGGCATACTAGACTAGGCCATGTATCTTTTGTGAAAATGAAGGGCATCTCCACTATCCTTTGTCATTTCTTTACCAAATAACCTTTCACTTGTACCATATGCCCTATGGCTAGGCAGACAAGAATGCCATTCCCAGAAAGCACAACCTCCACCACCAAGCCTTTTGAGTTACTTCACATTGACCTATGGGGACCATACCATATTCCAACTTATGATGGCTTTCATTATTTCCTAACCATGGTAGATGATCATACTAGATCAACCTGGACACAATTGCTTAGGTGTAAAAGCAATGCCTTGAAAACAATTAAGGTTTTTGTTTCACTTGTCGAAAACCAATTTCAGACTAAGCTAAAAACCATTAGGTCTGATAATGGTCTGGAATTTACCTCTAATGAAGCCACTCATTTTTTCCAAGAAAAAGGTATAATTCATAAAAAATCTTGTCCCTACACACCTCAACAAAATGGTGTAGTTGAAAGGAAATAGAAGTATCTCCTTGAAATTGCAAGGGCACTCCTATTTCAGTCTAAATTACCCATGAGATATTAGGGAGAATGTGTTCTAACAACCACATACCTTATTAACAGATTACCATCCAAGATTCTACAAAATAAATCTTCTTATGAAATGTTGTACCAAACACAGCCTACATACTCTCACCTTAGAAGTTTTGGATGTTTATGTTTTCCACTACCTTAAAAACCTACAAAGATAAGTTTAAGCCAAGGGCAACACAACACATTTTTGTTGGATACCCCTTCAATACAAAAGGTTACAAGGTTTTGGACTTAGTTACCAAGAGAGTTCATGTATACAAAGATGTTTCTTTTCATGAGTCTGTCTTTCCCTTTGTCATTGCTCCTGATAATTCTAGTTTTGCATCTGTCTTAAAGTGTCTTTTCCATCATCCTAAAACTCAAACTTGCATGCCCGGTACAACTAGCACTTTCTCTAGTGATGACTTCCTAAATATTAGCATGCCACATGAAGTCACTACTAATAAAGTAGCAGCAGTAGATACAACATTTAATACAATTCCTGATGTCCAAACATGTATTAATACAAATGAACACACATCAAGCACTACCATCCAAAACACACCAATTTCACCATGTGATGCTCCACCTGCTCTTAGAAGAGCAACCAGGTCACTTCATACACCTAACTACCTCAAAGAATATAAATACACTTTACCTAACTTGCATTCCTCCACACATGCACCTGATCCTCACCTTTCTCTTACATCCTTCATAACCAACCATGATAGTATTTGCTTCACCACGTTGTGTTCTAATAGCCAGCAGTTAGTTGAAACCATCTCTTATGATTGTGAGCCTTCATCATATGAAGAAGCAATCTTGCATTCTGCTTGGCAAACGGCTATGACATAAGAATTTGAAGCTCTATATGTAAATAATACTTGGGAATTAGTACCACTGCCCAAGGATAAGAAGGCTATTGGTTGTAAGTGGGTGTACAAAATCAAGCACAAAGCTAAAAGTAGTATAGAAAGGTTTAAGGCAAGATTAGTAGTTAAGGGGTACACTCAGCAGGCTGGTATAGATTACAATAAAACCTTCTCTCCTGTAGTAAAGATGACTACTGTTAGGAGTTTGATTACACTGGTTGTTAAGAAGGGATGGGGCCTGTATCAGTTAAATATCAACAATGCCTTCCTTCATGGTGATTTGACTGAGGAATTATACATGACATTACCACCAAGTCTTGCAATGGACTGCCAAAACATGGTGTGCAAATTGAAAAAATCATTATATGGTTTAAAGCAGGCTGGTAGGCAATGGTATGATAAGTTGGCCAGCAGTCTTTGTTCTAAGGGGTACATACATTCACATAGTGATTACTCACTGTTTCATAAAAAGAAGGGAAGTTCTTTGGTTTTTGTTATTGTATATGTTGATGATGTGATTCTGACTGGGACTGATCTGGAGGAGATCAACTCTCTAAAGCCTTTTCTGAATGATCAGTTTAAAATAAAAGATTTAGGTAGACTTCATTATTTCCTGGGCTTTGAGATATTATACAGGCATGATGGGGTTCTTATTTCTCAAAGAAAGTTCACTACTGATCTCATAAAGGAATTTGATTCTATGAACTGCAACCTGTTGCTTCACCACTTGACTACACTGAAAAATTGAAGGCCTTTGATGGAAGGTTACTCTCTGATCCTACTCATTACAGGAAGTTAGTAGGCAAACTCAATTTTCTAACAAACACTAAGATGGATATAGCTTACAGTGTGCAACACCTATGTCAGTTCATGCAAACACCTAGGGAACCACACTTAATAGCAGCTTATCATGTCCTCATATACTTAAGACAAGATCTTACAATGGGAATAGTCATTTCAAACACACCTGATCTTACAGTCAAGGCATATTGTGACTCAGATTGGGGTGCTTGTTCTGATTCAAGGAAATCAGTCAGTGGCTATCTAGTCCTCATGGGTGATAGTCCTATCAGCTAGAAGTCCAAGAAACAGGCCACAGTATCTTTGTCCTCTACAGAAGCAGAATACAGAGCTATGAGACAGGTAGTAGGGGAGCTGGTTTGGTTTGAAAGGCTGATGAATGAGTTGTCTGTACAATGCCTCCTACCTATACAAGTTTTCTGTGACAGTCAAGCTGCAGTCCACATTGCCAAGAACTGATTCACAACTGGCAGATATCCTCACCAAGGCTCTTACTGGAGTTAAACATGCTACATTATTGAACAAGTTGTTTATAAATCCAATTATCTCCAACTTGAGGGGGGGGGGGTGTTGAAATATAAGTCATTTATATAACACAGTTAGTTAGTTAGAGTTTGTTAGAGAGTTTGTTAGATAGTTACTAGTTAGTTACTAGTTTAAAGTGTGTGTATATAATGATCAATTGTTGTGTTCACTTTAGCTAACTTTTCATATTGAATGAAATATAATTTTCATGCTCTTCTAGATTCTTCTCTCTTCTTCTCTCATGTGAGTCAAAACTCCATCAATGGAGGAACTCGACTGATCAGCAACAATTTGTGCTGATTTTCTCAATTGAAACCATCATATTTACATTTTAAGGTCGTTCTATATGAAGTTTTGACTTAAATCAATCGTTCAAACTTCAAAATCTCAAGAACATAGAAAATTATACAAAACCCAAACAAAACACCTAGTGACCGGTCCTTGGGGTCGCTATAGAAAGCTCTAAACGCCGGAAATATTGAAAAAAAAAAAAGATGTACACAACAAAGGGTAAAAGAAAAAAAAAGAGATGTTTTGAAATCATCCATTAGCACTTATTCCTCAATGATTCTCCAAACAGACCATCAAACCTTAATAATAAAAGCTTTTGTTGGTTGAGTAAAGAAACTCCATTTCTTAGCCTTGATTAATGTTGAGCTTTGATGTTCTATGTTGTATATTTGAAGTATTTTTCCTGATTTTCATTACAACCTTTTTAATTATGTAGGGTCTGTTTTGACTGGTAATTGAATTTGGTGGAGTCTAGTAATATACGCTGACCTCTTTGTTTGCCATAGTGTAATTACAGTGTAATTTCCTTTATCCTGTTTGATTGGACGAATGTAATTACTCAGTTAATTTTTAAAATAAATTAGATTTAAATAAATAATATTACTACACAGTTAAAGCCATGATTTATTAAAACCAAACAGATATTGAAATTACATAACCAGATGATTGTCATTATAGGAAATATGTATAACTGATTGTTAAAATTGATTTTCTAATTAATTATTATTATCAGAAATTAACGAAAAAAAATTTAATTCTCATATTTATTTTAATCTCAAGAACTAACAAGAAAAAATACAAAGACCAAATTCATACATAATCTACCTAGACATCAAAAATTGGAAGTAAAATGAATCAAGAAAGAAGTCTGTCTTGAAAGAAGAAGCATAGGGTTTGTTGTTGTGCCGTTGTTAGAACTAAAAATGTCCAGACAAAAAAGAAAGAAGTGGCTTTTCGTATTCCAAATAAAAATATATGAAAACAGATAATATTAAAAAATTCATGTAATTACATGGTGTAATTACACTCAATTCCTTACCCTTCCTTGGAAATTGAGGAGTGTAATTACACCCCTTCAATTACTCCCAATTCCCCTCTTACAAGTAATTACTTGATCTACCAAACAGGACAAAGCGAGTAATTACACCAATTCCCAATTCCATCGTGGCCTTCCAAACAGGCCCGTAATGTTTCTTGTGAATATTGAATCTAGACAAATGAGATCCAAAAATAGCAACTCTAGAATAATTAATGATATGGGTAATTAGGTTTAATTTGAAATAAAAAAGAGATCATGAGGCCTAAGGACTTTTCTAATAGTTTTGTTATTGTTTTACTTCAAATTGGATCATAAGGGAAAAAGTTCCGATGAAAGGTATAAGATTAGCAAGAAGATGTTTGTGTTGTTCAGAGCATGATAAATAAAGTGTTGATCACCTCTTCATCAAGAATGAGCTTGCTATGGAGATTTGGAACCATTTTGATAGCCTATTCAATATAAGATCCTTTCAAACAGATTTCATTCAGTACCGACAGTTTAATAGATCTAGCAGGAAATTTTAAGTTGGCTATGTCACGTCTATACTTACTATTTTTTCAATTTGGGAACTCTAGAAGGAAGACAATAGTACTAGAAAACTCATTTCTCCTCTACCAATCTGATCCAGACGGACATAACTATTTTTTTTTGTGGAGAAACTACTCTCTCCATTTATTTTTACTTGTCATTGTTTGACTTGGCACACCCATTAAGAAAATAATTATTGATATAAGTGTTTTACCAAACTATCCCTATTAAATGATGTTTAGTATTAGGTCTTGGAAAATGATTTGGAAAATGAGTATTTAATGTTGAGGGTAAAACATGAAAAAAATAATTATTTTTTCTTGATATGTCAAAAGTGACAAGTAAATATGAAAACATATTTTGGGAATAAGTGACTAGTAAAAGTGAAAAGGCTGAGTACCTAATTACAGAAACATTGCCACCATATTTACTAATTCTTGCGGGAAAATGGCCAAAAGCCTCCCCAACCTATTGCCAGATTCCCAACTACACACTCATACTTTACGGGGGTCCTATTACCCCCCTGAACATTTTTTTTACTTATTATCTCACCCTTATTTGCTGACATGTCCACATAACCAGATATAATAAAATATTTGTTTACGCACGCTTCCACATAATGACTGAACCCCAGAACCCACGAATTTCCCTTAATCTTTTTATTTTCCTCTTTCTCTAAACCCTAACCTTTTTTCGATCTGACCAAATTCACCCCCATTCTCTTCATGATCTGAGATTTCCTTCCAATTGAAGTTTGCTGGAAAGGTTGGGGAAGGTTCGTTTAGCTTTTTTCGTTTGTTGGGTTGAAGTTTTCTCTAAGTAAAGGTTAGTTCTTTTAGTTCTTTACTAGCGATTTTGAACGATATTGATTATTGTGTTTCAAAATTGAAACTACAGTTGAATGTTTTGACAAGTAAATTCAAGTTTTAAGCTGATTTGGGAGAGAATGAAGGAATATACCGTTGGAGATTTTTCAACTATTAGAAAAATTGAGAAAAAGAGGAAGAAAAAGAGAGTTTAATTTTGGGAGAGATGAGATTATACCATTAGAGATTGAATATAGCTTATTTGGACTCACACGTGTAGTTTTCTTCAGCTTTTAACGTTTGATTTTCTCTTCTTACGCGCCTAAGGGAGTTGGTCTCATCTTCTTGGACATGTCGGCATATAAGGGTGAGATAATAAGTAAAAAAAAAATGTTCAGGGGGGTAATAGGACCCCCGTAAAGTATGAGTGTGTAGTTGGGAATCCGACTATAGATTTCATGTTAAATATACCTAGATACATGTTTTTTGCTACCATATAAACTGAAATAGGGAGAGAGGCGAATGAGAATAAGAGTGATGAGGTGATGAAGATATACATGTATCTGGTGTGATTCACATGTTTTTGAAATACCAAATATGTGAGCAATATAGGAGAGTGTCGACTGTGATGGAAGGGAGACGAGTAAAATTTGTCTATGTATCTCAGATACATGTGAATCTACTCAGATGCATTGTATTTAGAATAAATTACACCTAATTTGACCCTGTGTATTTTGAGATACATGTATTTTGACATATCTGAATGCATCAAAATTTGGTAAGATTCGTAATATTACAAACTAACATGTATCTAAGTAATTAACTTCTAAACTAGTGAGATATATGTAAGTTACCCATAAAAATCATCCCTCTTTTATTCAAACTCGATCCAAATCCATTTTATGATTGAGTAGATTAGAGATTGAATTTATTTTTGTGGATCAAATTTGGAGGTGTAAAAAACTGAGCGAGGTTATTTTTTAGAAACATGTGACAATTTTAGAATTAAAAAACTAGTTTTAGAATTTTTAAAATTCAGGAAATATATACTCCCTCCGTCTCTATTTACTTGTCAAATTTTGACTTGACACACCTATTAAGAAAAAAATGATTGTTATATAGTAAAATCTCACTAAATTAATAATCTCTCTAAGATAATATTTTCTCTAGTTCCGACTTGGGCCAATGAAAAAAATTACTCATTTCGATAGGATAATAAGATAATATATTTTCAGAAGACGCTTATATAAATATATGGTCCTATTAAAATTATAAATTAATAATTCTTTAAAAGTACAAATATCTAAGACAATTTAGTGAAATGTGATTCTATTGTGTTTTGTTTTTTGTTAAAATTTAAATGTAGTTGAAACTTATTCTAACTTTTCTTATTGCTTCCAAAAGTTCCGATGTTGTCTTTTCAAATTGCACCATAGAATTTTGAAAAGTTTTAGATGCAATAAGTGTTTCTGTATGCATAACTGGTTCCAAATGTATTATATCATCTTCAACTTGATCATCAGTATTGATGTATTCATTGTACATTTGTACTTTCTGTTTAATAATTTTTTTTAATGTAAAGTTCAATAAATATGATACATAAATTAGTAAGGTATAATGATTTTTGATATAATTAAAATTAACCTTTATTGAATCTCAAAACACTCTTTAATCTAATAAATATTAATTTATCTATTAAATAATAATTCTATAAAATAATAATATTTCATAGTCTCATCTATATTAATTTAGTGAGGTTTTACTGTAGTGAGTTTACTATTTTACCCCTATGAATTGAGGGTCACAAACATGCTTACTTACTACATTTTTCAAAGACATTAACTTAATGTTAATAAATTGAGGATATAATAGAAAACAAATTTTTGTCATTTCTTGATATGTCAAAAATGACAAGTAAAAGGAAAAGTCAAATTAAGAAATATTTGACAAGCAAACAAGAACAAAGACAATATTTGTTAATGAAAAAGGTAATTACATACTAGAGTATTTATTAGATAACGAATAAATATGCACTGCTTCTTTAATTTAAATGAGGATTATATCCACTCTAAATTAGAGATATATTTACCCCTTTCCCTTGAGAATATAATAATGAAATGACTTAGATGCAACTAATTTACTTTGAACTTCTAATTTAGACATTTGTGATAGTTGAAATTCGGAAATTCTTACTATACTTTTAATTCATCTACCAATAATGACTTATTCAAAAGGTTCATCCAAAATCTAATTAACTTCGTGAATAATTATAAGAGCACACTTTTTTCCCTTAATCCGTGTCAATTTTGTTTTTCTTTCACTAAATGATAGTAACTCCACATTGGTGATCTTCGTGACAAATGAGTAAAGTAAATCCTAACCGTCCAACAATTGTCATCTGGAAAAGGTTCAGTAGATCTACCAAGTTGTCGGAAATGACCAAAGATTAAAAAAAATGGTTGGTAAGTGCATCCTATTCCTATTAAGCGGGGCGGCAGTTGCTAAATAAAAAAGTGGCGCCATTCCCGCTAAAAAAAATCAATTTTTCATTCAATCTCTGTTCTCAAGCTCATCATAGCCCTTTTTGTGACTCGACTCAAGCTCATCGTAGCCTTTTGTGACTCGACTCAAGCTCATCCCCGTTTTGTTCAAATCAAGGACATAGTTTGAGAGATGACTCTACTTCTTATAGATCTCAAAAATTGCAGCCCCGGATCGAAAGGTGGGCCTTCAATAGTTCACTGAAATTTATGTGAATGATTATGACAGCTTTTCAAATCCTTTATGGTTAATAAACAAGAGTTTTTCTTAACTCCGTTTTGATATTGAATAGAAAGGGGTTTTGTGTTTCCCACCATAATTTTGAAAATGAACGTTTAAATGCCCTTCAGAGTGCATTAATTCGTGTCAACTTTTTTTCTCTCACTAAATGATAACTTTATCCATCTGCGAGAGAAAGTAGTAACTTTTAATCGCCTCCTCCCCTCTATTGTATGGGTTATTCTCTTTATCTGCATTAACTTTTTTGAAATCTTGTCCGTCCATTCTGTTCTTTTACTTTGTTTTTTATTTTTTTTTATTTTGAGTGCTCATTTTAACAGAAACTAGTGAATACTGATTTTTTCATTAATTGGATTTGAAAAATCTCAATTACACAAATGGGTTGGACATTTTTTGCTAGCTATTTAGATCTTGTTAATCAGATAAAAAATGTTTCGGGATCTCAGAACCTCGTTGAAATTATCATCGCCTGTGTGTTGTTTTTAGCAAATATTTTTTTAATTATTAAAAGACATAAAATTTCACTTCACATAGTAATGTTGTTTATTACTATTATGATTTATATTAATAAATATAACTAGAATTAATAAGATGTTAGATATGTGTTTCAATACATTGCATTAAATATTATTATAAAACATTGTTTGTTTGCATAAAATTTTGAGTAGTTTACTTCAAAGTTATAAAATATTAAAGTGAGTAGTTTTCTTTCTTTCTTTCTCTCTCTCTTTCCCTTTTATATAAGGTTTTATATTTCAATATATATATATATATATTTTTTTTTTTTCTTTTTTTAATAAAATCATAAAATTTATTATTTAAATTTTTGGAGGTGTCAAAAATTGTGTAGGCACCTCCGTCTTGGGCCGATAATATTTAAAACTTGCAATTTGATTTTTCAAATAGCAAATTTGTTTATCTCTAAAATGAATAAAGTTTGTTTACAAGTTCATTATGAAATGTTATTAATCCCTTAATTAATTACCGAAAAATTATTTGGATGAGTATCTTTTAATAAATAATTACGGATTTTAGCGATACTTTTTATTTATTACCATTTATAGCAATACATAATAATACTATGATAAATGCAATATGTATTAAAAGTGAATTATGTATGCAATATATATGTGTTATAACTATTTAAAAATATATTATGCTTGTTCGGTGAGAAATTGATACATTGTATTAAAATGTGTGATAAATGTATTAATCATCAATAAAACTTGTATTATATGTTTTTATAAATTATTTTCTTTAATATGTATTAAAACTGTATTAAAAGTGATCAAGTGAAAAAAAAATATTATTTCTATAAATGATAATATTTTCTTAATATAGTATATTTATGTAAGTTTCCTAATTAATTATTCTCCTTATGATTTATTCTGTATGCGTAGACACCCGATAGCTAACCTCTATTCCCAATTGGATTATTAAAGTAAAAATTGTTTACAAGTTCACTGAAATGTATATTGATTCATCTTTCCTTTAATTTACAACTTTTTGTATTACTTTATTTATTAACATGTTCAGGTGTGAACACAACTAAAATAATTAAGAATCTTTCTTTAAGATGTTCAATAAAAAAAATCAAGAACTCGTCTCAAACAAAATTAAAGAAAAAACATGTGTAAAAATTGGCTATACTGCATCAAACTAAATCTTTTATTAATTAAAGTAAAAAAATGGATTTTACAGAATAGTACTCATGTGGTTTAAAGTAAATAATTTCTTAGCATTTTTTTTTATAGTTTAAAAATGAGTGAATTTTTCAAAATAAAAATAAAAATCTTTATATGTTAAAAGTGGCGAAGAAAAGTGAAAATTTATTAATTAATTACTCTTAGATTAATGTCATTAACTAAGATTCAATTATTCGTAGATTTCTTTTCATCTTTAATATGGAATGACAATTCTTGATATTTTAATTCTTATCTTTTAATATATATGCATAAGAATCTACGTCTTTTTCTTGCACTTTGCCATTTTATGCTAAGAAAGAGCATCTAAACTTTTGATGGAATGGATTTTTTGATGCAAAGATGAGTGGAATAGCATTAGTTTGTCATATGCACCCAAAGACAAAAAGGCATTTCAAAATTTAAATACCATATGATCAATCATCAAGATTTTGTTGCAAAGGAAAATCTTGGGAAGACAATGACGTAACCAGAGGCAAATTTAAAATTTAAAAAAATGGATGCACCATTGCTTTAAAAACGGGTCTGGTTGGAACTTGGTAAGTGGGTGAGAAGAAAACCTTTTGAGTTTTTCTTTTTCTTTTTTTTTTTTTTTTTTTTTTTTTAAAAAAACCTTTAGATCTTTTAGAGTTTAGGTTTTTTTTTGAAAAACCTGTTTTTTAATATAAGAAAATTAGAGCAAATGGTGCTGGTTGGGATCAATTGGAGACCTTAGTGCTGAAAACAAGCCCTCCGACCAGTGAACCACCTACTGATTTGAAGAATGGGTTCCACCAGCTAATATTTGATATATATCATTAATAATTATACAAGTAATATATCGAATTTAGTCAGATAACCATGAGTTTTGGTGATCCAAATTTAGTACATCAATTCGCTCCTGGATGTAACCTAAATAAATTAGTCCAACTGGTAGGTCAAAAGGGAATTTAATTTAACACACCACTCACCACTTCTTTACGGTATTCTTCCGTTCACTTTTACTTGTTACTTTAAACAATATATGCTTCTTAAAAAATAGTAATTAATAAGAGTATATTATTATAATACACATATTAACTGATGTATAATCTTAATTCTTGAGAAATGATTTGAGGAACAAGTAATTAATGTAAAAAGTAAAATATATAGAAAACATAATTATTTTTCCTTGATATATTGAAAATAAAAAGTAAAAATGAAAATTTATTTTAGAAAAGTGAACAAGTAAAAATAAACGAATAATAATGATAAAGAGTAAAGTTAAGACTCTTTCTGAAATATCCTATAAATGACCCCTAGCATCCTCAGAGGGTATAACTTGTGTGGTCAAGATAATCGAAACTATAGTATACATTATTATTTCCTAATATGATTTATGAACAAGATTAAAAAGTTATTTGTTAATTAAAGATCCATTTGATTGGAGGGATTAAATTATCTACATGTATAGAAGGTGAGATAAATAATTCAAAATTATAATCTCAAAATTATATTCCTAATTAGTCAATTTTCCGTAGTTTGTACGACCATTCAAATAACATTGAATTTGTAAAATAATCTTTTCTATCATATATGAATATAAAGAATATTCAAAAAATTATTTTGTCCTTGAAATTTTAAATAAATTAGTTTTCAAGTATTACTTCATTTTATTATTAACACTTTGTTTATACTTTTTTTCTTCTTCTAATATTTGATCACTAAAGAATTTTTAGTTTTGTAAAAATACTGGCTTCTTGATGGCATATTCATTAATCGTTAATAAGGATAACATTCGGGCGGTGCGGGCCGGGTTGAGCTTAACACACAAAATTTTAATTTGCCCCACTCCGCATAACATTTTTTTTTTATTTTCAACCTGCTCCGCATAGACCCGCTCCGAATGAACTCGCTCCGCATAATTTTTTTAATATTTTCTTTTTCTAGTTAAGTTTGATACTAAAAATAAAATTTATAAAAGTAAAATTATTTTTTCATCAAGTTGTAATAATTAATAGGATGATGACTTAAAATTTTATATTTTAGAGGTTTATTGGGAAACATGTAAGAAATTGAATTATTTTTTATTGAACCATTTTCATTTACTATCTTGAATATTTTAGTAGCTTTAAAGAATTTGTCTTAATAAATAATGTTATATCACTTTTATAACATGTAAAAAAAATTAAAATCAAGTTTAAACCCACATAAAATCACATATACCCGCAACTCATCCCGCATTAGTTTTTTAAAAAACCCACTTCAATCCGCCCCGCATCCCACCTGCTCTGCACAACCTTAAACCCATCCCACAATGCATAGCCTTAAACTCGCTCCACCCCGCATCCGCTCCGTCCCATTGTCATCCGTAATCGTTGATCTGCTCATTCTACCCTTAAAAAAGTGAGATTGCAATCTAATTGACGAGAGGAAAAAAGTCAAACAAATCGAAGTTGGACTTAACGCGCAATTAAGGTGCAAAACAAAAAGCTACTCCCTCTATTTAAGAATGACCTAATGACCTAATGAAGACCTATTAATTTTGTGGTCTTAAATTAACATTATGTCGAATATATCAAAATGTTCTTTTATCGTGTGATCTTAAACATGTAATGTTAAAAGCTGAAACTAAAGTGTTACTAAAAAAGAAAATATGTCATTTTTTAAAACAAATTAAAAAGGAAAGTAGATTATTCTTTTTGAAATGGAGGGGTATATCCAATCTATTAATAGAATAGTAATTTATTGTGTTATACTATCAACTAGGGCGGCAATTGGGCGAGTTGGATTAAATTTGTGCTGGTCAAAATGAGTTGGGTAAAAAGGGATTAGATAACGGGTTAGTAAAGGGTCATAATCCAACCCACCCAATTTTTACTAAGTTTTAATAGCTTTATTTGTTATTTTATAAGCCTTTAGTACCTAATATAATTTTTTTTCTTTATTACAACTATATATTATAACATATAAAAGCAAAAAAAGGTTTTTCAAAAATATTTTGACAAAGATTTCTTAAAAATCAATATGAGTTACATACCAACTCATTTTTTAATGAGTTGAGCTAACAAATGGGCGGGTCAATAATCAACCCAAACATAAATGGGTTGGGTTTAATTTTGCCACCCTTACTACTGACGAATATGATACAGCGATATTGACTGCTCCTCCATTAATAAAAAATTTCAAGTTCAAGCTAAATTTCAATGCAAATATAAAACATTGGATAGAAAATTAAATAATAATAATAATAATAATTGATTGTGCTTATATATTACCCTTATATATAAGTGAACAACCAAAAGGACTAACACAGCATGAAATAATTATAATATAAGTTACGAAAATTGTACATTAACTTGGCTTATTTTACTTTTTTTTGCAGTGCTTTACATAATTGGACTAAAAGCAATATAAGATGTACGTCAACAATGCCTCTTGAATAATGTACTGATACATACACGTGTTCATTAGATGTAAATTCAGCTGTCCTATAAGCTAAATATATTAGTTCTTCCACATTGTTTTGGTTCTTCTTCTTTCTTCACTCCTCTTTCATACCTGATTGTTTTCTTCTTCCAACAATGGTTATTTCTTATTTGTTTCTTCTTTTCTATGTTGTTGCTACGTTTGTACGGGAAGCCTTGCATGCATGTAACTTTTTCCACTTTACATTTTCATTGAAATTTTGAGATTTTAACCTAATTTTTGAAATTTGAGTTTGAAAAATTCTAATAGCGAAAAGCTTGAAACTCACAAATGAATAGTGACAACTGAGACAGAAATCGACATAGTCTCTGGTATTATATCTTGTCGATTTTTAGTTTTTTTTCCTATCTAGCTTCCTCTTTGATCTGTCTTTGTTTCTCTATTTGATTCAATAAAACACTCTATTACCTCTAATGTTATTTGTCCTGCTGCTGCTTCTTACCATATTTGTTTCTCTTTGGTGCAGTTTGTTTGTTACATCTCTGTTGCATTTTTCAATTCAGGTGAGTTTTTTTTTCTTCTTTTGTTATTTTTTGCTCCCAGTTCTTATTAATGCAGAGTATTTTTTTACTAATGTACATATAATGACTGGTAAAAAAATATTTATGCTTTTATTTACTGGAATAAAAAAGATAGCCAAACTGCTCCTTGGATAAGGTTGACAACAACTTCGTTTAGTTTGGATTTCATTTATTAAAGGCTATTGTGGAACTTTTTGAGCATTTGGCTCTTTTGGTAACTGATTTTGGTCAAAATATACTCCTAGAAATGTCATATTCTTTACTCAAATACCATGTTAATTTATTTGTTAGTCTGCTACTCCAAGAAAGGGTGAACTTTTTAAAATCCTTTTCCTGTTTCAGGAGATATTTTGACCACAGGCCAACTATCCGCCCAAATGCGAAGAAGCTTAATAATTTGCTCCTTCATCGAAATAACATGACATGAGAAGAGTTTGCCTCACAAATTTGAACGTCTAAAATAGGTTTCATAGGCGATCCAATGGAGGTAAAGACAGGCAGGGGAGAGTTCCATGAAAACCCAACAACATGCATTTGTGCACATTCTGAAATGGATATCGGTGCTGCTACTATTAGTGCTAGGAGAGATAGATGTGAAGTAAGTGATGGTCAGGTAGGTGAAGAAGAGAAAGAATGGTATGATGCAGAATATATGGAGAATGCACTTGAAATTCAATGAAGAGGGCTTCAGAAAGACATGATGCAAATTCTGGTAGATTTATAAAACAAAACAGTCAGAAATAGAAGAAGATTTTCTTAGATTAAAGAGAAGTTACAGCATATGGAGCATGTCCTCATTCTGAGTACTAGCTTAAATTCATTTGATAACAAGATAATGGTAAGTCAAAGATATAAGCCAGTTCCAGGTAGAAGAGAAAACTTTATAAGCCGCTTACTCAGAACTTGTGCTTTTCTATCCATACTGCTTCAATGCTGCATTTGTCTATTTCAATTTGTATAATTATAACATTTTTTTGATACTTACGGAGATGCATATATCTATATTTTATCAGTCAATTTTATAACACCTAATGACATTGAGAACAACTGAAGGTTATGTCAACAAAAATTTAACGTTAGTAATGCACATATATTCTGTCAATTATTTTTGTTACCTTTCAGCTTAATTATGTTCTATAGTGGAGTTGACAGAAAGTAGTAATCTTATTGTCTTTTGTCTAATACTAATCAGCAACAAACAATTTATTCTAATTTTGATGATTTAATTGAAAATAAGAAACAATTGGATTTGGATTAGAGGCGACGAGATTTATGAAAATCATGATGAGGAAGATGAAGAGCAGATCATTAGACGACATTTTTGAATTTCTGGAAGTCTTTTTCCTACTACAAAGAATGTGTAAGGGATTTTTTATTTAAAGAAACTATCCTTTATAGTACTTTGTTTATGTAATCTGTTTGTGTGATAAATGTATGCAAATATGCTTGGGAGTGCACATTTTAAGAGTGTGTAAGTGATTAAGAAGAAGAGACAATATCAATGCTACTTTGGTTGTTATATTGGCAACAGTAACCACATATTATTTACACACATTCTAAGCATGGGCTATCCAAAGACATCAATCATCCTTCAAAGAATCATATCTGATGGCGCATATGTTGGCCAATGTTCTCACGCTGGTAAGTATTTACTTTCAATGATTTTGTTTGCCTTTCTGTTATATATTCTTTTAGCTAGCATGCTATAACAAGTTAACAACTATTTATACAATCAGTATAAGTTAGCTACTATGTTAAAATACAATAACCAAGTAGCATAAAAAGTTTCTACCGAAAATTGAGCTTAGAGTATTCGGGGAAAAAAGACCACATTCAGGGATAATAGAACTGATAACAAAACTATTAAGAACTAATTGCATAAAGTCATTAGTGTATTTGTATTGCTCAAGACAACAGTAAAATTAATACATAAAATAATTTTAGAAAAATATTTCAGATTTACCAACTACCTATTTGTCCTTATTTAGGTAAGGAACAGCGAGTGTGTTTCAACAGGCTCTACCAACTTAGTATACTCTCTTTTTTTTTTAACCCGAAAGCTTTATATTAATTGTTTTTTATGATTTAGTGTTATTCTTCTTAGTAAATAAAAATGGTATACCATATAAGCTTTGAAGTTTCAAACATTTTCTTTCATGCTTACAGATGGATGGAGCCCAAAATATTTTTTTAAAATCATTTTTATGTCAAGATTTTTCTTCAGTAAGACACAGTTACTCCTTGATTGAATTATTTATTTTTGGATGCAATATTATGTGAAAATGTAGTGGAAACAAAAATCTGCACGAAATTTGATTCTTTGAGGTTGAATTGTGATGCCCCTTTCACCATAAGATGTGGCTAAATTGAAATTTTTTTTTAGAGTAATTTGAGTTCTTATTTGAGTGTTTCATGGATAATTAATTTGGTATTTATACAAGTATAAAAAAAAATTAGCTGCTAAAACTTTTTGGGTTGGAAGATTTATTTTTAGAGATGCCTTCTCTTCAGCTTCTATAGTTTACTGAACATGGGCGAGGGCTTCTAAAAGGAAAGATCTAATACTTACAACATGTATACTTATTGTTGGTGGGACAACTGTTGCATACGTGCAGTCACGGATAAGGGGCATGATTCTATGCAATGCAGTGGAGTGAATGGTGGTATAATAGAGCCAACTAAGCAGATTGGAAAGGATAATAATAATAAGAAAAGCAGGTAAAATAAAGGAGATTTAAAGTCTGTAAAAGTTTTAGCAGCCATTCTACTGTCTCAATGGGTAGAATGGGTACAAGAGATCTGTTGACTCTGGTAACATAGTGTTGAGTGAGATTCTTTACTCGGAGAATATATTTCATGTTTTATTTAAAGCATATATGTTACTGTTCAACTGCTCCTAGATCTGATAATTTTGAATCTTTGACCAAAATAAGCTATTTTTAAAATCATTTCACCTAATTAATACGTTTTTAAATTTTTTTACAAAAGTAGTATAAACGTACTTCATGGTAACGTTTTAGGTTATTTTTATTTTAAAAATTCAACGGACAAAAACTGACGGAGATGACGACGTTAAATGAATAAACGTTACTGCGAGTAACGTTTTAGGCTTAAAACGTTATTCACAATAACGTTTATTGAGAATCCAATCACATCCAACCCTGCAAATGCAGAGTCAAATCCTGCAAATGTAAAACGTTACTCATAGTAACGTTTTACTCCTAAAACGTTACTGTGAGTAACGTTTTAGGAGTAAAACGTTATTGTGAGTAACGTTTATTAAGAATCCAGTCACGTCAACTCCTGCAAATTCAGCCTCAAAAATTATAAGTAACGTTTACTAGAAATTACTCATTACTGGTGCAAGTGTTTTTCTGAAAAAGAATGTTTTTCAATGTTCAATTTACAACAAACATGAATCTTCTAAATAAAAATACGACATATAAAAATCAAAGTTATTTGATTGATTCTATTCAAAAGTATTCTACACAACAAAAACGATATAAAACGAGAAGTTATAAATTTTTAAATCCAAGCATTTCTTCTACTGTTTTATGAGGAAAAAACATACCTCAAAAAAAAAAAAAATTACTATGTTCCAAGCTTTTCGTAAGGTTTATGGAAGTAAATTATTGTGAATCTTCCTTCTCTATAGTACCAAGACGGTTGGTTGGAGGACTGCAATCTGGAAAAATTATAAATTTTGTAATTTAAGAGGGAGAAAAGAGAGCAGCAAAATCATCTTGTTATAATGAAACTTCATACTTTGAAATCAAGTTGTTTGAGAGGAAATTTGAGCTTCATAACAAGCTTTCGACAACACTTCATACTGAGCTTCTGACATCATCAAGAGTTGAACCAATAATTTCTCAATTAATCTTGAGGCCTAAGACAATCTTGAATCGCAAGTACATAAGGGCTGAAGATTTCTTGATTAGCAGGTGCAAGGGGCCGAAGATTTCTTGATTAGAAGGGAAATTTCTCTAACCGCAGCTGCATAAGGGTTTTTGGAGAATGAATTTGAATTGAAACTCACAACATATATACAAAGGGATAAAAATGACATCGTGTATTTGAGTGAGGAAACAAAAAATAAATGTGGGCCTAGATCACGTTTAAAGCCTAAAACTTTTTTGAGAGTATCGTATTAGGCTAAAAACATTACTATGAGTAACGTTTCTATACTTAACATCGTCAGTTACAATATTTCATATAGTTGATCCTAAAACATTATTGAGAAATACGTTTATATTAATTTTGTAAAAAATTAAAAAAATGTAATATTTTGGTGAATTGCTTTAAATAATGGCTTAGTTTGGTTAAAAATTCTGCAAAACCTTCCTTACAACAACATTTATTTTAACCACTTGTGATTAGTTTAAAAAATGGAGGAATATGACTTTACCAGGTGTTGTATGACAGTCATGTTTTTTAGGCTGAATTTGCAGGAGTTGACGTGACTGGATTCTTAATAAACGTTACTCATAGTAACGTTTTATTCCTAAAACGTTACTCACAGTAACGTTTTACATTTGCAGGATTTGACTCTGCATTTGCAGGTTTGGATGTGATTGGATTCTCAATAAACGTTATTGTGAATAACGTTTTAAGCCTAAAACGTTACTCGCAGTAACGTTTATTCATTTAACGTCGTCATCTCCGTCAGTTTTTGTCCGTTGAATTTTTAAAATAAAAATAACCTAAAACGTTACCATGAAGTACGTTTATACTACTTTTGTAAAAAAAATTTAAAACGTATTAGTTAGGTGAATTGGTTTTAAAAATAGCTTATTTTGGTCAAAAATTCGATAATTTTGGAGTATGTAAAAATGTGTAGAAGGTGTATACTGTAGTTTTTAGTGGAGAAAAAGACATAGCATTGAGACTTTTCAAAAAGGAAAACATAAGAAAAAGCTCGAACACTATAAAGATTTCAATAGTTAATAGCATATACATATACTATTGCTGATTTTGGTATTTTTGCTTTTCAGGTTTGGATTTAGAGGCTCTACTTTCTTACTGTCTTGCTGTTGCTTATGTTTTCTTAAATCTTGTGTTTTTGTTCTCCTTGAGCTGAGGATCTTTCAAAAACAACCTCTCTACTTGGCAAGATAGCGATAATGTTTGCGTACATTTAACTCTCCTCAAACTCCACTTGTGGACCACACTGAATATGCTGTTATTGTATTAGGTAACTGAGTTGTATGTGGCCATGAAAATGCAACAACAAAGCACGCAGATGATGAAGGCATGTCTTACAAAATAAATCATTTAGTGATGACAAATTTGGATAGGGCCAATATATACACATCAAAAGTGCACCACTTGCAAATGTAACTTGAGTTCAAATTTATTTACTGAGTTATGTTTAATATTTGCGATATTCTATCTTGAATTGATTGAGTGAAGAGTAATTGTGCTAATCATCAACAAATAATTAACTTATTATTATTATTATTATTATTAATTATAACAAACTTATTGGATCAATGATTACTTATGAAGTTAAGGCTTTTATTAATAAGAAGTTGAAGTTCTTTGGGGATGATGATTCTGGCATAAACTGATTAACTGGTTATTATGGAGGTAGGAAAGAGGAGGGGAAGGTGATATAATCATAAAATTCAAATTTTATGAGGTAAATAGTGGTTACAGAAGTTCTTATGACACCATATATTTGCAAGGAATTCATAACCTAGGCATATGTTTTGTTTGATTGAACTTAACTTATAAAGAGAGCCTTTTGAGCAGCTCCTTTTGTATTTCGAAAGCCTATAGTCTGAGATTCGATTTTCTCATAATTGTAGCGAAGTATCTTGGTTAACTATATTTCCACCAAGTTGATGCCCTTGTGATGTAAGAGAAAGACTGAAACGCATATTCTAAATATAGATCGACTTATCTTTTAATCTACTTGCAATTAATGTTCTTTTCTTGGTTATTATCCAAGTTGACGAACCTATTTATTGGTTTATGTCGGACATGAATCATCATTCAATGTGTCTGCTAAAATATACAGTATTAAAATTTTTGATCGATATTCTTTTATTGTTCTTAAATTTTCTAAAGTTCTTTATGAGCATTGGCTCCATCCACCAAGTAACCGTGGATATTTTGAGGGTGTAACTTAAATGAAATTGATCATTGAGTTAAAATGTAGGTTCAGTAAAATTACACTACAATTTCTCCTCTCACAATTTTCATCTTTCTCCATTTGAAGTATTGCATTTGATCTATCTTTGACAGAAGAGACAAAGTACAAAGCATGTCTAATAATTGTTTTAGGATGGTCAGTCGTAAAATTACTTTTGGTGGTATAGCGAATCATGACAATCAAAAGGAGTAGTGTAAATCATTATAGAACTTAATTTGTTTGTTCTTTAATGTGTAATTTTTATATTGCATGTACACATTTTAAAGAACATAAAAGCTTTCTGGAAAAAGAAGTGAGAAGTGAGTCGAGAAGCTTTAAAGGACGATAGAAAATTTATGTGAAAAGGATGGAAGGAGAGCAGATTAACCATTTGCCATATATGACTTCTGCTTGCTTCAATATGCCATATGTGAGTTATGATTTCTGCTTGCTTCAATCATACCGAAAATTTTAGCTTTACATTTTTCATGTACTACTTTATTCTTTTTTTTACTCTTTATTGATATTTTTCATTGCTGAATGACTATAAAATGTTGGGCCCATCTAGTATATATAAGAAGTGAGTATTATGCCCACATCACAAGTCACACGTAGCATATACATTTTTGATTTTTTTTTTTCTTTTGAGATCAAAGTCTTTAACTTATCTTGTTTAAAATGGGCTTTCAATGTTTTATGAACACTTATGAAAATTGATTTCAGCATCGGCCTTAGCCTCACAATTCACGAGACTTGATCTATCACTAGTTTTCAAATTCATTTTAGTCCAAAATAAATTTGAGTCCAACTCAATTGAGTTAAAAATAAATTTAGGTGGGTCATGAGTTAATCTGATTTTTATTATAATTTATTTTAATATTTCCAATTTCAATTCAAATTGATAAGTTTTGATGGTCTGTTTGGTTAATCATTGAGGGGTTAACAATGAATAATTAAATGATAATGGATGATTTCAAATAATCTGTACATCTCCTCTGTTTTTTGTTTCTCTTACCCTTTGTTGTGTGCTTTGTGTGTGTTTTTTTCTTCTTAGTTCTTGTTTGTTGAGAATATTATTAATTAATAAAAGCGTGCTCTCTTCTAACAACTTAACCTTTAAATGAGATGGTCACACACTTTATATATTAGAGCAGACAAAGAACGTGCTTGGCCCATAAAAAAGAATCAGCCGTGTTCAACTGCTAAGGCGATTTGATATATTCTACAAGTCAATTTTTAACTACTTGAAACCTATTTAATGGGTTGGGAGAGTTTTGAAACAGGAAAACATAATTAAATTGTTACACATTTTAATTTTTTATGGTGCAAGTTAACTCACTTTTGTAGAATTTTGGTCTCAATAGCCACACAATAATTAGGAGTAGTCCTAATTGCTTTTGCGATGGCAGCCAAAATCTGGGGGTCATCCTAATTGCTTGGCAAGAGCTGCAATTTCTACGCAACGATTCGAGAGTTTATGCAGCAGCAATGTGGCGCGGTTGTGCAACATCAAGTGGGAGATAGTGCGATGATTCGACATATCATCACACCATTTAGACACCACATGACATAAAGTTGTTTGTGTGGAAGCTTAAATAGAAAATAACACTATTTTTTTAGTGGAAGATTCTAGAGAAGTATGAGAATTTTCCATGATAAATCCTAAAATACCATAAATTTACCTAAAAGGTCCTTGAAATATTCTAGACTTGTTGAATATTTTAGAGGGGAGACTTATTTGTAAATATTTAAAAATTTGTATAGCAATTATTATTTGCATATTAGTCCCTAAGTGAACCGTATAAATAGCGAGACATTCATTTGTGAAATCATCAAACAAAAATCAATTAAAATTCTCTACAACACAATTTTTTCTAGCAATTTTTGTGTACTCTCACTAGTCTCTACCATTCTCTTAGCGACTAAATATCCTAGAATCTTAAGCTGACTTGGCAAACCAAGATTATGAGCTTTGGCATACCAAGATTGTGAGCAAATAGTGCAAGAATGAGTAAGTTGTTAAGTATCACATGTATGCATAATAGAAAACTAAAAAAGTTATATCTAGCTATCAAGATGTTTTTTAAGAAAATGTGTTACTATAAACAAATTTTTGAAAGAAAAAAAAAAACTTGAATTAGTAAATTAAAATCCATTTTTTCGTGAGGTACTTCTTGCTGGTGAAATGTAATAGGTAATTTTTCCTTTACTACTACAAGGGAACATTGCCTTATTTGAGAAGTGACGTTAATTATCAAACCTATCTGTGATCATTGAAGATTACTTTTAGATACAATTTTTTTTTTCAATTGCTTGACAAGTGCACAAGTAGCAACATTTTTCAATGTTCCTGGACTCACTTCCATTGATAGTGTCTAGCAGTACCAAATCAAAGATTTTTCTGTCAAGGGGTTCAATTGCATTCTGTTATACTTCTACAGGCAAGTGGCACCAAATCAAAGATCTGAAAATTTACAAGACATAGTAACAACTCTAACTCTAGTTGTACATGCCTGATCAGTTTGTAATTAACATTTAGAGTGGAAGCAATCTGTGTTAGTAGCATCTCATTTGACAAAGCCATCTCGTCTCGTGAGCTTAGGATGATCAAAACAGTATGGACGACAAAGGCAGTCAATAGCATGTATCAGTTTTCTCCGAGGACCAACAGCGTGTGAACCCATCTCCTTGAGCTTTTCCATGGTTAGATTTGCCAATTGATACTTGTTAATGCTCTTGGTCTGAAAGATGTTCACAAAATGTTCAAAGCCCCTTGAAACCAGCCAACTTCTCAAGCCTCCAGCACTTTCAAGCTTGCGCTCAAGATTAATTGCTCTTATTCTTTTATTAATCATCGCACCCCTATCAGCAGTAATAATTGATGGCTTGGTAATCTTAGAGGTGGAGCAAACACCAGTCGTTCTATTAGTTTTGAAACTAGGCATTGGTCGACTTTCTAAATGCTCCCTTTCACCTTGCCTTAATGGTCTTAGGAACTGAGAAGTTAATTGTGGAACCACTTCGGCAACTGTTGGTACAGCAAGTTCAGGTGCCAAAGACTTTGGAACCTCCCTTTCACAAACTACGTGAGCTTCAGTATGCATCTCAACTTGATGTGGTTGATTATCAGTAGGTTTAATTGTTGGTACATGTATCAGGCTTTCTCCAGCATTATGCACCACGGACTGCTTCGGTGCGGGTAGGGGTGGGACCAAAATTGTAACTTTCTGCTTCTGGACTATTATCCAGCTATCTTCATCCAGATGGTTTACCTGTGAAGGTCCCGGACTATCTTTCTTAGTTTTAGGAACAGGTACAGACTGTCGATGTTTTGTCCTTGCCATAGTTGCTGACCTGCTGAATATGGAAGAATAAAAAACAATTCTGTATGATGAATATATGCACTTGTACCAAATAGCAACCAAATAGAAAAGTATTGACAGCCAGAAATATGTCAAAGATGCTAATCCAAAATATATCCCCCTTCCCCAAGTGTCAACGAAAAGGGATGTAAAGAATTGAAAAGCCAAACCAAAAGAAATTACTTGGAACAAGATCTGCAACACAAGGCAGCCTAACAGAAATCAAACAAGTTTAAGACCCAAGAACTACATTTCCAACCAACAAAAAAAAAAACACATTACAAGTATATTCTAAAGCATAAGCTTCAGTGTGTCTAGGTTAAAAATTTCTATGGGCTGGGGTATACTAAAAGGATGTTTAGAACAACAACTACAACAAACCAAGTGTAATCCAACAAGTGAGGTATGGGGAAGGTAGAGTATACACAAACCTTATCCCTACCTTTGAGAAGGTAGAGAGATTGTTTCTGAAATACGCTATGCTGAACAAACAGTGAAAAAGAGGCAATCATGACAAACAATGAAAAAGAGGAAATAGCAACAAACAAAAACAACAGCAAGATAATTAGATATCCAGGTGAAACAAGAAGTAGTGATAGAAATCTAAAAATAAGGGAAGAAACTAATAATAGTAAACTCTGGAAAAGGGAACGACTACTAATGTAACCTTCTACCCTAATCATCGACCTCCACATCCTCCTATTAAGGGTCATGTCCTCCGTGAGCTAAAGTAGCACCATATCCTGCTTAATCACCTCAGCCTTATGCCTACGTCTACCACTCCTCAAGCCTACTACTGCCAACCTCTCACAACTGCTGACCAGGGAATCCGCACCTCTCCTCTTCATATGTCCGAACCATCTCAACCTCACTTTTCACATATTCTCTTCCACGGGAACCACTCATACCTTGCCCCGAATGTCTTCATTCCTAATTTTATCTCTCATGTTATGTCTACACATCCAGCTCAACATTCTCATCTCCGCCACTCGCATCTTCTGGATATGAGAGTTCTTGATTGGCCAACACTTCGCCCCATATAATATAGCCGGTCTAACCACCACTCGCAACTAAAAGGATATTTAAATCAAACTAAGAAATAACAATTATGCATGAATAGTAGGATGATACCCTGATGCTGGACACCTAGATTTAATGTAAAAGGATACCCTCACATTTCCAAGAGTGTCGTCTAGTGAAATTAATAATCCCTTCCATGGAACCTTACCATGGTAGACAATATACAAAATATCACCAGAACCAAAAGAATTTATTGATGAGATTTTACTACTATATCAAATCCTTAGGTTTAAAGCATTTCTGGTCGCATTGGAAATGGAAACTATAGTTAGAGGCTTTATGTTTTCGTAGATCAAGGATCATTTCATACATTGGCTTGAAGTGGGAGAAGACAGCATCACAACAATGATTGATGTAGTAGAAGTAGCATAGATGACAATTGACAACCATCATAAAAAATATATCTACAGTGATTGTGGGTATTAATGTGATTCACTTTGTTTTACCATAATGACAGGTTGCACCATTCAAAGTATGATGTTTGACAGAGTGGCTCTCAGAGCTGCCAAGCCTACTTCAGAATATTAGTGAACTCCATCAGGTACCAAGACAATGTAAATGTTTTCTGATTCTTGAGAATCAAAAGGTTCAAGAGATGATTGCCGTGAGCATTCTCCCAGTACTCTGTGGAACAACAGTCAAAAGATCTTCCTCGGAACATAAAATGGAAGACCAAACTAATAATGACAACCTTTCTCAAGAATTTAGAATGCCACATCACATGAAGTTGATGGCTACATCTATGAACCAGATATATCAGATAGTGGACGCTGGTATCTACAAAAAATTTAATTCAAATGTCGATTTTGGTACCACAATCGAAGAAACGAACAATCTACAGACACGTACATCCACAAGACCACAACTTCAACACTTCAAATGTTTAGCTGCTCCAAGGATAAACTGCAATCCTGCAGCAATCATGTCTCAAAAGTCAATACTATACCCAAACTACTATGGGCGTCTTAGAGACAGGAAAATCTTCCCAAAGATGTTGTGAATAACAAAAGAAAGCCCTTGGTAAATATTTCCTAAACAACTTATGATCAAATTTCCATTCACCAAGCATTGCCACTAGATTGGATCAGAGGCATATCCAAGATTTGGAGTCTCCTGATGCCAAGTATACTCATCAATTTTAGGCTTCCTTCGTCTTTTCGGTCTATATGGCATATCAATCAACAAAATATGGCCCGTAATAAGATGACAAGTTATGTATTATATATATACTACAAATTCACACCCCACATTCTACTGAGATCATAAAGTGAACAAAGTTAAAACTTTCAATAATATTACTAATATCATAAATTATCCATCATTCATTTACAGTTGTCCTTGACGAGTTATTGTATTATGAAAAAGGATCAATGATGATATCATTACTTACATTTGCAAATAAATCACGCTCTATGTAACACACTAAACAATCATTTAACTATTGATCACCAATGTCCTTCTGTACTTCATTTTTTATGTGTTTCATGGATGAGAATACTCTCTCCACAGTTGTCATAGCAACATGTAAAATCAGAGTCAACTTCACATGTAAATAAGTCTCTGCACAAGATTTGCCTCAACCAATGCCTAATTCACAAGTTGGAGAATTAGGGATTACCATCTTGCATATGAATTATGAAAGTGTCAAGTTAGTAACTCAAATTTGTCCGTTATAAAGCTAATCTGGATAACATTTTGCTAAAGTCATGATTCTACCTTTATCAAAGTTAGAGAACAAATTGATTGGATTCAAGCTACCCATCCCAAAAGGCAAATCACTACATCAAAACAATCATTAAGCTCTTAAAGTTGCATATCAATGACAGCAAAAATAACTTCAACACGCTTTGAAGACTTACGCTTTGACTTTCTAGGAAAATAAGACTCATCAAACTTAAGAATCAAGATATCATAAAAATCACAAACATCCTTTAACAAAGATTCCTATCCAGTTTTCCTCATATCTTGCAATGTTAAGAAATCCCACAACATTATGGTAAAATCTTGCTCATCTCATTTGACATTACCAACATCAAGTTAAGCATAAAGACAAATTTAAATGTTTTAATATTTTTCAAAAGATATTTTGCTTGATTTCTATGACTTTAGGTGGAACTTTTGTGTTCAATCACATGAACAATAGATGAGAAAATTACAATACAATTATTTAATGTGATCCCTAGCGAGTATCAACTGATATTTGGAGCCCACATTCTTGATGTAATCCTTGTCTAGTATGAACTTCACCGAATTCAAATAATTGTTCCAATTGTTCAGTGTAGTGATGATGGAGTAAATCTCTATGCTTGAAACATCCACCAACAACATTAGTAACATGATCAAAAAAGTCTTCAACATTTGAATGTGTTTTAGCAATAGATACAAGTGTTGGTTGGAATTGATGAGCAAAACAATGAATGTAATATGCCGATGGACTCTCTTTCATAATCAAGTTTTAAGACCATTTATCTCTACCTTTGTATTACTGGCTCTATCATAATCTTGTCCCCGAATTATGGATGGACGTAGTGAATGATAGGAAAGCAAAGAATAATTTTTTTTCTTCAATGAGCATGTCAATGTATCTCTTGGCTATGATCCAAAAAGATATAGTCAATGCTTGTGCAAGAGAAATGTTGAAAGCTATAATTGGGGACTTCAATGGAGATTTCTTTAGTATATTAATTGATGAGTCCAAAGACCTCTCACACAAAGAAAAAAAGGTTCTTATTTTGTGGTATGTAGATAAGAATGATGAAGTAGTAGAACGATTTTTCGGTCTTGTCCATGTTAGTAATACATTAGCATGATCATTGAATAAAGAAATTTATTCTTTGCTTCCTGTCATTCATTAAGTCCATTTAAAATATGTGGACAAGGTTACAATAGAGCTAATAATATGAAGGGAGAGAAATGGTCTGAAAACTTTAATTATGATAGATAGTCCATCGGCATATTACATTCATTGTTTTGCTCATCAATTGCAACAAACACTTGTAGCTATTGCTAAAAAATATTCGGATGTCGACGACTTTTTTGATCATGTTACTAATGTGTTGAATGTTGTTGGAGGATCTTTCAAGCATAGAGATTTACTCCGTCATCACCAAGCTAAAAAGTTGGAGCAATTATTTGAATCTGATGAATTTCATACTAGACAAGGATTACATAAAAAACATGAGCTCCAAAGACCAGGTGATATACGTTGGGATCACATTTCAAAACATTAGATAACTTTATTCTTATTTTCTCGTCTATTGTTCATATACTTAAAGTGATTGAACATGAAGGTTCCATCTTAAGTGAGAAATCAAGCAGAATATATTTTGATAGAGATTAAAACATTCAAATTTGTCTTTATGCTTCACTTGATGTTGAAAGTGTTGGCAATGTCAAATGAGTTGAGCAAGAACTTACCAAATCTTAAAAGATCAAAATATTGTTAATGTCATGGAGTTTCTTAATATTGCACAGAAAAGATTGCAAGATTGAGGAAAAATGGATGAAAATCTTTGTTGGATGATGTTTCCTCATTTTGTGATACGCATGATATCTTGATTTCCAAGTTGGATGAGTCTTATTATCTTGGAAAGTCAAAGCATAAGTCTTTGGGCGTTTGTTATTTGCACCACTAGCGTATTTAAGTCTTTTTAGTTGTCATTGATGTGCAATTTCAAGAGCTTAATGATCGTTTTGATGTAGTGAGTAATGATTTATTTTTTTGGGATGAGTAGCTTGAATCTAATCAATTCTTCCTCTTACTTTGACAAAAGTAGAATCATGACTTTAGCAAAGTGTTCTCCAGATGAGTTTGATAATGGATAGAGTCATGATTTGAGTTACCAACTTGATACTTTCATAATTCAAATGCAAGGTGGTAATCCAAGTTCTCCAACTTGCAAGGAACTCGTGAGTTGGCAAAGACATTGGTTGAGGCAAATTTTGTCGAGACTTATTCACTTGTTTATTTACTAGTGGAGTTGACTCTGATTTTACCTGTTGCTACATCAACTACAGAGAGAACATTCTCATCCATAAAGCACATTAAAAAGGAAGTACAAAATAACATTGGTGATCAATTTTAAATGATTGTATAGTGTGTTACATAAAACGTGATGTATTTGCAAATGTAAGTAATGACGTCACGATTGACTGTTTTCAAAATATGAAAACTTGTCGAGAACAATTGTAAATGAATAATAGATAGTTATGATACTAGTAATATTATTGAAAGTTTAATTTTTGTTCACTTCATGATCTTAGTCGAATGTGGGGCATGGATTTGTAGTATGTATTGATGAGTGTACTTGGCACCCGAGACTCCAAATCCTGGATCCGCCTCAGTCTAAAGTTGTGAAAACTATATTGTTTTTGTTTTTCATCAAGTAAAAGATTTCATTGATAATAACAATGTCAACTTGGCCATATAAAAGAGGTATACTCAAAAAGGAGAAACCTACAAAATATGGTTCTCTATAAAGACACTCAATCCTCTCTATACAATCATGAACTACGTGAGTGCACCAAAAGAAAATAAGGGATCGGAGACTACTCCTCAAGTGAGCAAAGCTCATCTCCACCCTTTCAAAAGCTTTCTTATTTCTCTCTTTCCAAATGACCCACACTAAAGCAATAGGGGTAACATTTCAAGCCTTGTGCCTTTTTCTCCTAGCTCCCCTCACACTTGTGGTGGCTCCTTCGTACATATCATTTATGTCATTTTCATAATTGATATGGGTGCATTTCTTCTCAATTACCTAGTGAAAGGCTACTCTTGGCACTTTATAATGGATGCATTTCTTCTCAACTACCTAGTGAAAAACTTCTCTTGGCACTCTATCATGTACCTTTTTGAAGTCTGTAAATATCACATGGACATCATTCTTCCTTTTCCTAGTGATTTCCGTCAACCTACTTCATAAAAATATAACCTCTTTAATTAATCTACCAAGCAATCCAAGCTGGTTTTCTACCCTTAAAATGCCACTAAGTCAATGTTGTATCACTCTTTCCAAAAGCTTTGTGGTATACCATGAAAGTTCAATACCACCTTGGCTTCTTCTTCTTATTTTTTGATAAGGTAAATGCTTTATAAAAAAGTACCCAGAAGGTATAGAATGGAACAAACATACAGAGAATAAAGCACAACCCACTACACTCCTTCCTAACAAACCTAAGAAATCCATATACTGATTCAGATTCACTAGGTAGGCTACTTTTACACCAGAAGTACAAATTTTGTAAGCATCTATTTATAGTTCAAGAAAACAGAACTTTTTTCCCTTCAAAACAAGCCTTGTAACTTGTTTAGTATTGGAACAATTTTAATTTCTGCTTTGTTTTATGTACTGGAATCAACTCTTTCTCGACTTATTTAGCATCTTTGACCAGAATATAACATTGAATAACCTGGTTAGTCATACTATTCCAATCTTCCAAGGAATTTCCGAACCTCACTATAGATTCCATCTCAATGACATTTTATATACATCTCATATTATTCATGGCATCTACTTCACTTGATCCGATTCTATGAGTTCAATTAAGGTTCTATTTGTACTGGATGTATGAAATTTGTAAAGTTACTTCTCTGGTCAAAACTTGTTGAAATCATCTTTAATATACTTAACTTGGTTCAAGTCTTTACTCCTTTTCTCTTTCAATCATGTTAAGTCATACATTTCTCTTTCTCTCCTTCCTACATCCCTTACTGTTGCTGCATCTAAGGCTGTATCCAACTTTGCTAATTGCCTCCTCGACTTCTTTCTTTCATTCTCTTATACTCTTCCCAGCTTTTCCATCTTTCATTCTTCATAACTTTTAAACCACTCTTTTTCTAGTAGCTCTGCATACTTCCTCACTCTACCACATATTCTTGCAGTTAATTCCCCAAGTAGTAAACCCAACAAGAACACCACTCGTTACCTTTTTAGTACAACTTATCATTTCTTCACTCATTACATTTGTAGCAGCTATATTTTTTTCTTCAGGACTTTTAATTTCACCTAGAGGAATCTAAATTTAGGTCCCATACACTACTAATGAAGATTTAAGACAAAATTGTTTAGATTGGCTTGAGAATATAGAAGCATTTTCACAAAACTCTTGATTTTTCATTATTATTCTTGCTTTGCATTTCATCAGTTTAGTTTCTGATGGAAACATTTTTTATGCTATTAAGTACTTCCTCTTCGAAAAAAAAATTTATTTCCTTTCTTCAGTGTAGGTAGAATGACAATTCCTAAGACCTATGATGAAAATCTCCCCAAAGTCTCCTTTATCCAGCATTTGGTTCGCGGATTGAAGGCAAGATACCCTATTGCTATATTCTCAACTAATTTTGGCTTTTAACAGTGGTCTTAGAAACTTTAGCCAAGTAATATAATACCCATTAACCTACTTTAATTCAAGAAAGTTCATACCCTTGAGAGATCAAAATAGGGTTTTTCCACTTTCAGGTCCAAAACAACAGAAAAACAAAACAGCAACGAAGAAACTACAATTCTACGCTAAAAACACAGCAAATCAATAAATAAAATATAACAGGAACAATTGATGAGATGTGCTCTAATGAATGAAAGTTCAATGTGGATAAATGCATTCACCCATAACCCAATCATTCAACAAATTGTGAAGTAGCAGATTTAATAGGACTAACCCTAAGAAGAAGTAGGCGATGAATGCTGGTAGAGGAGGAGGAGGAGGAGGAGGAAGTGCCACAGTATTTGACAAGAATGAGGCCACGAGACCGGAAAAATGAGCTAAGAATGCCTCCAACTTTTCAATTAAATAAACGGATCAAAAATATCATGGTAGTATTAGAAAAAGTTCAAATAAATCCATAATCCACCTTTTAGACCTATTTTTACCTTAAAACTTACCATATATTTTAAAATTATTATTATTAATATTACTTATTACGTGGTATCTTTCTATTGGATAAAATAAAATTCCCAATTCACCAATTTTTTCCAACCCCTCTCCCCCAACCCATGCTACATTCCCATGACCCATATTCAATTAAACACAAGTGACCCAAATTTAATACCCACCCTCTTTACATGTTTGATTATGGGAAAATTATATAAAATAACAAATTATTAATACAAATTAAATGTTATAACCACAGTTTGATTTAATTATAATTCATAGCAAACAATTGTCATTCGCCTCTCTCCCCAGATTTCTCGCTTGCCACTCTCCATTTCTCGCTCGCCGGTCTCTCCTTCGCCTCTCTTACTTTATACAAACACAAATATATAAAATGTGTTCATATTTGTATAAAACGAGAGAAAACTGTATATACAAATACAAATACATATATTTTCGTTCTATTATAATTATACAAATACAGATCTTCCCCTGCCTAGATCTTTGTCCTCTTTTTCTCTTTTTCTCTTTATACAAACACATATTATACAAATTACAATGTATAATCTGTGTTGCATAAATACAAACGTTTTATTTCGATTCAATTCTATATAAATTCAAATTTTATGCAGATATACAAACACATAAAATTGAATTGAGAGGCAGCCAGCGATTTATACAAACAAGAGGCTGTCAGCTATTTATACAAACAAGAGGCTGTCAGCGATTTATATAAATGAGAGGTTGCCAACGATTTATATAAATCTGATGTTCCATAGCAAACATAAAATTTTCTATGGAGCGCAATTAAATAAACTATAGCTATAACATACAAATATAATTTTTGTATTTTCTAAACCTAAAATTTACTCTTAGATTATCGCCGAACAATTTGTGTCTAGCGGTTACTACACTAAAGCAAACATGCACTTACAAAGAAAAAGTGAGAAGTCACTGAAATTTTAACTCCCCCGCATTCATATTTATTAATTAAACTTTCCTTATTTGATTATTTTCATTAGAATTACTATTAAATATTTTATAGTTAGAATAAAGGCAAAATAGAAATCAAACTTTGAAGTTTAGAGCTTTTCATTTTTAATAATATATAATATGAATGCAAATATTTAAATCATATACATTGAATTGAAACAAAAAAATAAAGCACAACTGTAAAATAATTTCATTGGCAAGTGTAGATTCTACACCATTGATCTCCAATAGAAATAAAATCAAAGGTTTAGATGGTCACTAAGAAAATAATATGAAAAAATAAGTAAAACTTATCGAAGAGACCCCAAATGTCAATATCTCATAAATGTCAGCTTGTCATCTAAGATTCTTGACGCTAATATCACAAATTTGTTCAGGATTTCAGTTACATGTGAATGTAAATCAAGTGCTAACTATCATAGTATGGAAGAATCCTCTCAAGTCGGAGGCAAATAAGGATTTGAAGTGTTACGACCCAGGGATACCCCTAGACGTAACATGGCGTACTTGACCCCGAAGGGGTCTCATACAAGCCTCATAGTATATCTTGAACATAAGAGCATAGGAAATATAATGCGGAATTTAAAACTTTTATTTACTATCGAAGTCTTTTATGAGAGAATCTATGACACTATGTCTCAAACCATCTAAAATACTTGAAATAAAACTCTTGAATACAATCCTTGGGACATAGCCCATACAAAAGCTCTAAACATAAAGTAAAAGACATAAAGGGAACATAGTGGGCTTTGTCCTCAAAACTATGAGCACTCACCAAGTCTTCATCTCCAAGCTCCTTAGAAACCTATCCTTCAAGTATAGAACATCACATCTCCAAACCCTACACTTTTGTAAAAATGTAGAAACATGGGTTAGCATATAAAGTACTAAGTATGGAAGCCATGCATAAAAATCCTTAAAACATGCATAAAAGGGACATTTAATTTGAAACCATGCTATATGCCATTTTTGAACATCATCTTTAAAATAGTTGGAGAATGTAGCTTATAAGACAAACCATGCACATTTCATCATAACATAAATGATATCATCATAATCACAACATAGTCTCCAACACCATATAATATCTATACCAATGTAACCTTCACAAGGCATAGTTCATGAACACAGTCAAATACCAAGATTATCTCATCATCATAGAACTATCACACAACCAACCTTAAGCTCTACTTGTGCAATGCATAGATAGGATCCCATAATCCTATATACACTAAGTATCACTTCTAGGCCACCATGATCATGCATAGCATACCTTGACCTCATCCATAACCAACACTTATAGACAAAGAGCCATTCATGTTCATAAATTGTAATAAGTAAAGTCACTCATAGCAATAATCTATATCATGCATACATAAGTTCACATATCTTCATAGCATAAGGAAACCACACTATAACCCCTTAATAAGTCTACTTGTGCAATGTACAAGTGAAGTCCTATACCCCCACTCACACTAAGTAAAGCTCATTAAGAAGTCATAAGCATAGTCCATGTTCATATTCGTGTTTATGTTCATAATTCATAATAAAGCATGCATAACTCATAATCATCATGTCATAAGGGAAACCTACCCTACCCACTCTCAAAGCCTACTTGTGCAATGTATGAATGAAGTCCCATACCCCCATTCACGCTAAGAACCATGTTAAATAACCCATGTACTTGTTCATGTTACTTGTTCATGTCACTTGCTCAAGTGACTTGTTCATGTCACTTGCTCAAGTCACTTGTTCATGTTACTTGTCATGTAGGGAAATTGCCTTAACCGACATAGACCATGTGAGCTACATGAAATTCGGTGTCGTGTAATTGTCCTTGCAATGACACAACAACAACATTATCATCATAGACACTCCCATCTCAAAATGTTCATAAGCATGTACATAATATCACAATCATGCATCATTCACATATATTGCATTCAAGGATCATAGACCATGTAAATCAACACATCTAACATTTATCATAATAGACATGTATATAATCATAACTCAAATAGTTCATTCATTGCATGTATAAGCTCATATACTCATATTGTAGGCTATGTGGGTAAAGTCCTTCCACAATAGTACCTTATACAATTCAACATGCATAATAACTTTCTTCTTTAAAGCGTCAATATTCATAGTTCATTCCTTTTAGCTTTTACCTTTAAAGACTTAGGCGTCATCTTCATATTATGAGCATTACATTCAAGCAACACCTCACATGGTCATCATGTAAACCTAATTCTCAAGGTAGACTAACCACATGCTTCTTTCTTACTCAATTATAGTTATACAGCATCAAGTAAACTAAATCTCAATATTACTTCAACCATGATTCATCATATAAGACCTAATTAAGTTAGTTCATATCTACAAGTTTTATTTATAAGCATTTCACTTCTAGGTGATCTAATCTAAGGCAATTCATCAAGAAGTTCATAAATCTTAGAAGGTCACATATAAGCCCTCAATTAGCCCCTTTCATTGCATAGCCCTAATCACATCAATTCACCTTAGAAATCATAGGTTAATCAAGTATACATGCAGAATTATACTTAAATCATGTAATTACATCATAATCAACTCACATCCAATCAATTTGGATCAACTTTCAAGAACATTCCTAATGTAAAGAAGAACCATAGTTAGGATTGGGGAACTCATGGATTCTTGAAGAATTCAAGTTAAAATCATGTAAAAATCAGCGATTCATTCATAAACAAACATAATTCAACCTTTAAAAGCAACTTTGAAAGGAATCCATGGGGTTGAGTTGAAACCCTAGCTAATTGGGTTTTCTAGGATTGAGATAAAAGCTTTTGAAAGGGCTCCTTAGGTGATAGCTTCCCAAGGATGAAAACTCCCATACCTTAGGTGTAGAATCCAACCAAATTTGTATGAAAAGCCCCCATCTTCAACCCCTAGTTGATCTCTTTCTTGGTCTTCAATGGAGGTTTCTAGAGAGAAGATTTTTGGAGAGGATAGAGTTTGGGATTTGATTTGGGGTCTTGGGTTATAATGATTTAATGAGGTGTTTAATGACATAAAAATACTTTATATATACTTATTAAATCAGTATAAAATGACCCTAGACTAATATAATTAAATTAGGAATTAATTAGGAAAAACTTACCTTAGGTAGAATTTTTGGACAGCTTGCAGGTGTGACCTACGGCCACCACCTACGGGGCGTAGGTTAGGTCACGCTCCGTACGGGTGGGGCGTAGGTTGAACTTGCAACTCCTAAGTTTCCCCCTTGACCCACGGTCCACTCCCACGGAGCGTGGACCACCCTACGGGGCATAGGTCCCCTCCATGGGTCACACTTTTTAGGCAGAAAAATGGAACTTAGGCAGGCTTGGGGTCTAGACTTTAGGGTCCTCCTCAAGGATACTTGGTAGGTCTTTGGTGGGGGGGGTTGTACATTGACGTCTAATCCCTAAACAACTCAATCTAAACTCGGGAACTCGTTTTACAACCTAAAACCAAACATTAAACTCAAAAGCTCACACGTAAGGTTCTAGTTTCACCTATTAGTTTCCGTTAGGCTCTAGCTTGGTCTTACTAGTTTTCCGGGTTGTTATATTATCTCCCCCTTAGGAACACTCGTCCTCAAATGATACTTTAAATACTTTATGGAATTAAATACTCAAGACTAGCAGCCCATCATGCATGAAACATCACAATAATGCACCACTCGAAATACACTATTCACAATGTGCACTTATTCAAAAGAGGAAACACCAACTCCAACTCAACATATTCAATGCAATACAAGGAAGTAGGAACTACATCTACCAACCCATATATGCATGAGGTTCTCATTAACTAGTCATGTTTAAGGAGGAACTAGCATCTCCTAGTCATAATATGTTCAACATACTTTCATGGAGTTCATATGCAATTTACTCTCAAAAAACATTTTATTCGAGGAGAAATTTCTCAAACTCCTAACTAAAGCATGCTCATATATTCTTCTCATGAAGTACAATAGACAATTCTTACTCAAGGCACTACAACATGAGGAAACAATGCACATAAACTAATTTTCTTTCAAAACACAAGTTTTCATGAACATGCATCATATCAAGAAGTCATGGCAACATATAAGCACATATCAGCAATGTTAGCTAGGCACACCATCTCCCCCTTAGGAGTGAGCCTATACCAACACTTCTAAACATCAACAATCACATAATCATAAGAGGAATTTCATTTTCTCACTAAAAGGAAGCTCAACACAACAATATGGAGTTAATGTGCCATTTTATCAAATCTTAACAAAGCATGTTCATCACATCATCTCATGAAGTCTAATATGCCATCACCATACTAAAATGCATGACAATATGAGAAACATGTAAATCATGAAAAATCCATTTTATACTAGATAAGAATCTTTCAAAAAAAAACATGCATAACATAAGGAGATGCATGGAGCTTTCTAAAACACTCATGATTCATAAACATAAAACAAACCCAAAAGGACCTCATGGTCTCTAGCTAGAATAGGAATAGAAGAAAAGGATAAAGATATCGGGACTCTCAATCAATTTTCCTATTTAAGCACATGATCTCCCCCTTGGGAGTAAGCCCCCTTTTTACTAAAACCTCAATACTACTCCTTTCAAACAAACTCAAGCATTACCAAGGCTTATTATAACCTTACCGGGCTCTAAAACCAATAGAGGTCTAATAATCATGCCTCCAAATCCTACCAAGGTTAACAAAAGTAACCCTATGGGACAAGAAAATCATAGGACACATATATATGCAAGACTTCAAAATCATGAAATGAGTCAAGGAGAACTTATCATCTTAAGCTAGAGGAGGAATAGAAGGGAACATAAGGATATTGGAATATCTCATTGGCCCTTGACCTCCCAAATAAGCACCCTCAACTGAGACCCTTACTAAAGTACCACTCCTCAACATTTTCATGGAAGCACTTTCTTACACTTCTATTTGATCTTAACTTGCAGGTTTAAGATCCTATTGATACTTCTAAATTAGAGAGATTCTCATGCAACTCTCTCTCACAAGCAACCTTATGAGAATTCCTTGGGTGATAGCTTCCCAAGAATGAAAACTCCCATACCTTAGGTGTAGAATCCAACCAAATTCGTATGAAAAAGCCCCCATCTTCAAGCCCTAGTTGATATCTTTCTTGGTCTTCAATGGAGGTTTCTAGAGAGAAGATTTTTGGAGAGGAGAGAGTTTGAGATTTGATTTGGGTCTTTATAATGATTTAATGAGGTGTTTAATGACATAAAAATACTTTATCTATACTTTTTAAATCGGTATAACACGACCCTAGAGTAATATAATTAAATTAGGAATTAATTAGGAAAAACCTACATTAGGCAGAATTTTTGGACAGTTTGTAGGTGTGACCTACGGCCACTATATACAAGGCGTAGGTCAGATCACACTCCGTACTGGTGGGGCGTAGGTTTAACCTGCAGCTCCTAAGTTGCCCCTCTTGACCCACGATCCACTCCCACGGAGCGTGGACAACCCTACGGGGCGTAGGTCCCCTCCGTGGGTCACACTTTTTGGGCAGAAAAGTGGAACTTAAGCATCCTTGGGGTCTAGACTTTAGGGTCCTCCTCAAGGACCCTTGGTAAGTCTTTGGGGGGTCGTACCTTGACGTCTAACCCCTAAACAGCTCAATCTAAACTCGATAACTTGTTTTACAACCTAAAACCAAACATCAAACTCAAAAGCTCACACGTAAGGCCCTAGTTTCACCTATTAGTTTCCGTTAGGCTCTAGCTCGGTGTTACTAGTTTTCCGGGTTGTTACATGCAGATTTCAGGTGCATCAATATTATGTTAGCACGAATTTGAGATCTAAGATAAACTTAAAATAAAAACAATGAAATAAGGCTCTAGCTGAATTCAAACTCAGCTCTCGTTTGGTGGTTCCTATGGCTGATACCAACAACACAAATGACACTTTTATGCTCCTCATGGATGCACATACATATATACACTTGATTTTTTTAGAAGTTAACGGGTGCATGTGCACCCCACCTATAGGGGTAGGTCCGCCTCCGTCTCTAGTATAGAAACTTCTAAAATAAAATTAGAGGGAACCATTTATTAGTCAATTATGATATTGTAATGACCCTCCATTCGGGTAGTTAATTAAATATAAGCTTTTTCTTATAAAATAGCTAAATTAACATATGTGAACCATAAAGGAAATTATAAACTACTTAACAATTCAAATAAAGTCCTTCCTAAACTGTCACTTCTTCAAACACCTAGTGTGCATCAGATGTGTAAATATTGATATTACAAAAATAAATATGTAAAATTACTCTATATTAGAAGTAATACACCATAATAACAATAATGCAAAATCTATAAAGGAAATATTTCAAGTATATGTTACGATTATTATTATAGTGACACTTAATTTTCTACGATGACAAAATTTTGAAAACTAAATTTAGAAAAAAAAATCAACCATAAGAGCATCATATGCAGAAATATAGTAATGTTTTTATTTATATGTTGTATGTATTTTAGCCTGACAGGAAGAAAAAATTTCTGATGGGAGCATTGAATTGAGTTTTATTTCTATATACAATAATAAAAGAGAGTCAAAAATCAAGCTTTCGACTTTGAATCTAGGCTTTCCCTTAATGCCTCCTTGCTGCTTACAAAAATACACTTGTTTCCTTCCTTCACAAGCATTCAGTTATTCTACATTGATTTTACTATGTTTCTTATTTAATGATGCTTTGGAACACTACTAATCGCCACATCTTGCAAGCAACCATTGGGCATCAGGTCAAAATTTACTAAGAAAATTGCCTCCATTTTTTAATAAGGCTTGTTCGAATTCATCTATATCGAGTTTAATTTTATCTATCTCAACATGAAATAAAACAGACATCACACTAAAAACTCAAAACAATTCACATAAAACTCTTAATAATTCATCAATGGAATTATTCATCTAGTCACAAGCCACAAGCCACAAGCCACAAGCCAAAAGTTTAGCTCAATCATAAAAGAGATTCAAATTCTCATAGAAGACACAAGTTAAATTCTTGCTAGTTACATTTTGTCTTATCTTTTTAGCTTTAGGTATTTTCAAGTTTTATATAGAATTCCTTGAGAAAATTTTGTTTCCAACACTGCACATAATATCTCATTCAAATTAAATGTACCATGTTGTAGGTCGAGAAAAAAAAATCAAGTTAACAGATTGAACAGTATATAAAAGATCAACTAAGTTGAATCCAAAATAATAAGTTTGGCATGATTCTTCTTATCCCAAATGTTTTCTTATATATACGTCTCTAAAAGTTGTTGTTCAACTTCTTATTGCAATACAAATTCAAATTAATTGAATTTTAATGCAGGAAAAAAACTTTTTAATCGAGGCACTTGGTATCATGTATTTTGCGTTGAAGGTTGATATGTTAAGTTGCATTTTTCAAATAAATTGAACACCATCTTAATAATAATATTTATATTCACATATGATAATTAAATAAATCTTCCTTTACCTTTAAATATGTCCTGAATTTATATACTTGTTAGTTGTTATTCAATGTCTAAAACTTTGAATTTTAAACTTGTTAAATTTAAATTTTGAATCCGCATCTATCATCTCAAAGCATCGTAACCTTATATTAATACTTGATTCGTCAAAGCCAATATAAGTCATCAATTTTAACTTTATTTCATGACTTATCCGAGTACAACAAAAACAACACATTTGATTTGATTCTACAAGTGTACGTAGATTTTACTCTTATCATGATAAGGTAGAGAGGTTATTTCAGACACATTCTCGACTCAAATAAAGCATTTCAATAAAAGTTTTAAGAAGAGATACAATAGTAGTAAAGAAAAAAGTGAAATAAAGTAAAAATATAAAATATTATAAACTTGATTTCACATATATTGAAATATCAATACTCTTACATGTCAATAGTGAAATATATCAATCAACTTATTAATTATTGCCACTTGAAGAACAAATTATAATTGGTCCCAACAATAAAACACAACCCTCCATCTTGTATGTCCCAATGGCAATTACTAGCACCTACACAACTATTTTTATCTCTATCATAGTCAAAAATCTCAAAATGTCCATGTTGTTTAGTACCTGTTAAAACATTAATGTCACAAAAGACATGATTGTCACCTTTGACAACTATGGGAACATCAATATTACATGTATCCCTTGGATTCATTGGATGATCACCAAGACCTTGTCCTCTCAAAGTGCATTTCACATACACTTTTGATGAAGCAACATTAACAATGATTACATTGTAGTCAAACAAGATTAATGAATTAACAGGAGTTGAGAATAAACTAATTACAAAACAAAGTATTAAGACTTGAGACAATGGGTAGACATATTTTTTTTGATTGTGTGTGTTTTTCTTTTCTGTTGTTGTGACTCCAATTTATAGCATTAATATGTGATGATATTTTTTCTCTTTTGACTAAATATAGAAGTCTAATTAATTTTAATTCATAAAAGTGAAAGTCTACGAAAAAAGAGACCAAACATACTTATTAGGGAGAAAAACAAATTGTTCAAACAAAAATATAAAATAAATAACAGTTACTACCATTCTTAAATTAAAAAATATTCCTTTTGTATCAGTTTATGTGATGTAATTTCTTTATTAGTTATTCTTAAAAAGAATGATATCTTTTTATATTTAGAAATAATTAATTTTTTATATTTTCATATATTATTCATTAATGATAAAGTCTACGAAAAAACATACCGAACATACATATTAGGGAGAAAAATAAATTTTTCAAACAAAAATATAATAGAAATAATAGTTACTATAATTCTTAAATTAAAAAATATTCCTTTTGTATCAGTTTATGTGATGTATTTTCTTTATTAGTTTGTCTTAAAAAGAATGATATCTTTTTATATTTAGAAATAATTATTTTTCTTATATTTTCATATATTATTCATTAATGAGATACATAATTTATAATCATACAAATATCTAAGAATTGTTTCAAATAATAAAAAATTCAATATATATTTCTTTCTTTATGAAACATTGTACCCAATTAAAGTAAATCACACTTACGAAATTGATTATTAAATAAGTACAAGTTTAGATTATTAAGTAAGTTCAAGTTCAGGATGATCAATCTGTGCAAACACAAGTGTGATACAAACATCATCAAATTTATATATAAAAAAAAAACTTCCTACTAGGAATACTAATATCTGGGGACAAACCTCTTGGCTTTTGAAGCTCAACTTTTACTTGTTGGCAATTAGGACACTTAGCCACAAATTCTGCAATATCCCTCTTCATCCCATTCTACCAAAGAACTCCCACAAGTTATGGTACATTTTGATGGCTCCCGAGTGAATAGAATATCGAGAACTATGGGGTTCTGATAAAATTTGCTCTCTCAAGTTATTAGTATTGGGAACACACAAACAACCTTGAAATCGAAGCACACCATCCCCCCCCTTAGGAGAAAGCTTCAACAAACTTTTTAAGCACTGCTTCCTTCAACTCAACAAACATCGGACCAAGACCTTGCTTGGCTTTCACATATGACACAAAAGATGATTCTGAATCATTTTGAACAACAACACCACCCTCATCAGAGTCTACCAAATGAACACCTATCCAAGCTAGTCTATGAACATCACGAACCAATTATTTTTATCATTTTTCACATGTGCAACACTACTCATAGAAAACAAACTTAAGGCATCGACCGCCATATTGGCTTTGCCCGGGTGATAAAGGACACTCATATTATAGTCCTTCATGAGCTCTAGCCATCTACATTAACAATGATTTAGATCCTTTATAAAACATCAGCATGGACACCATATGAGTAATGCCTCCAAATATTTAAGGCAAAAACAACCGCCGCTATTTTCAAATCATGCGTAGGATAGTTCTTTCCATGAATCTTAAAATGCCTTAAAGCATAAACAATTACTTTCCATTTTTCATAAGAACACACTATAATCCAATCCTTGAAGGATCACAATAAACAATAAACCCATTGAACCATCCGGTAAAGTCAACACCAGAGCGAAGGTAAGCCTATCTTTCAACTCTTGGATACTATTTTCACACACTTCCGACCATAAGAACTTTAGCTTTTTGGGTAAATGCAGTCAATGGAGAGGCAATCGAAGAAAACTCTTCCACAAACCTTCTATAAGTTCCAGTCAAACCAAAGAAGCTTCGAATATCCGAAGGATATAGAGGTCTATGCTAACTCTTAACCACGTTCATTTTCTTAGGATCTACCTCAATACCCTTACCAGAACCAATGTGACCAAGAAAAGCCACGAATTGAACCAAAACTTGCATTTACTAAACTTTGCAAATAGTTGTCGGTCCTTGAGGACTTGCTACATAATCCTCAAATGATTAGCATATTCATCCCCACTTTATAAGTAAATCACGATGTCATCGATAAACACAATCACAAACATATTAAGATATTATCTAAACACTTTATTCATCAAGTTCATGAATACGGCCAGAGCATTAGTCAAATCAAACGACATTACCAAAAACTCATAATGATCATACTGAGTTCGAAAAACTATCTTTGGAATGTCACCTTCTTTCACCTTGAATTGGTGATAACCCGACTGGAGGTTAATCTTAGAGAAGTAACCTGCTCCTTGGAGTTGATCAAACAAGTCATCTATCCTTGAAAAAGTATACTTATTCTTAATAGTAACCTTTTTCAATTGCCGTTAGTCAATACACATGCGAAGTGAACCATCTTTTTTACGAACAAACAAAATTGGAGCATACTCGATTGGATGAAACCCTTATCAAAATATTCTTTCAATTACTTCTTTAATTCCTTAAGTTCTGCCAGAGCCATATGGTAGGGATAAATAGAGATAGGTTGCGTATTTGGAAGAATTTTAATACTAAAGTCTATTTCCTTTTCGAGAGAAACACCGGGTAGACCATCGGGAAACACTTTTGGCAACTCATTTACAACGGGAAACAACTCAAGAATAGGAATTTTAGAATCTGTATCCTTAACCCAAACAAGATGATATATGCAACCCTTAGAAATTATTTTTCTAGCTTTAAGAAATGAAACAAACTTACCCATAGGCATAGAATTTCCCCCTTCCCACTCTAGGATGAGCTCATTTGAAAACTAAAACTTAATCACTCAAGTTCTACAATCAACAGAAGCATAACAAGAATGTAGTAAATCCATACCAAGAATAACATTGAAATTCAACATATCAAGCTCAACAAGATCAACATAAGTAACTCTATGGGATAAAGAGACATGACAATTTCTATAGACTATCTTAGCCACAATAGAATCACCAATACGATTAGAGACAGAATATGGGTCTAACAACACATCCGGAGATGCATCAAATCTCCTAGCCACAAATGTCATAACAAAATACAAAGCAACGTCGAGATAAAAAAAAATAATAAGCATCAAGATGAAAAACTTTCAACATACCAGTAATCAAATTGGGAGAACTTTCTTGATCATGTTGAGTTTGAAGAGCATAGAATCGGTTTTAATTTGGAGAACTTAAACCCAAACCACTAGGTGTAGCTTGCCTACCATCTTAAACCTTAGTAGAAAGTGATGGGCAATCTCTTATCTTGTGACCACTCTTACCACAACAAAAGCAACCATCCGTACCGGCTAAGCATTTACCATCATGCTTTCTTGCATACATAGTACAAGTAGGCAAAGAAGATGCACCATTTTTTCCTCCTTGAGGCTTAGGATTAGACACCTTATATTTGTTAAAATTTGAAACCGAAGTATTAGAAGAACCCTGACCAGAGAAATTTTGTCGGAATCTTGAATGACCATGTCCATAAGACCTTGAATGTGAAAAGTCACCACCACTATTTTTTCCCTCTTTGCCTCCCTAGATCTTTCCTTAAGATTTTCCTCTTCAATTTATTGAGAATGTGTCACCAAACGGGAAATATCATTCTCCTTAATATGCATGGTGGTACGACATTCCTTAACCATTATTTCGAACACACCTGAAACAAACTTACTCATCCTTTCCCTAGAATCGACAACCATAGAAGGAGCATATTTGGACAATTATGTGAATTTCAAAGTATACTCCTTCACACTCATATTTCCTTGGCGAAGGTTAATGAACTCAAGTACTTTGACCTCGCTCATCTCAAGGGGAAAAAACCTATCAAGAAAAGCAGTTTTAAACTTCTCCCAATCTCGAAGACCCATATCAACCACCCTTGCTTCCTTCCATTAGTTGAACAAACTTGAGCAACACCTTTAAGTTGATAAGCAACCCATTTTTCCTTGTCCTCCAGTGTCACTCCCATGATCATCAAAACCTTATGCACCTCATCAATGAACTCTTGAGGATCTTTCTCAACCTTGGAACTATGAAACTCTAGGGGATTTATTCTAGTGAAGTCCCTCACTCTAGTTTACGTCATACCCACATTGGGTTCCACGGGACCACAGCCTTCCTATTGGCTTGAGTTGTCATGGATTGAGCCAACACATGAAAATTGGCTTGGAACTCTGCATTAGTCACTTGTTCGGCCAAAGGGTCGACCAGAACTTGAGGAGTTTTTTGTTCACATTCTCATTTGCATTCCTTCTAACATATGCTATTCGAGGGTAAATATCCTTAAAAGCATCATACTAAGGATTAAGAGAGAGACAAAGAGTTACACTCTATTGCACGACTTTAGAATAATGAAAGAAGTGAAATTTCATAAACATCTTATAGCCTCCTATTCATAAGTGTGGCACACTTCACACTCATTAACAAGACTTTACTCTATGTGGCTTGTGAGACATCCTTGACCTTTTTAAACCTTGTGTTCTAAATATCAAGTTTGTCACGATTCAAAGTATACCCTAGGCATAACATGGCGTATAGAACCCTGAAATACCCTACACAAGCCACTTAACATACATCATACAAAATATAGAAATAAAAATTTCAAAAAAGAAGTCTTATATCATAAAAGAGTTTGACAAAGCAGAAGTCTAACATAGTCTCATAAAGACATCTATTACATCAAAAGGAAGTGGCTTGCACGTAACCCATACACCACATACAAATATCTAAAAACTGAAATAAAGAAAGCTATAAAGTATCTCGTTCCTCAAACATGAGGACGCTCTAATCTTTGAATACCAAGAGATCAACTAGCCATGAGTATGAAAGGTAGGAGCGGCAGACCTTACGTTAATGAGACAATATAGGAACAAGTATGCATTAATACATAGAATGTACTAAGTATGATAGTAATGCATAAGAGTTATGAAATCATGCTAAAAAAGGACTTTACATGACATGCAATGACCAAGCTTAATTATAAGATAAAAAGGTGAGAAAAAATAAGTCATAATCATTGTCAATGCAAGCTTAACATTATTAAAACACCATTTGAGATACTTTGAAAGTAACCTTAGTTCATTATGGTGGGATTTTCACCATTAACCGACATAGATCATGTGAGCTATAATATGAAATTTGGTGTCTATACCACACCGAAAAGAGATTTCCTTACTTGCCAAGGTAAGAACCATAAGTCTGAGCTAAAGTGAATCCATTAGCAAATATCTATCTGAGACAAAATCCTATGGTGGCACATAGTTTTGGGACTTAAGGATTGTTACTAAAGGTCCACAGACGCTAAACATAACCGTCATCCCAAAAGCCCGCTCGGTCCTAAGTAAAATCCCATGGAATAGCCATTAATCATATTCTTATTATCATCTATAGAAAGGCACAATTAAGCAATTAATCCAAACTAACGTTTATTTAGAATAACTCCAAAAACTTGATTCAACTTAGATGAGAATACCTTTCAACATTATGCATCCTTATGTGAGAAAACCTTTCACAATCATGATATTAGTTGTATGTAAGAAAACCTTTCACAACAAAAATATTGATATTTTTCTCTCAAAGCATCCTCAAATCATTTACATATCTTTCATAAAATCATGCCTATCTTCATAAAAAATCATATTTCATAGTTCATAAGCTTCGTCATGTATTCATTGTCACGACCCGAGCCTATATCCTGGACGTAACTGACACTCAAGAACCATTGTTGATCCCTAAGAGAACTCTTGGACTGGCTACATGACTTACATGACCCTATACATTACACGGAAGCTTAAAACAGGTGAACACTTACATTTAAAAAATTCTTAAAATATTGTTTTTGCAAATACTTAACATAAATCATAGTTTAAATAAAACATCCTGAGAAAACAAAGAAACATCTAATTTTGTCTGTCTATGAAGCCTCTAACAATGTAATATAGATGTCGGGACAAGACCCACGACACCTCCAAAACTACTAAACTGAAAGGAAATGGAGTCTCCCGAAAGCAAGAAGGTCTTACCAATTACTGTCTACGAGCGAATAGTAATCTCAACGAAGCGTCTGTTGATGATCCTAAGCACATGTATCTGCGTCATAAAACGATGTAGGTCAAATAAAGTCAGTACATTAAATGTACTGGTAATAATAAGGTTAGAGTAAATAATTAACTGGCTTGAATGACTGAAAAGCACAATGCTGGATCACTACATGAACATGTAGTGAAAACCATGTAAGCTTTACAATAAGATATACAATGAAAGCAACATGAAAATAATATACTTTACTTGTGAGGAGTTTCTCTAACTGACAACTATTACCATGAGCCTAGCAATGATACAATGTTTCGCCCATGTTGCAAGGGTCACCCTATACTTTGTCGGGGTATAGGATGATATCGTGACTATGGATCCATATAATTGTCCTTGTCATAGGCAGTGAGGAGTCGCATGAAGAATCAAGGACATCTTATCTTATGTTAGCTATGTAGTTTTATGGAACTTCCAAGTTATAAAAGACTCTAACCCAATCCAGTGCTCGATACTACTCCCAAAATAATTGATATAACCTTATGCTCAATTCACCCATTACAAAGAATGAACTTTTACTTCATTGAAATACTTTTCAAAACATTACACGTGTTTGCATTCTCAAAAACATGCACTTATGAACTTATCTTTCAAGTCTAATAATCAAGTCAACATAGGTACGTACATACATACATACATACATACATATATATATATATATACACATACACACATATATATAAAGAGAGAGAGAGAGAGTCAAAAGATATATGGAGTCTGAAGAGTTGGGGGTTTTCTTCGGGGCTCGAGAGATGGAATAGATAGGGCCCCACAAGTTTGAAATTCGCTGCTGGGGAATTCACACGAAAGGGAACGAGGAATTCTCAACGAAAAAAGTGCTCTCTGAACCGAACGTGAAAGTATTTTTCCATTAGGCAGCTTTTCCTATAACTCTACTCTCGACTTGGATTATATATCCAAAAAAACCCGTTCTCGGCCATTCCACACGCTGCTTAGCAGATGCGTGGTTATCTGAAGTGGATTCTCTCTTTTGTAGTAGATGCCAAACCTGTTGTGCCCCATTGACTAAGAAGGGGGTGGACACAGCAGCTACATGGACCCCTTTCTTTAAGTGTTTTTGAAATAGATACTTTAAAATCTCCTCTTACCTTACGTAGATTCAAAATGTAAATGAAGACATGTGAGTGTGATATGTACACCTTATCAAGGATTAATGAAGACTTTAAGAGTTAATATTAAGAAGAGAACATAGGTATGATTTGAAAGAATATCACTTTGATGAACAAGATAAAAAATATATCAGAAAAATAAAACTAATGTGTAAAGATTTACCAAAATTATACTTTCCAGATGAAAATAGACAATTTACTTATATAGTAGAAACAAACTCTAGTAATCATAGTTACGGAGGAGTACTAAAATATAAATATATAAATGAAAAAATAGAACATCACTGCAGATATTATTCCGGATCATATACAGACCCACAAATAAAATGGGAAATAAATAGAAAAGAACTATTTGCCTTATATAAATGTTTATTAGCTTTTGAGCCATATATTGTATATAACAAATTTATTGTCAGAACAGATAACACACAGGTAAAATGGTGGATAACTAAAAAGGTACAAGATTCAGTCACAACAAAGGAAATAAGAAGACTAGTAGTCAATATACTGAATTTTTCATTTACAATTGAAGTTATAAAAACTGACAAAAATGTGATTGCAGATCACCTCTCAAGAGAAAAATACTGAGCAAACAAATACAATGGATCAGATACTCAACCTCCTAACTACACTTTACAAGAAAGTGGACAGTATGGAAGGTGAGATACAAAAGCTCAAAGAGCAAGCTAGCAGTCAACAGCATAACGTTAAACATGCGGAGCTACGTCGATCAGAAGACGTTAAAATTCCAGAGCTAGAAGGAGACGTTGGGAAACTCCCTAAAACCCATAATGTTTGTTTAATTGCAGATGCAGGTACATCTGGAGCTACAAAGAAAACTACAGAAGAAAAAAGTTATACAAATACAAATATGAATAAACTTTTTGATAAACCATATACAGCTCCAAAGATACAAAAATCTGTGCCTACTCCACAAACAACTACTTATAAAAACAGCCTAGCCCAACAGAAAAATACATATACCCATATTACCCGTACTTATACGGAAAATATCTATAAAATCCAAACCTACTTAAATAAAAATCCCAGAGCTATAAATCCAAAAGAACCAAATACTGATTACATTACTCAACACCTACAAGGTTATAACAAACTAATTGCCCTTCCAGGTACAAATACAAATTTAGTTACAACTTGTTATAATTATGGACTACTCAGTACAGTGTACACAGCTACAGGAGACGAAATTTCGAAGATACATGAACTATACAAAGCCTTTTTAACCTATAAACGAATAACTAAAGGAACTCTATTTTTTATAAAGTTCTATTCAGCTACTGCAGAAATACTTTATGATGAGATAAAACCAGCTATACAGGTCATAAAAATTGGTTTGACCAGAGATATGTTAATTCCGGAAAAGATAGAAAAACAAGATGAGATACCTATTGTAGATATTCCTGATTTCTACGCCAATAAAAGAGTTATCGGAATAGCTACAATATTAACGGAGTTAGCAAATAATTACCTAAATAATAATACAATATGGAGTTACTATAGCCGAGATAATACGATGATATATTCAAATTGCCGAGAAACAAGGGAAGGAGATATGGAGGAAATACGTCAATGGATACTAAGCCTCCTAAAACCAGAAAATACACCAACTACAAGAGCTATACGGAAAAATTTCATTTCGCCAGCACTATTGACAAGATATTGTACAACTATTAGCAGTAAATACTCAGAACATATATGTTCCAAGTGTCACGGAGAAGATAACGAAGTTCCAACCGTACAACTGGAATAAAATACCAAAGAAAAAAGACAAAGAGATAGCCGGCAGCCTGATGAAGACAGCCGACAAAAACAAAATATGATGAAGACATATATGTATATTAGTCAAAAGTGGGATAAGATAAGAATCTTATCTCCCTTTTATAAAAGTTTTTTGTTTCTTTTTGTAAAGTAAAGTAGAGTCATTTGTTTCTATTTGGAGTCACCCGACATGATACTGTTGATGAATAGTAAAAGACAAAAAAAAATACTATTCATAAATAGTAAAGTGTCAATTATGTAAATAGTAGAGGTCAAATACTGTGTAAATAGTAAAGGTCAGTCACTATTCATGAATAGTAGAAGTCACCTACTATTCATAAATAGTAGTCATGTAATATTTGTCTATAAATAAACTTAAGGAGAAGAGGATCATCATCACTCATCTCCCATTTCCCTCACTTAGCTCTCTAATTCCGCTCTCTAATTCCGCAACCCCCCAAATTGGTATCAGAGCTAGATAAGAAAAAATACTTATGGAGAAATCTAACCAGAATCAGGAATCTACAAAGGAGTCAATTCCGGAAAATCTACAAACAAAGGTATGTTCATATTTCAATATGAATAGCTAAACTTTCATATTCCTGATAATCTCTTGATTATTATTTGATTATTATCATGTTATAGTATTGTTATACTGCATGAATTCGAAGTAGTTTGCTATGAATGAAGGTAGGCTGAGAATAGGTAAGCCCAGACTATGCCATCCGAAACCGGAAACCCAGTTAGGCAAGAGAGAAGCCGTTTTAGGGGAAGTACGAAGTTGTTGAAGGCGCTGTTAGGGTAACTGATTGAAGCTGAAAATCATAGTAGTGACCAAAAGAATTTGTTCAGAATAACTTTAATATAACCTGATAATTGATAATAATAAATAAGAGGTTGGAAGGAATAAACTGTTTAGAAATTATGAAAATGATGAACACATACTTGCTAGATGAAGATTATAACTATAAAATACTTATTTTATATATTCTTAGAAAACTTAATATTGACATAAAAAGAAAAATTTATGACCTTTTAATTACTGAAGAAATGGAAGAAATAAACCGGACATTTGAATTAATAACACAAAATTGGCATGAACTAACTATTCAAAGTATATATGAATTATATGACTCATATTCAGATTAATGATAAACTACGAATATTTAACATATTGGCGACAAACTATGGAAGATTTAGATCTACTAAATAAAATTTTACTAGATAATATTATAACATATCTAAGAACCCAAGATATAGAATACTTGGAATATATTTTAGAAAATACAAAAGAAATACGAAATCTTATGATAAATAAACAAAAATATTATGAAAAGATATTTTTACCAGAAAATTAAAATGGATAATAATTATAGAGACCAATTATTAGAAAAAATTAATGAAATAAAACACGAAATAGAATTTAGACAAAACAGATTAGAATATAATATATGTGCAGGAGTATGCCACAAATCTATAAAAGCACAAAGAAAAACGATATTCTTATTAGATCTACAATTACAACACTTAGAATATAAATACCAACACGATTTATAATGAATAAAGAAGAATACGCTGTAGAAGAAAAAATATATAAATGCCAAGATGGATTAGAAATAAAGATAATACATTCAAACTTAGAACGAAGATATAAAAAAATAGGAAACCAACTATACTTAATGCCAGATAAAGAATCAGCAAAATTAGAAGATAGTCTAACAACAATGGTACGATTAAATAAAGAAAATGAAGAAATAGATAGGAGAAAAGAAATTGAAACAATTAGAGAACAAGCTAAAAAAGAAATTAAACAATTAGAAGAAGTAAAAGATACTAGAATCCAAGAATTACAAAAAGAATTAGAAAGACTTAAACAACTATATGAAGAAAAATTAAGAATAAAAGAAGAAAATAAGAAAAGAACTGAAGAATTAAAGTTAAATCAAGAAATAGAAAAAATGAAAACAATGTTAGAAGAAACAGAAGAATTACCTGAATTAAAAATAGACGAAATAAATGAAATAAATGACGAAGAAAATGATAATATTTCAGAAAATAATTCAGAAACATATTCAGAAACATATACTGAACTTATAGAAAAAGATAAAAATATAGAAATAAATGTAGGAAATTTAGATGAAAAACCGAGTACTTCAAATACTAAAACACGAACAGATACAACCCCAACATACTATACTTATGAAAAAGAAAATAGAGATAAAGTTTTATGGGATAAAAGATTAAATAAAAATTGGACACCTAGACAAACTACAGATCAAAATAATTTCTTAGACTTAAACTGTGTAGCAGATACAAATAAAACAATTCAATTATGGATAGGCTATATATCAAAACAACTAGTAGATAATAAAATATCAATAAATGATGCCCCAGGGTATATAGAAAGAACACTTATAGGAACAGTAAAAATATGGTTAAAAAATTTAACGTCAACAAGCTTAGCAACACTAAGAAATCATAATAAACCTAATAATGAAATAGCAACATCAGCAATAGACATATTAGATAAATACGAAATATCAATTAGAAATGAATTTGGTAGTATGACAACTGAAATAGAAGAACAACAAAAAGATAAAATAATAAACAAAAATTTAATGAATAAATTAGCAATATGTAAAATGAGTTACATAGATGAATATACATGTGCATTTAGAGAATATTACTATAAAGGAATATATACAAATGATGAAAGTAGAGAAATAAGAAAATTATATTACACAAAATTACCAGAACCATTTAGTTCAAAAATAATAAAAGATTGGGAAGAATCTAACACAGTAGATACATTAGGAGCTAGAATAAAATTCTTACAACAATGGTTTATAAAACTATGTGAAAAACATAAAGAAGAATTAAAATTAGAAAAAATATTAGTAAAAAACTTAGCATATTGTACAAGCAAGTTAGCACCGCAATTTGGATGTAAAAATCCATATAAATATAAGAAAAGGATAAAGAAATATAAACACTTCAAAACAAAATATAAAAATAAAATCCCAAGAAAAAGATATTATATAAAAAATTATAAACAAAAAAGACCACATAGAATTAAGAAAAATATAACAGAATGTAAATGCTATAATTGTGGAAAACTAGGACATTTAGCTAGAGATTGTAAATTACCAAAAGATTTAAAGAAAAAACAAATAACAGAAATACTGATAGAAAACGACATATATAAACAGATAGATTATTTAGATTATGACTTAGAAAATGAAGATAGCATATACGAAATTACAGATATTGAATTAGAAGAAGAAATAGAATCATATTCAGATTATGACTGAAAGCGACATAAAGATAATAAGTAAAGAAGAATACCAAGATAACGAATATACAGAACAAAAAATAATATTTGACAATAATATGTTTGAACAAATAAAAGGAAAAGAATTAGACTTAAGCATAGATAAAATATTAGAAGTCCCTAGATTAAAAAACTTATTTAAATACCAACACGATTTATAATGAATAAAGAAGAATACGCTGTAGAAGAAAAAATATATAAAAGCCAAGATGGATTAGAAATAAAGATAATACATTCAAACTTAGAACGAAGATATAAAAAAATAGGAAACCAACTATACTTAATGCCAGATAAAGAATCAGCAAAATTAGAAGATAGTCTAACAACAATGGTACGATTAAATAAAGAAAATGAAGAAATAGATAGGAGAAAAGAAATTGAAACAATTAGAGAACAAGCTAAAAAAGAAATTAAACAATTAGAAGAAGTAAAAGATACTAGAATCCAAGAATTACAAAAAGAATTAGAAAGACTTAAACAACTATATGAAGAAAAATTAAGAATAAAAGAAGAAAATAAGAAAAGAACAGAAAAAATTAAAGAAAGATATTGAATATCACTTTGATGAACAAGATAAAAAATATATCAGAAAAATAAAACTAATGTGTAAAGATTTACCAAAATTATACTTTCCAGATGAAAATAGACAATTTACTTATATAGTAGAAACAGACTCTAGTAATCATAGTTACGGAGGAGTACTAAAATATAAATATATAAATGAAAAAATAGAACATCACTGCAGATATTATTCCGGATCATATACAGACCCACAAATAAAATGGGAAATAAATAGAAAAGAACTATTTGCCTTATATAAATGTTTATTAGCTTTTGAGTCATATATTGTATATAACAAATTTATTGTCAGAACAGATAACACACAGGTAAAATGGTGGATAACTAAAAAGGTACAAGATTCAGTCACAACAAAGGAAATAAGAAGACTAGTAGTCAATATACTGAATTTTTCATTTACAATTGAAGTTATAAAAACTGACAAAAATGTGATTGCAGATCACCTCTCAAGAGAAAAATACTGAGCAAACAAATACAATGGATCAGATACTCAACCTCCTAACTACACTTTGCAAGAAAGTGGACAGTATGGAAGGTGAGATACAAAAGCTCAAAGAGCAAGCTAGCAGTTAGCAGCATGACGTTAAACATGCGGAGCTACGTCGATCGGAAGACGTTAAAATTCCAGAGCTAGAAGGAGACGTTGGGAAACTCCCTAAAACCCATAATGTTTGTTTAATTGCAGATGCAGGTACATCTGGAGCTACAAAGAAAACTACAGAAGAAAAAAGTTATACAAATACAAATATGAATAAACTTTTTGATAAACCATATACAGCTCCAAAGATACAAAAATCTGTGCCTACTCCACAAACAACTACTTATAAAAACAGCCTAGCCCAACAGAAAAATACATATACCCATATTACCCGTACTTATACGAAAAATATCTATAAAATCCAAACCTACTTAAATAAAAACCCCAGAGCTATAAAGCCAAAAAGAACACGTAATAGATTGTAAATATATTAAAGGAAAAGCTAAAATACCCATCATAAATAAGAAAATAATTAACAAAGAAATCCAAGATTTAAAATCAAAAAATCCAATAAAATATGTACATTTAGGAGCAACAGAAATATTAATAAAAGCATGTTTTAGAGAAGGAATAGATACACCTATAGAATTATATTTAGCAGATGATAGAATAATTCAACCTATAGAAAAAAGTATAATAAGTGCAGTTAGAGGAAATTTAATATACCAAAAATTTAAATTTATTATAAGTGCAAACTATTCAGTAGCAATAGAAGACAAAAACATAGATAAATCACTAGTACTATACTGGAAAATGTCAGGTATAGAACTAGCACCAGGAAGTAAGATATTTACAGCAAGATGTAAAAATTTATATGTATTAACTACAAAACATAAAATAACAGCAAGAAATAAGATTCAAAAAATCAAATGTCCGGTTTATTTCTTCCATTTCTTCAGTAATTAAAAGGTCATAAATTTTTCTTTTTATGTCAATATTAAGTTTTCTAAGAATATATAAAATAAGTATTTTATAGTTATAATCTTCATCTAGCAAGTATGTGTTCATCATTTTCATAATTTCTAAACAGTTTATTCCTTCCAACCTCTTATTTATTATTATCAATTATCAGGTTATATTAAAGTTATTCTGAACAAATTCTTTTGGTCACTACTATGATTTTCAGCTTCAATCAGTTACCCTAACAGCGCCTTCAACAACTTCGTACTTCCCCTAAAACGGCTTCTCTCTTGCCTAACTGGGTTTCCGATTTCGGATGGCATAGTCTGGGCTTACCTATTCTCAGCCTACCTTCGTTCATAGCAAACTACTTCGAATTCATGCAGTATAACAATACTATAACATGATAATAATCAAATAATAATCAAGAGATTATCAGGAATATGAAAGTTTAGCTATTCATATTGAAATATGAACATACCTTTGTTTGTAGATTTTCCGGAATTGACTCCTTTGTAGATTCCTGGTTCTGGTTAGATTTCTCCATAAGTATTTTCTTACAATAATTAAAATTTAAATTAATTATTGTATTGTAAAAGTAATTACTTAATCTATTACAAATAAATATTTTATTAATGGATGAACATTTACAACAAAAACTCTTCACATTCTTTTTTATTTGTTTGTCTCACTTCTAATCATAAAATGATAATATTTTCTTATATTTTAAGTATTTTTTTAATTTATTCACAGGGAGTTATTACCCATGACTTACCTCTCTTTAATTTTAACATTTAATAATATTCATAACTCTCATAATTTTTGTGTTCATAACCTCCAAACTTAAATTTGTAAGTTTATGATGCCTTATGGTATTCCTCTATTTTGCCTATAAATTCATACTTAGTTTCGTGAAGATTCACATTCATGATTACCCTTTCTCTTCTTCATCATGTTGGTTTGTGAATGAACTAACATGTAAGAAAAAAGAATTACATGAAGGTAAGAAATATTTCATTCACAAGTCTTTATTTTTTCATTTTCTCTATTTTGTGTATATAAATTCATATTTGATTTGTGAATGAACTAACATGTAACAAAAAAGAAGTATATGAAGGTATGGAATATTTCAATCTCATGTCTTTATTTTTTTCATTTTCTCTATTTTGTCTATATAAATTCATATTTAGTTTCATGAAGATTCACATTTAAAATGATCATTTCTCTTCTTTATCATATTTGTTTGCGAATTATCTAACATGTAACAACAAAAGAAGTACATGGAGGTAAGATATATTTCATTCTCAAGTCTTTATTTTTATTTTTATATACATGGACATGCTTTCTTAATATTTTGTTCATATATGTATTATGTATCATTCACCAAGCAAGTATAATAAAAAAAATACCTTCGTAATTTTTAACAATGTGTTGTTGTGTATTTGTTCTTTCTAATAGTTAGTTTTTGGGATATAATGTAGTTTAATTATTATATTTGTTAAATTTCAAGAAATGATAATTATTTAGTATTGTTAGTAGTATTGAAAATATAATATACAAATATATTACATATAGCTAATTTAAATTTCTTTTTTTCTTTTGGTATAATTATTTTTTAATTGGTACATGATATTAATTTGTATTTATTCATATAATGTATTTTTTTATTCAATTGGTTGCATATGATGAAGAGTTTGACATATAGAGCAAAATATGGCGGCGGATCTACTTGCAAAGGAAGATGATAGAAAGAAAAAAAAATGAAGCATAATTAAAAAATTATTTTTCTAGATCTTTTCTTTTTTTACTTTAACTTGTATTAGTAACTTAAGCTACTTTTCCTAGATTTTTTTAAATTTTGATTTGTATAAATAATTTAGTTACATGTAATGTCAATGTTAATCATTTGGTCTTTTATTATTCTACTTTTTTATTTTTTTTATTTTTTATGAAGCACGATTAATATAATTATCCCATTTCAATAACAAAAAAAAAAAAATGATGATTAGGAGTTTCATTTTTATTATACTTGCAAAAAAGTAATTGAAAAAAAATATTATTTTCATGATGCCATTTTTTTGCGTTTGTAACAATCTGTTATTGTCATCATTCTTTTTAGTTTGGAATGAATTTATAATTTTTATACGGTCACCGATTATTATATATTTTTTGTTCATTTTTTGTATCTTTGCCCCTTATTTTTATTTATTTATTTTACAAATAAAGTCAATGCATAATTATTAATACATTTAATGTAATAAAATTGTACATTTAAATTATTTATAACTCATGTCTCTTCATCTACTTGTAACTTCTAATCTTAAATATTATTCATAACTTTTGTATGTTTTCATTTTTCATAATTCTTATAAATATTTAATTAGCATTTAAAAAATTATAATTAAAAAACATAATAATAAAGACATAATACAAAATCTAAAAGTTTTTTTTATGATATCATAACTTGTATAGAAAATTAATACTCCTACAAAAGATAGAGGGAATTCAAAAATATAAAATATTTTCAACGTAATACAATATATTGCTATTTCAACATATTACCTCTTATTCAATTTACTTCGCCACGGTGAATATTTTGTTGTACTATATACATATGAATAGTTTGCACTTAAAAAGATGCAAAAAAAAAAAACTCTATTTTATATGTTTTAAATAATAAAAAAATGTAAAATGTCGTAGATGAAAAAAATTAATTTATATATCTGATACTAACCTAAATATAAATATTATATATTATAAATATTTCATATAACTGAAAGAATAAATCCCATAAGAATTAAAAATGGCTACTTATGTGTGCAATAATATGATAAATCCCATAAAAATTAGAAATGGAAATAAAAGTAAAACTCAAATTGCAACAAAAAGGATTCTTCAGAAAAATAAAATAAAATTATTTGTTTCAGGCAAATCGTCAAAACACCCTTGATGCATTTTTTTTTTTTTGCAAACTAACACCCACCAAAATTTCACAACAATAATTTTGTACATCACTAATTTCAAACATGCACATGAAAAATAATAAAATAAATGACATGCATGTTAAAAGATCATCCAAAATAATTCAAAAATAAGAGAAAATGTTCATCAAAATCCCATTACCAAAAAATAAAATTAAGAAATCACATGAATAATTACATGTGCAAGGGTTGATGAACACAAGAACAAATGGAGAGATTTTGTAATTATACCTTGGTGTGAAGGCCAACATGAAAATGGTGTGAAGGCCAACTAGAAAATGGGGTGAAATCAAACCTTGATGTGTATATATTAACATGTGAACTTTCTTGTCCACTTCTTACAATTATTAAATTTTTTCTAAATCTCATGAACTTAACTTCTTTTTTATGTTGATGTCAGGTAACTTTATGTGAATCTCTGCAATGAAACAATTTAGAGCCAACTTTTTTAAAAGAAAAATCGCTCACAGTTGAGCGAGATGCAAATTTTTTAAAAATAAAATACATATATAAGATATCTCGTTTTTGTGTAAGCAAGATGAAATATTTTTTTTTGAAAGATCGTTCAGTCTTCAACAAGACATAAAGCAAAAAGATTATATTATTAAAAGAACTATGCCTTTATTCTATTATAAACTATTATATTAAAAAAGAAAAAGTAAAAAAAGAAGAAGAGGAAAGTAGTAACAAATATAGAATTCAGAAGTTCAACTTTTCCTTTGTGGAAAATGAAATATGAAAACTTCATTATATTATACATGTGTGTTGAAAGCTGTGAAAAAAAAGATCCTTACAGCTGAGCGAGAAATAAAAAAAATACAAAATTACTCACAACTGAGTGAGTTATTGAAAAAGCTAACTTTCATCTGTCGTTGGTTGAATGAAAAGACAATTCACTTAAAATTGAGCGATTTATCTATTTCGATTAAATAGCAAAACAAATGGCCTTTTTTGCATTTTTGAAGAAAAAAATGGTCATTTTGACTTCAGACTTGTGTTTGAAAGACTCAATAGTTTAGAGACTCGTATTTCAAACTGCTAAAATACCTATAATCCCATGGTCATCTCAAGAAGAATGCAGTTACATCTTCCATAAATATTTGACTTAGGAAAGATGAATTATATGAGGATACATATAGAGTTTTAGGATCAAGTTAGTAGATAGATATATAGTTGTATTGTATAATTTTACTTATCAATATTTTTATTTCTATTCTCCTATTATCTTATTCTTTGATTTTATCATCACATGTTACTTTTTTTATTTCAATTATCATAATATTTGTTATGCTCCATTCTTTTCTCCAGAATTTCTTCATTAATATATCCCTTTCTCTTAGTTGCTTTGAGACATTTTACTTGAGTGGATGGTATCAAAGACAATCTAGAGTACGTGTATATACCACTCTCCTCATACTTAAAAATTACATTAAATATATTATTGTTATCGCCATTCGTACTATACATATTCTATTTTCCGTAGGATTTCTCTTGTATCTACAAAATGAGTCAAGTGTTTGATTTTAAATATATCATAATAAAAGTAATTACGTCATAGTACATGGATATTTACATAATTAGTTAATCATTACTCCCCTAATATTTACGTGACATTTTGACCGAAATATAGTTAAAAAAGGGGGAAAAAAAAGCTTTTGAAATATGTTGTAACAATAATATAAAATCATAATAACATAATATTTGTATGATTATAAAAACATATGATTAAGAAACAAATAAAAAGCTTATAGTTAAAGTAAAATGAAAATTATATTTTCTAGCGACCACAAAATGGTGGGAGTAACGGCTTCTCCGATTCAATCGTATTGAGTTACGATGACCGCAGATTAGTGTTGTCTCCTCTGCCTTATAAAACCAAAAACCTCCCATTTTTTACCTTTCCCATTCCAACTCTCTTTGTTATGATCAGAGAGTTTCATCTCTAACAGAAATGGCATGGAGATATGTCTGCTCAATATTTGTTAGGGTTGAATCACGCTCTTCTTCCTTAGGGTATCATCATTATCTCCTTTTATTTTCATGCATTTTTCGGTGTCTAATTTAGGGTTTGTTTATATTTTTTTTTTCTTTTGTTTTTGGTGTACAGATATTGCAAAATCTGAATGGAGCTGCTGCATTTTAATCAAATTGGTACGATTATCATGATCCTTTAATCCAATGGACATATTTTCGGAATGTATAGTTTCTGTTGTGGAAAATGTTATTTGCATTGTTTTACAAGTTTTATTCATTTTTTTTTTTAATTTTTGTTTTTAGGTATCACCATACTTTTTGGCGTAATTGCTTACTGACAGCATCATTATTTTTGTACAATTATATGAAATTCTGGTAAGCAATGACATTCCCAAACAAGAAAGCAAAGAGAGTTGTGAAGACATGTTATCTGAGGGTGGTTGGTTTATTTCGAAAGTTGCGGGATCACACATGTGTTATGCTTGAACAATAACAACAACATACCAGTGAAATATCACAAAGTGGGGTCTGGGGAGGGTAGAGTGTAAGCAGGCCTTAGGTTTTCGAAAGACCCTCCGTTCAACTATGAACTAAATGCAACTACTTTCTTCTTATTCCTTTTTGTGATATAAGGATGATCATTGTATTGTCAGGTCATTGTTTCTCTTCCCTACAGAAATTTCAGGGGCATAGTGAAGAACAAACTATCAACCATGTGTGAATTTTCTGTGTGATGATTATTTAGTTTCTTGTACAAGTGATTTTACATGCGTGCCCATTATATATTTTGACCTTGAAAATGGTGAATTTGCTAGGTTTTTTGTTGTTTATGTGCAGATATTCTTAAATAACACTCTATACAAGTTCATCTTGATAGTTTAGAAGGGAGAGGTACGTCCACTCCACAAATTAATTATATCCAAATAAAAATTTTATTGTGCGCAAACAAGATAATGTTTCACTGCTGGGAATGTCTTTCTTGTGAGAATTTTACAAATCTAAGTCTGGTTGTCTTTTTCTTCACCTGCATTTTATCACAGGTCTCATACTGCTGGTGTTGTGAAAGAGAGACATTGTTCTTAAAATTTCACGGAATTTGGACTCTGTAGGAAAGTAGGCGCTGAAGCAAAGGTAACGTAAACCTGAGGTTCAGTACTACAACTGTTGTTATTGTGATAGCATCTGACAAAAAAAATGGAGAGAATCCCCGAAGTACATTTTTTGGTGGCATGATTTTTTCTTAGCTTCCTGGATTGCACATGTATGATAGTTTTGGTATACCGAAACAATTTTGTTTTTTTCCTCAAATTGTATCCACTAGTAAAATGGTTAAATAAGGGTATCAATCGGGCATTGATCAATCACAGTTCAATAGAGTGCATGTTCTTAAGTCATTTGATGTTATCTGCATCAAAGAGTTGAATCTGTGCTTGTGGAAATGCAGATGGGGAGGGCAAAATTGAAACTGCATAAATTGGATGGTAGCAACCGTATAGGAGTATACTCAAGGCGAAAGAAAGGACTGTTGAAGAAAGCTAATGAGCTTTCAGTATTGTGTGACATTGACATCTTTCTTGCCATGTTTTCACCAAGCGGAAAGCCTAGTGTATACAAGTCAGAGAGCAGGTACTTCTTTTCCCACCACGATAACTCACTAATAAATCCCTTTATGGTTTAGGTCTTAGGAGGGAAAAATAACGTGTGATTGACTTTGTTTCAAGAAATATGATTGTTGCCTTTTGATTTCAAGATACTTTTTCCAAGTCAACAAATTTATAACATACGAAGTACTTTATGGCATCCACCTCAATAAAATAGCCAATATTAATAATTATGTGTCTATGTTAGTATATATCTAGCAAACTTTAAAGACTAGTTTTGCGAAAGCCTTTCTACTGATAAATTTTAAATCCATTGTATTATTCTCCCTCCAGTAGCTTCGAGGACATGATTACCAAGATTGTCGAAGTAAATCCAGAAGAAAGGGCAAAAAGGTACCATAACACACACATGTGAATAGTTGTAGTGATGAAATGATTATATGCTTGAAGAGTTAATCTTAGAACTGATCTTTTACCTTATTAACAGGAAGATGGAGTGTCTTGAAGTAAGTCCAACCATCCTTTTTTTTTTTTATAGGAATGGTCTGTTTCCACTTATTTTTGCATTCAAAATTTAAGGTGTTTTTATTTGGTGATGACCTTCTCTGGATTTGAAATTTAGACAATAAAGAAAGCCTGCAAGAAGTCTGATCACGATGTAAATATAGGAGAACAGCTCTGTCCTGGGTACGTTTCATTTTACTGCCAAGTAGTTCGGTTTACAATTAATTTTAACAAGCAAGACCTATCAGGCTTACATTTTTTACTTCAATACTAATTTTTTTTGCTTATTCTTTTTCAGGGATTTGACAACGGAGGTACTAATTTTATTTAACAGAAGCATATCACTATGACTACCAAATTTGTAAGCACTGGTGGCAATACTAGTTATGTAACACTCGATTTCTTGTGATTGGCATAGGATATAAATTTTCTCTCACATTCATTAAGAATTCGACTTTCAGACATCGAGGGTAGACTCAGGTAACTTCTTTGATCTTTTTCCTTGATCATAATTGTCATAGGATATCTTCCCTTACTAAACAAAAGCACAATCATAGATGAGGCCTTCTATGATTGGTCTCGTATATATATTTAGTGATTTTGATTAGAAGACAGACTGTTATTCTTTTTACTGCAAGTGTTTTTATTTGTTCTGGAATTGTTACACACAGAAAATTATTTTAGATGATAGATAGAGTCCTCAGAAGTTTCTAATGCTAGCAGACTACTTGAAAAATTGGTTGAACAGAGACTTAAAGTTTCACAGCTCTACTAAAATGATTGTGGTTCTTCCACTCTTGCTTGGTTCAATGCTTCGTGAAGAAGAAAGCTGATTGATTGTTAACAGAAATAAGATTAAAATGCAACTCCTCCAGTACTAGTATGGTGCAACATTTTAGTTAAATTGAACTCCCAAGAGATTGAGCCCTATTTAAGAGTTTATATGATATTAAACTGTGACTCCATTTTTTGAGTTTTTGTGGACTCAGGAGGCCAGGACTAATTCATTTCAGTTCTGACTTGTCCACACTTTGTGATGGGACGAGAAAGTAAACTGGCAGAGTTGGTTCAAAGAGATTTTGTTTCATTACTTCACATGATAGCAAATGGATTTTTTGGTGTTAGTCTAAAAATTGTTATACAAATACTGCTGTAAAATATTGATTTCAAATTTTACTCGAGCCTTGCATCATAAGACTGGACTTTATCTCACTCAAGAGATTCCAACTTCACATTTTGAGGAGAACTACCTTTTTATATTCCAAATCGCATTATCAACTGCACATGACAATCATTTTTTCATCATAGACTTGACTGAGTATTGTGGTTATGTCATAAAAATAAATGGAGACCATATCTATCACATATGCTGTATAAGCATTTAAATGAAAATCAAGGAATTTCGAGACACTTATCACTTCAGAGATGGAAGATGCATAGTCTAGTGTATGTGATCATAGCAGATGCTGTTTTGGGGAGACCAATAAATTGTGGCAAAGTTGCTAACTAATTTTTGGCTTTTCTACAAATATATAAAGGATGAGTCTCAAGTTCGAAACCTCTTGTCAGCAACGAAAGCAAGGGGTTTGCCTACTTGGTCGAGCTCGTCATACCGGGCTTGCCTAGTGCGTGTTACCTCTCTCCTGTGTGGTTTGCGAGCTATTGCATAGGATCGGGGGTTTTACCTTGTGCGCACCCATAGGTAGCGGCTGCAAGTTTCCCTTGTCATCACAAAAAAAAAAAAAAACTTATCCAAAATGTTCACCAACTAAGTTTATAGTGGAGGGCTCTATTGGGCAGTATCTCCCAAATCCTTCGAGTAACTTCGTCTTCTTTTCATTCTTTGCTTGAAGTGTAGCTGAAAAAATGTTTAGAATGTGTTAATGTTGAAAGCATCATTAAGCAAATTAAATATGTTTTCTAATATCTTAAACTTTTAGATGAGTGGCCACATACTTAAACATGATATCAGAGCAAGCAGAGATCCCGGGTTCAAGTCTCAGACCCTTTTCTAAAAAAGAATATCACATATATGGCCCATGAAAATGAACTAAGCCTTTCTGCACATAATTAAGTAAAAAAAGTACTACATCTATCCGTTAAAGCTTAAAATGAGATTGTCACACATTTTAACATATACAGTCTCCTCTTTCTCTTCCAGAAAAAATTGTATTCCTTTTGGGAATTTCCCTTGTTATAAGATCATTTTTATTAACTACTTTATGATGATTCTATTCTTTCTTTCATTTCTAGGTTAATATGCATCGCTTCCTTGCCATTGTCTCTTCAGAGATAGTGTTAGAACCAGATTATGACATTTCTTTTTCTGTTGTGATTTGGAATATGCAGGCTTTGGAAGAATCTTGACAAGATTGACAACATTCAACAACTTAGGAAATTGGAGGACTCAATTTCAAAATCTCTTAACGAAATTGCAAAGCATAAGGTATACATAAATCTTGCGTCACCCAACAGTCCATAGCTCTGTTTTGATTTACACACTTATGTGTAGCCATTCGTCATATTAGTTATGACTGATCAGATTTACTTGCTTTTATGGATTTAATTGGAGAAGAGCTCTAGGGCCTAAAAGGTTACTCTACTGTTGGCTATATGTTTGTCTTAACCTTTTTAGTTAAACTCACTTTGTTTTTTAAACAAAATTAATAAAATTCTCCTGTTTGGTATGGATACCCTGCCATTTTTTATAGTGATCTTTCAATGAGAATAATAGGAGTGTTGGAGTCATATTGATGCTCTGGCAGTAGACTGTAAGCTAATTTCCTAATGGAAATGATATAACTACGGATAAACAATTGAAAACAGACTAATAAAGTACTGTGCTTGGCTGTAATGCTTCCAACATATCCATTATTTGTTGTTTTCTTTTAAAAATTTCGATAAAATCATAATAACTTCAATTAGTGTCTTAATATAATGTGCAACGATAAGTAAAGAGTTATGCACTGCATTTTTTTTGTAAATGACAAGATTATAATGACCACTCTTTGCATTGCAGTATGGGATGAGATCATTAATTTTTAGTACTGGGGAAGATATTCATCCTTCTTCAGTCCAACATAGTATGGATTTACCTTCAAACTTTGATGCTAGGAAAGAGCCCCATCCATGTTCATTAATCCATGGTTGTGATAGTGAAAATACGGACGTGTACGAAGACCTGACTTCATTTGGTTCATCTTTACCTTCTGATACTGGGCAAGACTTTCAGGCTTCTACACTGATGCAGCATGGGATTAACGCCTGGCAAGAGCTCTATCAATGCTCATCAGTCCAGGGTGGTAATAATGAAAATATGGATGTGTACGAGGACTTAAATTCATTCCCACTAGGGTGAGGAATTAACTTTATTTCAAGCTTCAAACTTCCAATTATCATATTCCTTGTTACGTAATAGTAATAGATTTTAATATGTCTATAATTTCTAGTTGGCATTGATATTTATTGCTATTTCTAATTGTATCATCATTTTCTTTGTTTTATCTACAAAAACAATCATTGGCCTCTGACATGTTATTGATTTTTGGGGCCTGTAGGTATTTGGAGGAACCGTCTTTTTCTTTTGAGAGCTACACAAATCTTGTTTGCAACAAAGAAATTGAAATATCTAAGCCGGAATCCAATTTTTTTGTACCTGATGAAATGTTTCTGGATTGTGAATTAAATCAGGAAGATATTGAAAGAGAGTTTGGATTTACTTTTGATGTGCCGCAAGTAGAACTAATGGATGCCCACAGAAATATTTTGGGCTGTAGCACCAACAATGGTTCCATACTTCCTCATTCTGATTTTGTTAACATCCATGATAGTTCAACATCAGCATCTGGAGCTTGTGGCAATATGATGTTAGCTGAATCTCTAAACTTTCTAGTAAGTTTTCATCTTCATTCTTTTGGCTTAGACAGGTACATCTACATCTCCCTAATATTATTACCACTCCTTTCACGTTTCATTACTCTCCATTTAAAGAAAGTTGATTGTTCTCTATCATTGGCAGAAAGATCCATCTATGTGAAACTAGTTTTTAAATTAAAGCTATATGAGAACCATTTGAATGCTCATAATTTGACATCAACATCATGTCTAATTTTCTGGATGTAATTATGTTAGTCTGAAGATATATTATAGAACCGCCAAACAATATTTATTATCAAACCTTACAATTCAGATTTCTATCATAGAACTGATCATTATATCTCCTACGGATAAACTTTTCTCTAAACTGACTTCACATTTGAGTGAAAGCTTCTTCTTTCTAGGCCAAATCCATTGTCCAACTGCCATGCCGATCATTTCTGCATCTTATATTTAGAAAATCTTGTGATTTTATCTTATAACACATGGAGATCATTTCTACGTCATTTAATGGCTAAGAAGCCGAATGATTTTCCAGAACTCCGTGACCCTTGTGACATCAGAGATGAAGATGCCTACTCTAGTGTATGTGGAAAGCCTATGAGTTGCAGCAAAGCTGTTAGCTAATTGTTGACCTTGTACATATGTCTTAGTTGTTAGGATGCATTCAAAAATTATCCACCAGCTGCATCTTCAGAAGAAAGCCTTATTTTGCAGTTTTTCTCAAATCCTTCCAGTAACTTTGTGAGATTCTATGTTAGACTTGCAGCTAAAGAAATGTTTAACATCATACACTTCTTTCTTTCTCTTAAAGAAACGATTTTTTTTTTTTCATTAATTTACCATTTTATCAGATTTCATTTGATAATTTAGTTAGGTGACCGTACTAACAGAACAATGAAAATGTAGCATAAATTGATCAACAGTAAGCTCACTCAGATTCTCTATCCCGTAGCTTATGTTTTTTTTACTCTTAAGTTTTAACTCATCCAAAAGTATATGGTTTATTTACCTAGAAAAAGTAAAGAAGTTTTTCTTTTTTACTATTTTCTATTGGAAGGAGGCATTGAGTTAGATTATGGTAATTTATTCTCTCTTCTGCAGATTTCAGAAGAATCTTTACAAAATTAACATCATGCTATCAAACTCTCTTAATAAAATAAAGACATTAAGTATACTTGGATCATGTTTCTTCGAACAGCCCATTTTGTTGAGTTAATGCACTAATAATTTTGATGATGACCTCCAAACAAGGAATTACTCCATGTTGTTGATGGAGAGAAAAAGAGCTCTAAATGATTACATCATCGTTGGATAAGTTTTTAGTTTGGTCCTGTTAGATTTGAATCATAATCATAAAGGTGCGTCTTATATGATTGTATTCATTAATTTTTTAGAGTGATATGAGGGTATAAGAGGAATGGGGATGCTGGTAGTAAGTGACAAATTTAACAAGTGGCTCCTAGATTTTCCAAATTAAATATCCATTATTATCTTTGGTACTCTCATGAATGCTATTTTGATATAATCTAATTATTAAATTTAATACTGTCTATACTACAAGTTAACGAACACTCTTCTCATTTCAGTATGGGATGGATTCATTAAGTTCTGATGCTGGAGAAGAATTTTCAAGTTATTCTTCGATCAAGCATGGGACAAATTCACTTTCAACCCAGCTCAATGTAGGGTTATCAGTCCATGGTAGTGCTAGTGAAAATATGGATGGATACAACAACCTAAACGTATTTGATGCATCTTTAAAATTTGATGATGAGCAAGAATTTCATTCTTCATCATCAATCCAGTATGGGATGAATTCACCAGTAAGTTTTGATGCTGGGCAAGAGAGGAATCGATCTTCATCAGTCCACGGTGGTGATAGTGATAGTATTAATGGATATGAGGACCTAAATTCGTTCGTACAAGGGTAAGGATTTACCTTTATATTACCCTTCAAGCTTCCAATCTTCATATCATCGTTAGCTTTTCGTATAAGATAACTATAACAAGATACATTGATAGTTTCTGGCACTGATACTGGGTCTGGGTGTAGCTTTGATGCCTTTTATTTCCTTATCAGTACATTTAAACACATGTCGAACAATATGTTATTTTTCCTGTTTCCCATCCATGCACCCCACTCAATCATCATCACCACCACCATCTTTATCTTTATCTATTGAGATAATTATTGCCCTCTAATGTCATTGATTTGGGATTTCAGGTTTTTAGAGGATCCCTCTGTATCTTTTGAGAGCTATACAGATCCTGCTTGCGATAATGACATTCAAAATTGTAAGCCTGGATATGAAAATTGTTCAGCGGATAAAACGTTTCTTGATTGTCAAATAAATCAGGAGGATCTTGAAATAGCATTTAGATCTACTATTGATTTGCCACTGGTAGAGAAAATGGATGTCCAGGAAAGCACTTTTGACTGCCTCAACAAAGGTTTTGGAATTCGACAACTAACATCCATCATAGTGTAGAACTGGAACTTGTGACGATATGACTCTCTCAACTTTCCTGTAAGTTTCACCTGTCTTAGTATTTTATTTCACTTTGAAACTCCTCTCTTACCTTATACAACTCCATCCCCATTTCCTTACTTACACATTGAGATATATAATTTTGTTCTACCCTTGGCAAAAAATCCACACATGGGAAACTAGTGGTTTTTTAAGCTATTCTGCTTGAGTAATGATCTTTATTAGTCTATCTATCTTCTGCAACATCATGTCCAAATCGGTGGTGTTTATACTTTGAAGGGGATAGTGCATGCCTTAACATAAACACTTGTATTATCTCTAAAATATGCAAGCATTAAATTTCCCCTCCCATGCACCACCTCAGTATGTACCCTGATAGAATAAAGCAGGTTGTAGGCAGCTTAATTATTTGGGGAGTATGACTATCCAGAGTATGTTAGAATCAACTCGTTCTCATTCATGTTGCCTCTAGTTGATATAATTTTGTTACATATCGGTGTATGAAAACATGAACAATGTATCAAATCTCTTTTCGTGTGTTGCTATGCCAGGTAAAAATGTGCATTTTTGTTTTCCTCATGTTGGATAGATGGTGATAGCTATCAGCTCTGTATTTGATAAAAATCAATCTTCATCTTTCGATCTTTGAATAAACCAGATAACTTTTCTCTATTTTAAATTCATATAAGCAAAGTCTAACTGAATTTACATTCCTTTTGTATTGGTGAACAAAATCTAGCTAACGCCCCATCCCATAAACTTGACTATCTACAATAGATGAGATCACATAGAAATCTTTAATTTGTGTCAATTCGTCTCTCAACCTTAGTCAAACATCAATAAATCAATAATAAAACTGTGAAAAAATTGAAATCTGAAAAAACTACTCAATGGAGGGATAAGCCCAAATGGGATGCCTCCAAATGCAAGGTTCACCTATCATTCGTTGGTTAAATGTGTTTATCCATTATTATACAAAGCATATACATTACTTGTGCATTATACATACAATGTATATGTAATGTATAGTAGTGTATAAGGATGTATATGTGAAGTATAAAAGTGTATATACATAATGTTATATAGATTTAAAAATGAAAGAGAAATGAAGAGGATTCTATGTTAGTTTGGGAAAGGTGGTAAGAAAAAACATTAAAATTGATTTGGCTTCATGAATTCAATTAAACATAAAGTTTCTTTTCTAGTTTCTAATATATGCAAAAGTATTTTCCATTGCTTGCTTCTCTTTTGCCCTTCTCGTGCACGATTAACTACATTGATTTTGTGAGCTCTTCGTTGCAGCAAGCTTTGTCTGATGTTGATTTTGCTGGTGTCTTCAACTCGACTCATTTATGGACATGTGAGCTGAAGCTCTATGGGTCTCCTTCAATCCATGGCTACATGCAAAGGAAACCTAAAGGGCTCCAATACCATGCCACATTACCAAAGGGAATTGGAATGCCAAATTTGTAATATATTTCTTCTTGTCTAGTTGAACTCATTCAGAACAACCTTTTGTTCTCTATAAAGTAATTTTATGTGCAAAGTAATGTTAGCATTTTAAGGTTGGTTTTCATGTTCGAGACTATTATGTGTTGCACATGATCTGAAATCTTGAAATGGGGAAAACAACTTCATAAATAGTTCCTAATTTGAAAATATTCCTCCCTTTGGCATCATAAAAAAGCAACTACTCTGAGTAGACTCCCCATAAGAACATAAGAATTATTAATTTTTCAACCCAACAACTCATCAAAATTTAAATAGGAGATATTTTGATACATCCTTTTAATTCATAGGGAGCAAACCAAATAAAAAATTACATTAACTTCCAACACTGCTACAAAAAGAATTTAGTGTGATTTTAATATTCAAAATAGGTTTTTTTTCTAAGAAAGTTTTCTAAATAGGTTTGCAAGAGAAGTTGTAATGCCCAAACCTAATCTTGGACATGATTGAAACTCGATGTCTTAAACCAAATAACATGACACATACATAAAAAAAGTGTAATACTATGAAATAGATTCATAAATAAAGTCTTTTAAAAAGAATCTTTCTCATCCATAAAGTACTTCCTTGAATTCAAAACAATACATCATAAGAAATAATAATTAGGAAAAAACCAACATCATTTGTCTATTGAACATCTAGGCTCATCTATTTATAAAGTCTCTAACATAATATGAATAAAAGTATTTTTTTTAATTGGGATAAGGCCTCTGACATATCCTTATAAACTAAAAAAACTAAAATAAATGAGGAAATGACATGTAGGTATAAGAGCTAAATAAAAGTAAAAATTACATAAATTCCACAGTGTTGGCTAATTACACCTTATTCCTACTCTTTTTCAAATTATAAAAATCCCTTAAAATTTAAGAATTTCGGATACAACACTCAACATCCCAATACATTCCATCATGATACATTACTGTTATTGATACAAGATACACTTGTCCAAATACACCGCTCAACGTCCCGATACATTATCTTTGTTGATACAAGACACACCTGTCTCGATACATCGCGTCTCGTTACACCGGGTCTCAATACATCGCGTAAGAGTGATGTATTCGAGAATAAGAGAAAGATATGAAAGATAGGGGTTTTATAAAAAAAAATTTCAAATGGTAGGAAAATTTAAAAAAATATGTCAAAATAAGTTATGTATTTTAGATAATTTTTCCTAAATAAAATTAGCAATTTATAACCCAAAATTAAAAATATTGACAAAAATTAGCCAAAGAGTGAAAAAAAAAAAGAAAGGGGGGGGGGGGGGCAGTTTTTATGGTAGTAAGTTTCTCATGTATTTTTTTAAGAGAAACTTTCACATATAGCAAACATAAAAATTATATTTGTATGTTATAACTATAGTTTGCATAATTGCACTCCATAGCAAATTTTATGTTTGTTATGGAGCTTTTGATTTGATAATTCGCTAAATACATTCAATTTTTATTCAAATTGTTCTGTTTTGTATAAATTCATTTATACATTGTTATTTGTATAATAGATCTGTATTTGTATAATTATAAGTGTATAGGACGAAAATATATGTATTTGTATTTGTATATACACTTTTCTTTCACTTTATACAAACACAAACACATTTTATACATTTGTACACCGAATGGGTACTTGTATACCGAAAATGGCTAATTGTATATCGAACTAGATGGCAAAAAAATGAGATGTTTGCTGTGAATTACAAATAAAATAAATTATGTTAATAATTTGCTATTTCATACAATTTTCCCTATTTTTAACCAACACAATTTTAGGGACTTAATATCCCACTCCCTATGGTAAATTGTATACATTAACGAAATCAAACTTCTTGTTGTATACATCTATTTAAAGTATGATAGTTGATGTATATTTAATTTATAGAAAAAGTTACCTAAATACACAACTTATTTTATCAGATTCTCTCAAATTTCCTACCATTTGAAAAAATTACAAAAATACCTATTTTCCTCTCTCTCTATCTCTCTCTTTTTCAAATACATCACTCTTACGCTATGTATCAAAACGCGACGTATCGAGACAATTGTGTTTTGTATCAACAAAGATAATGTACCTGGACTTGATGTATCGGGAAGTTGAGTGATGTATCCAAAATAACTAAGTTTTAAGGAATTTTTGTAATTTGGAAAAGAGTAGGAATAATATGTAACTAGCTCTTAACACTATAAGATTTGCGTAATTCTTACTATTTATTTGGTTCAAAATTTACTGTATACGTTGATTGTTACATGATAAATGAAACATGTATACATTTCTTATATTTTATTTGTATGTATATTAGTATGGAAAAATCCTTTTGGCCAGAATGGTAAAATAATGTATTTCACACTATGTTATTTTATCCTTTTGAATATTTTTACCCTTTTAACTTTAATACCTTTTAATTAAAAAATAAAAACAGATCAGTTTATTTTAAAATAAAAAGGATATTATAGACTTTTTTAATTTCTGACCAAATTTTCTGGCTATTTAGCATCACCCTATTAGTATATATAAGTATATTGCACAACTATTGACATGTACTTCTGATAGATGTATTGCTTTTGTTAAAAATATTTTGATACATACAATCAGATTTGTAAACATAATGTCAATTATGTATACATAATACCCTATAGATATACGAAGATGTATCAATCGCATATCTTAGTCTTTTGATCATTTTTAGTTGGTAGTCATAGACTTAGTATGTTTGGACATTAGTCTTTTTTGTTTTACCTTTGATAACCAACATGGTGTGCTGTTTGGTTATAATTCTGTAATTAAAGGCACTTGGTGATTAATACAAGGATTAGTTACCAAAAAAAAAAAGAAAAAGGAGAATGAATGTCATGGAAAGAAATAAAAAAAAATTGAGTCATTAGATTGACTTCAACATTAGTATCTTTCATCATAATATGGTTCATCATGGGATGTTCTTAGTGTAATCGATATAACCACCATGTAAGCACATGAAGTTTGATCTTTAGTTCGTTCATCATAATCATGTTCATCATATCATAAGAATCACAAAATTCTTTCCTTTTGAGGAAAAACAATAATTCATGCTTAGCATAATTTTTTCATGATGATAGCTATAGAACTGATGGAACAATATTATAATCAGAATATAAGAATATAGTGTGGAAAAGAACAATGATATTTTCGTAAAATATATATTCTTACACACTTTGATTGATCAAAACGCTTGAAGAAAGACTCTAAATTTGAGGAAGAACTCTAAAGTTTGTTCTTAAACCTTGACACGAGTTTTCTCAAAAATTCTAAGATTTTGATGTACAATCTTACTTAGAATTCATAAACATCTGTTAGAATAACTTAAAATTACTTAGAATATGCTTCCCTTGATGTGAAAAAAGAAAAGACAAAAAGAGAATATTTGTTCTACGGTTCAAGAGAGTAGAAAAGTGGAAGAATAATTAGAGAAAATATATTTATAGATAACTATGTTGGGTGATTACAGAAATAATTCTAACTCTAGAATTATTTTGAAAAATTGACAACATTCCTTTTGTACATAGGACCATCCTAAATATCTCAAATGGTTGTCAACTAATGAGGAACATTTTCATGTGTGATTGTATGTTTGTGTCGATTTGTGTTTCTACACCTGTGGATGAACCCTTAATGGCGGATCAATTGTATTGATCCTTTCTTGTTACTTTGGCGAGGTATGACATTTGGGTAGACTTGATCATATTGAAATGGTAGATTTCAATGTCAACTTGGGTATGGATTGACTCTCTCCTCATCATGTTATTCTTGATTGTAATGCTAAGACAGTGACCTTAGTGATGCCTGGAGTTCTGAGAGTTGAGTGGAAGGGTGCAATAATAGTTCTGAGTATGGGGTGATGCGCTTGCAATGCACCCCAACCGAGATGTTTCTTGTGTGTTCTCTTGCTTGCTCCTCCGGGTTGCATCCATGCTTTCCTTCTCTGCTTTAGCTCCCAAGTGCTTGATTTTACTTTGAATTTCCTATATTTGCTTCTTAGTGCATAATCATCGCAATACCAATCAAATAATAACAATACGAATAAAATGCTCTTAAAACTAACAAGGTGCATACAAGCAAAATATAGTAAATGGGCATAATATATACCCAAAATCACCACCCCACACTTAAAATCTGTGATTGTCCTTGAACAACTCTTTACATAATTGCTCTCACTTCACCATTAACACCTAAGAACTTGTCCACCCGCACTTGCGTCAATCAAAATCTTTTAGTCATTTTTTTGTAGTTCACCTCTAATGCAATAATACACCTTTAATTAGCACCAAGGTACTCCATAAGACACAACATAACCTGAATAATGGAATCCTTACAAATTTACCAAGTCAATGTGATCATGCATGAACAACACAAACAATAATAAACCGAAGCATGTTTCATGAGTGCCCTCAGTACTTTGGTAAATCCCTTCTCTCATTACACTTTCATTTTCACAAGCATTCAAATTTAAAGGGCCTATATTTCAGAAAATAGGCGTCCACTCTCACAAGAGATGTTTCTAAATATCAAAACATGCCATAGACATGCCCTTAGTGTATAATGACATTGACAGATTCATTCCATCAAGAAATCAAAAGGAATTTATTTGGTTTTAATTTCGGTTTCGGGACAGGGAGAATACTTTTTGATATATATAGTGACTTACCTCCCTAATGCACTTGTTTCACAACATGATACTTCACCATTTTTCCCTCTTTTACCTTACTTCTCTCCTTTGCTCACTCCCTTTGAACTTCCTTTGTATCTTTTGGTTTCCGCACTTTGGATACACTTGCTAGCATATCACTTTATTTATCTTACTATACCATCACTCTTTTTTTCCATATGCAACAAGCACTTTGAAATTGAATTTATGAGATCTTTTCACCAACTATCTTCTTTACTACACTCGCCTTTTCCCTTTTTAGCCACAAAGTTTTTGATTCAACCCTTTCTTCACCACATAGTGCATTACAAAACATTCTTTGGATCAAATTGAGAGAGACTATCAAAAAATGGATTAGACTCATCATGCGCCTAACAAAGAAACAGGCTACAAGTCTCCAAATGGGCTTTACGAGGGATAATGTCAAGGAGGCATAAACATAGAATTGAATGGGCTATACAAGGAAATGCCTAAATCATGTTCATGCAAGTCAATTTGTCACAATACACACAAGGCAAGTTCTAGATGCTATTCTATGCAAGAAGCCAATCAAAAACTCACCACACATGGAACCATGATGTACATATAGGGATACAAATATTGTATGCTCACACAAATATATTGAGTGCACATACACAATTAAGCCCGATTTCTCTCTATGTAGAGCCCAATTAAAGAACTTATTTATCTCTCAAGAGTTACTTCTTTGGTCTACATGATTAATGATGAACTACCCATGACGTTTGGCTAGCTTCCAAGTGGGGCTTCAAAGTACTAAAGGTCAATTTTTTTACACTATCAACCTATGACTAATTTTCCATTAAGATGGTCGTCATCCATCCATCATCGGGAACAATCACTTCTATAATGACTTACCAGACAAGACACAAGAAAAATCTACTTGGTTCGATGGACTATCCTAGGGAATAGAACGAAAAACAAAAGTTGAGGAACCCATTGTAAAAAATAAAAACACTCGATAAAGTAGTACACAACAATCTTGTATATTAATCTCCCACCCTAAACTTAGACAAAGAAAATTCCCTAGTGCTACAATTAAAATCATAAGTAAAGAGTGAAAGAAAGAACTCCCTGGGCCTCTAGGGATCGTCACTGTCATCCTCGACATTTTCATATGTCATATTTGTGGCTCCATCCATTGCCATGAGCGACATACTAACATCATCTAACTCCTCTTCATCAACATCATTGACTATGACCTAATCATCATCAATCACGTTTGATTTTTGAAATTGGATAACAAAATTGTAGTTTTTAGAAGTTTTAGAATTTTAGAGGCTTTTAGTTATTAAAAGTGGTTTTTGTCAATAACTGGACCTACGGGCCTTTGAATGGAATTTTGTTAGATCCATTAGCTGCAGAATACGAAATTTGGTCCAAGAGTGTTACCGTTCTCAATTTCAAAGTCTTTATGTGGATTTGAGATCTTTAGTTGGAAGTTTAAGTGTATTTAGACTAAGAGTTGTCTTTGGTCAATGTTTGGAGTTCGGACGTTGGGATTGGATATCCAACAGTACCATTGGACTCGGGAGATGATTTTAGGCCTAGGTGAGGTCTTGGTTCAATTTTCAGAGATTCGAAGGCAATTTGGTATTTTTTGACGTAAGTTAGTTTGTTAAGACTTTAACGGGTTTCGGGTCAAGAAGACCTCAAATCCATGTCTCAATGGTTCCATTGAGTTCATCACATCGAATTAGTTGAGTAGCATATCTAGTTTGTGTGTTTGAGATTTCGAACATATCCCGATGATCCTTTTAGTGAATTTTGTGTCTTAGTGAATTGTTGTTGTTGTATCTGATGTCTGATAGGCCTTCTTTGCAATCATGTGGCTCTTGAGTCATGATTGTGTAAGTGTGTTTTTCAAAGATTTGCTATTGCGTGGAGGGTATCGTTATCACATAATAATAATGTCATAAGCATCGTGATCGCATCATACCTCATCGCAATCTCAAAGGTCATTAAATGAGTGACCAAATTTTCCTCTTTGCAATGGCGTGGGTTTAGTTGTGATCGTGTAGAGTAAGTGATTTGGGAGTTTATTGAATTCAAAAATTGAGGTTTCTTCCCCATTTCATATTGTTTTTATCATTAAGAACTCTTGGGAGGCAATTTTATAGGGAGTTTTCAAGATTCATCGATTGAGTAAGCGATTTTAACTCCCCACCTTTATTACCCATTGATTATTCCTTTATTTTATCATCTAATCCTCTATTTTGACTTTAAACTTTGGTTGTTTCCCTTGAACATAGATTTTTAAGAAAATGGTGATTTGAGGTTGTTTTCAACTCGACACGGTTTTCACTAATGAGTTCCAAAACATTAGCGCATCATGATTTTATATAAATTTCTAGATTTACCCTTAGTCCTTGGAAATGACACTTTGTGTCGATGTGGAATTGGTCCACTTTTTGAATTGTACTCTTTTGTAGCCACTTTGTACACATGACTACCATGTTTTGAGTTGAATCTCTTTTGGTTTATATATATATATATAGTAAATTTTTTTTCTCCTACTCTTTTCTTGTTGGATGGTCTTTCTACCATTGGACCAATTACTTATTGTTACGGATTTAGTATTACTTATCTACTGGTGGGTTATAGTAGGTACCATCATGACTCAACTTTTCGGGTTGCGACACTTACGGATTGAATGTACGAGTATGTGAGTTGAAATGCTAAACACACCATAGGCTTGAAAGAATCTGAAAGAAACACTTACCTTGTCTCTTCTCAAGTTATGAATAACTCAACTCAATATAAAGCAATAAAACACATGCAATATATATATATATATATATATATATATATATATATATATATATATATATGAAAAACTTTATAAAATAGTAAAAGAAACTTTGTTCGTTAGAGAAAATGCAATAACAAACTCAACTTTACTCATACATTAAAGTAGTATAGTTTCTGTGGGAGTTTCTCTAATTGACAACCATCACTATGAGCCTAAGTGATGGTACAACGTTTTACCTCACGCTACCAAGGACTGTCCTATACCTTGCCGGGGGTATAAAACCTAACTCATTAAGGATGGTACAACGTTTTACCTCACGCTGCCAAGGACTGTCCTATACCTTTCCGGGGGTATAAAACCTAACCCACTAAGTTGATCCACTAGTCTATGCTAAAAAGCACTAAAGGAATCATCTAAAAAGTATGACCCTTTTCTACCCATGATGGCTACATGGTTTGTAGGGGCTTGAGTTAATATAAACTCTCATCCCCATTTCGGTGCTCAATACTACTCCCAAAATATACTTAGCTCGTATGTTTTAGAACAACTTCTTTCTTTGATTTAAGATAATTATTCAAAACTTAGCTTAAAAGCTCTCTTGGAATCGATGTTCCCTTTTCTTACTCAAATATGAAAGCATTTATAAACTCTTTGGGAATACTTAGTTCCCATATTCTTTTGAAGAAATGAACTTCAAGCTTTACTCTTTACTCTTTACTCAACTTGAACTTTACGTCTTAAAACAAAGTTAAAACATTTGGAAAAGACTTTTGAAAAACTCTAAGAACTTCTCTTGACTTGGATCATAACTGATCTTGACTTGACTCTAAACAGGTCCTTGAATTTAATTATGGATTCAAGGATTGTGATTTGTGATTTGAAGGATTTTATAATGTTTAGGAATTATTTTAGATAGCTAAACATGAGAAAATGATTAGAATTGATATTTGAGGGTGGGTTCGCGATGTAGAGAAACATTTAAAATTTAGTTTCGAAAATGACTTTTGAGGCAGAACATTTTATGATGGCTCCGCGATGCAACGAAATTTCCCAGATTTGGGGAATGGCTCCGCGACGTGCCACTACTACCAAATTTCATCTGACGAAATTTCTTCTTCGTTTTTCTGCTCTAAACCCTCAAATTTCCATAGGTTCTTTCCCCAAACACTTAAAATTGATTCTATGATCAAAGTACATCAGATTCTACTTAAAAACACAATTAATAACGTGAATCAATCTCAAGAAACTCCAATCATCACAACCCACAAGAATTCAAATGAAATTTATCAAGAACTCAAGGATTTACTTTCAAATCTAATAGCTTCGCTGAAATTGAATCATGATTGGTGCATGGATGAACTAACCCAATGCTATGTCATCTCATATACCTTGTCGGGATCACCCCCGACGAAATCCACAAGTTAATGTCGATGAATCTTGAATGTTCTTCTCCTTTCTCCAAGCCCTAGCCTGAAATTTACTTTTCTAAAACAAACTAAAATCTGACTTTACCGTTATTAAACTCGTAAAAATGAATAAGAATAATTAGGTAAGGAAAAGACTAAATTACCCTTCCCAAATCTGGATTAGACTTTTCTTAATCCAACTGTCCAACTTCCAAAGGGCATAACCTACTCATATGAACTCGAAATCGCGCAAACTCGACAGCGTTGGAAATATCATTCCCAGAGCTTTCCAACCATATTTGGAAGTACACCTAACTCATACTGAGCTAGGAGTTATGGGAGTTTGAAGTTGACTAAAAACTCACTTTTCCTTGAACAAATTTCTAGATTTTCATTATTTCCAAAAATGACTATTTCCGGTTCTTAGCTTCTTCCTAGCTATTTCAATTTACGAAATGTTACAATATCTCTCCCGTGGGAACATTCGTCCTCGAATGGGATTACTCTTACTAGGCTAAGTATGGTAGCATCAAGTTCCAACACCCAACCAGCAAATGCAAACAAACAACATGCTCACTCAAAATTTAAAGAGTACTAAGAAGAGAATTAGTACCTTGGTCTGCATTTTCTCTGGACTCAAAGAGATGTGGATATCTCTTCTTCATATCCTCTTTAGCTCCCCAAGTAGCTTTTTCAACAAACTGGTTCCTCCAAAGGACTTTTACTGATGCAACCTCTTTTGTTCTCAACTTGCGAACTTGACGATCTAGAATCTGATCTGGAATCTCCTCATAAGACAAGCTATCCTTGATCTCAATATTTTCAGTTGGTATGATTAATAAAGGATCGCCCATGCATTTATTCAACATGGAGATGTGAAATACCAGATGAACCGCTGCTAACTTTTGTGGTAGCTCCAACTCATAAGCTACATTGCCAATCCTCTTAGATATTCGAAAAGGTCCAATATATTGGGGACTAAGTTTCCCCTTCTTACCAAACCTCATGACACCCTTCATGGGTGAAACTTTTAGATATACCCAATCATCTACTTCGAACTCTAACGCCCTTCTCCTAACATCAGTGTAGGATTTCTGACGACTCTGCGCCATTTTCAACCTCTTTTGGATCACTTTTACCTTCTCCATAGATTGATGAGCTAAATATGATCCTATCAACTCAGCTTTACCAACTTCAAACCATCCAATAGGAGATCTGCATCTTTTCCCATAAAGAGTTTCATATGGAGCCATTTGGATGCTAGAGTGGTAACTATTGTTGTAAGATAATTCAATAAGGGGTAGGTGATCATCCCAATTACCTTTGAAATCAATCACACATTCCTTTAACATATCTTCTAATATCTAAATAGTGCGCTTCACTTGCCAAACTGTCTGAGGATGAAAGACAGTACTTAACTTCACCTTTGAACCCAAAACTTTCTTAAAAGATTTCCAAATTGTGCAGTAAATTGGGCACCTCTATCTCAAAATAAGGGAGACTGGGACTCCATGAAGTCTTACCACCTCTTGAATATACAACCTGGCATAATCTTCTGCTGAATGGGTAGTCTTTACCAACAGAAAATGGGCTTATTTTTGTCACTCTATCGACAATCACCCAAATAGAATCATGCTGCCTGCGAGACCTTGGTAAACATATGATGAAATCAATATTAATCATCTCCGACTTCTATTCCAGAAGTTTTATATTCTCAGCCAAACCACCGGGCCTTTGGTGCTCTACTTTAACTTGTTGGCAATTTGGACCCTTAACAATAAATTCTGCAATGCCCTTCTTCATGCTATTCCACTAATAAACCTCTCTCAAGTCACGATACATCTTTATGGAATTCGGATGGATGGAATATCTAGAGCTATGAGCTTCCTTCATGATCCTCTTTGGAGTCCATCCACTATTGGTACACACAACCTACCTTGGTATCTTAATACACCATCTCCCCCTTGTTCAAAAGCTAATACTTTTGCTTATGAACATTTGCCTTCAATTCAAGAAAAATAAGGTCTTTGTCTTGCTTGCCTTTTACTTTTGACACTAATGATGATTCAACCCTATTCATCACCACTACTCCTCCTTTTGTGGAATCCGTAAGTCTAACTCCCATGCGTTCAAGTCTATGCATATCTTTTGCTAGCTCTCTTTTTTCTTCCTCAGCATGGGCGTTACTACCCATAGATAACCCGCTTAAGGCATCAGCAACAACATTAGCCTTACCTGGGTGGTAAAGAATACTCATGTCATAATCCTTGAGCAATTCTAACCACCTCCTTTGTATGAGATTAAGCTCTTTCTGAGTGAGCATTTATTGAAGACTCTTATGATTAGTGAATACATCAACATGAATACCATACAAATAATGACGCCATATCTTCAGAGCCAAAACTACAGCAGCCAACTCTAAGTAATGGGTTGGATAATTCTTTTCATGAACTTTCAACTGTCAGGAGTCATAGGCTATAACTTTGCCATTCTACATTAATACACAACCTAAACCAACTCTAGATGTGTCACAATGCACCACAAAACCTTGAGTACCTTCCAGTAAGGTCAAAATCGGGGCAGTAGTCAACCTCTTTTTCAATTCCTGAAAACTTTTCTCACAAGCTTCAGACCATTAAAATTTCACTGTCTTCTGAGTTAACTTGGTCAAAGGGGACAAAATGGATGAGAACCCCTCTATAAATATTCTATAATAGCCAGCCAAACCCAAGAAACTCCTAATATAAGTTGGAGATGTAGGTCTATGCCAATTTTCTACTGCCTCAATTTTTTGAGTATCAACTTTAATTCCATCTCCAGACACAATATGGCCTAAGAATGCCACAGACTCAAGCCAAAACCCACATTTTGAGAACTTAGCATATAATTCCTTATCTTTCAATGTCTGAAGAACTATTCTAAGGTGACTAGCATGATCTTCTTCATTCCTGGAATAAATTAGTATGTCATCAATGAATAAGATAACAAAAATATCTAAATAAGGTTTGAATAACCTATTCATAAGGTCTATGAATGCTGCAGGCGCATTGGTCAAACCAAAGGACATGACAAAAAATTCATAATGACCATAACGGTTTCTGAATGCTGTCTTTGGAATATCACATTCCTTACTTTCAACTGCTCCTTCAGCTCCTTTAACTCTACTGGTGCCATTCTATATGGCGGAATTGATATAGGACGAGTATCTGAAAGAAGGTCTATACTGAAGTCTACATCTCTCAGGAGGGAATATGGGTAGATCATCTCGAAAGACTTCTGGAAACTATCTTACTACTGAATCTAACTGAATAGGAGGTATCTTAACACTAGAGTCATTAACTCGGACTAAGTGATAGACACACCCCTTAGAAACTTACTTTCTCGCCTTAAGGTATGAAATGAAACAACCCTTAGGCATTGCTGAACTACTACTCCACTCTATGACTTGCTCATTAGGAATCTGTAACTTGACAACTTGGGTTCGATAATCTATTGATGCATAACAGGCATGAATCCAGTCCATACCTAGAATGACATCAAAATATACCATGTCTAACTTAACTAAATCATCCATGGCACTTTTATGATTGACGAAAATGGGACAATCATGATAGACTCTATATGCTAGAATAGACTTACCAATAGGGGTAGAAACACTGAATGATTCACTAAGTTACTCAGGAATAACATCAAAGTTCATAGCAACATAAGGAGTTACAAAAGATAAACTCGCCCATGGGTCTAGCATAGCATAAATAGTAAAGTCAAAGACTTGGATCATACCAATGACAATATCTGGCGAATCCTCTTGCTCTTGGCGACTATTGATAGCATACAAGCGGTTTGTTCCTCCGCCAGTACCTGAAGTAGCTCATTTAGGTGCAACTCTGTCTGGTGAAGCAACTGAAGAAGACTGGGCTCTATTGCCCCTATTACTATTACCTTGCGTATTCTTTGGACACTCTTGCATGAAATGCCCATTCTGGCGACACTTGAAAACAACTGGTGGAGCCCTCACAACAAGTAACTGAGTTGTTCCTACCACACTTAGTGCAGGTAGGAGGCTTACTAGTCCATTGCACCCTACTACCCTGAGAATAGGCAGGCTTGGCTTTGAAATCCTGACTATTGTACCCACTTTTGTTCTTAGGTGTAGGTGCACTAGCAGATGATGGAGTAGGTCTCTTCTGTTTCTGTTGGAGGGATGACTGGTTAGCTTTACTCTTTTGCTGCCTGAACTCGTTCCCTAATGTCTTAGCCCTCTTATTCTTAAACTCTTCTTTATCCTTCAGCTTATCCTCCTCAACCTATTGTACATGGATCATTAGCCTTTCTAGGTCTATATCCCCTGTCAGCATAGCTGCCTTGCCTTCCTTGCTTGACTGACGAGACAATCGAACAACAAATAAACTCATCCCGCTCCTCATGTCAGCAACTGTCTCCGGAGCATAGTGGGAAAGTTGTGTGAACTTCATACTGTACTCATGAACACTCATAGACTCCGGATTAAGGGTGAGAAACTTTCATATCTTCGCCTCTCGCAACTCATAGGGAAAAAAATGCCCCATGAGAGCACTCTCAAACGTAGCCCAACTTACTATTGGCTCATCCTCAGCCCTATTATTTTTCCGATTGGTCGAACCAGATTCTAGCGACACACTTCATTTGATATGCAACCAGTTTGACTCCTTCAGTATCATCAATATGCATAACCTAAAATACCTTTTTCAACTCATCAATAAAGTTCTTCGGATCCTTAATAGTGCTCGAACCGGTGAAGCTTGGCAGATTCATCCTCAAGAACTCTTAGATCCTATAAGTATCAACCACTTCCTGGTCTAGCTCCTTTCTATTGCCCAACCTGATTAGTCACAGCTTGACTGAGCAATCTTATTGCTTCCCTAAACTCATCATTAGTGACTTCCCCTTGAGGTTGCACTTCAGGTGAATTTGGTAACTCTTGCTCCTCAACATTATGCCTAGCAGGGCGACCTCTGATAGCTCTTTGTGGAGGCATGATTATCTAAAAACACGCACAAGCATGAATTAGAAGGAAACATTTTAGAGATCAAATTCTAACGCACGAAATAAGTGTGAAAGAAGTGAGAAATTTTCCTAAATATTGCAACCTCCTAATTATAGATGTGCGCGCTTCACACCGATAACTAGGACTTTACAGACACGGCTTCATAGACTCTGTAAGACTCTTGAAATCAGTGGTCTGATACCAAGTTTGTCATACCCCGAGCCTACACCCCGGATGTGGCTGACACTCGAGAACCATTTCTGGTCCCAAGCGAACCCTTGGCCTGGCTTACTTACTCAGCGAAAAACTTAAACTTCGAAAATAACCTCAAATAAGAAACTTATGCAAAATCTTAGAATGTCTTTAAAGAAAACATTCAAACTAGCCAAAATGGCTACTCAAGTATCCTAGCAAAACGTAAGAAATACAAAGCCAAAAGACTGATAACTAACTGTCTAACTATCTATGAAGCCTCTAAAACAACTGAGATGAATATTGTGACAAACCCTACAACATCCTAATGAACTGATAATAAAAATAAAAACAATAAAAAGTAGCCCTTCGGAATGTAATGAGGCTTACCAATTGACTCTGGAGTGTTCACTGGGTTAACGATGCGTTGGATGCCGATCCTAGTTACCTGTATCTGCATCATAAGACGATGCAGGCCAGCTGGCATCAATACATTGAATGTACGAGTATGCGAGTTGAAATGCTAAACACAACATAGGCTTGAAAGAATCTAAAAGAAACACTTACCTTAGCTCTTCTCAACTTTTGAATAACTCAACTCAATATAAAGCAATAAAACACATTCCATATATATATGAAAAGATTTATAAAATAGTAAAAGCAACTTAGTTCGTTAGAGAAAATGCAATAATAAACTCAACTTTACTCATATATTAAAGTAATATAGTTTCTGTGGGAGTTTCTCTAACCGACAACCACCACTATGAGCCTATGTGATGGTACAACGTTTTACCTCACGCTACCAAAGACCATCCTATAACTTGTCGGGGGGTATTGAACCCTAACTCACTAAGTGGATCCAATAGTCTATGCTAAAAAGCACTAAAGAAATCATCTAAAAAGTATGACTCTTTTCTACCCATGATGGCTACATGGTTTATGGGGGCTTAAGTTAATATGAACTCGCATCCCTATATCGGTGCTCAATGTTACTCCCAAAATATACTTAGCTCATATGTTTTAGAACAAATTCTTTCAGTGGTTTGAGATAATTACTCAAAACTTAGCTTAAAAGCTCTCTTGAAATCGATGTTCCCTTTTCTTGCTCTAATATGAAAACATTATAAACTCTTTGGGAATACTTAGTTCCCATATACTTTTGAAGAAATGAACCTCAAGCATTACTCTTTACTCTTTACTCAACTTGAACTTTAAGTCTTAAAAAAAAAGTTGAAACATTTGGAAAAGAATTTTGAAAAACTCTAAGAACTTCTCTTGACTTAGATCATAACTACTCTTGACTTGACTCTAAACAGGTCCTTGAATTTAATTATGGATTCAAGGATTGTGATTTGTGATTGGAAGGATCTCATGATGTTTAAGAATGATTTTAGATAGCTAAACATGATAAAATGATCAAAATTAATATCTGAGAATGGGTCCGCGACGCAGAGAAACATTTAAATTTAGTTTCAAAAATGACTTTTGAGGTAGAACACTTCATGATGGCTCTGTGACATGAAACAAAATTTCCCAAATCTGGGGAATGGCTCCGCGACGCGCCACCACTTTTTTTTCGTTTTTCTTCTCTAAACCCTCTAAACTCCATGGGTTCTTTCCCCAAACACTTAAAATCGATTATATGATAAAAGTACATCAGATTCTACTAAAAAGCAAAACTAACAATGTGAATCAATCTCAAGAAATTCCAATCAACACAACCCACAAGAATTCAAATGAAATTTATCAAGAACTCAAGGATTTACTTTCAAATCTAATAACTTCGCTGAAATTGAATCATGATTGGCGCGTGGGTGAACTAACCCAATGCTATGTGATCTCACATACCTTGTAGGGATCACCCCCGACGAAATCCACAAGTTAATCTCGGTGAATCTTGAATGAATCTTGAACGTTCTTCTCCTTTCTCCTCTTTCTCCTTTCGCCAAGTCCTAGCGTGAAATTCACTTTTCTAAAACTGAATAAATTCAAATTTACCACAATTAAACTCCTAAAAATGAATAAGAATAATTAGGTAAGGAAAAGACTAAATTTCCCTTCCCAAATCCGGATTAGACTTTCCTTAATCTAACAACCCAACTTCCAAAGGGCATAACTTACTCATATGAACTCGGAATCGCGCAAACTCGACGGCGTTGGAAAGACATTCCCAGAGCTTTCCAACCATATCTGAAAGTACACCTAACTCATCCTGAGTTAGGAGTTATGGGTGTTTGAAGTTGACCAAAAACTCACTTTTCCTTGAACAAATTTCTAGATTTTCATTATTTCCAAAAATGACTATTTCCAGTTCTTAGTTTCTTCCTAGCTATTTCAATTTGTGAGATGTTACAATATCTCCCCCGTGGAAATATTCGTCCTCGAATGAGATTAATCTTACTAGGCTAAGTGTGGTAGCATCAAGTTCAAACATCCAACAAACAACATGCTTACTCATAATTTAAAATGTACTAAGAAGAGAATTAGTATCTTGGTCTGCATTTTCTCATGACTTAAAGAGATGTGGATATCTCTTCTTCATATCCTCTTTAGCTTCCCAAGTAGCTTCTTTAACAAATTGGTTCCTCTAAAGTACTTTTACTGATGCAACTTCTTTTGTCCTCTACTTGCGAACTTAGCTATCTAGATCTGAACTGGAATCTTCTCGTAAGATAAGCTATCCTTGATCTCAATATTTTCAGTTGGTATGATCAATGAAGGATCGCCCATGTATTTATTCAGCATGGATATGTGAAATACCAGATGAACTGCTGCTAACTTTTGTGGTAGCTCCAACTCATAAGCTACATTGCCAATTCTCTTGAATTAATCTTAAGAAACTCCAAACAACATAACCTACAAGAATTCAAACGAAATTTATCAAGAACTAAATGATTTACTTTCAAATCTAATAACTTTGCTGAAATTGAATTATGATTGGTGTGTGGGTGAACTAACCTAATTCTATGTGATCTCACATACTTTGTAGGGATCACCCCCGACAAAATCCACAAGTTAATATCGACGAATCTTGAACGTTCTTCTTCTTTCTCCTCTTTTATCCTATCTCCAAGCCGTAGCATGAAATTCACTTTTCTAAAACTGACTAAAATCTGGCTTTACCGCAATTAAACTACTAAAAACGAATTAGAATAATTAGGTATGAAAAACACTAAATTACCCTTCCAAAATCGGGATTAGAATTTCATTAATCCAACAACCCAACTTCCAAAGGGCATAACTTACTCATACAAACTCGAAATCGCGCAAACTTAGCGGTGTTGGAAAGATCATTCCATGAGCTATCCAACCATATTAAGAAGTACACCTAACTCATCCTGAACTAGGAGTTATGACCGTTTGAAGTTGACCAAAAACTCACTTTTCCTTACTTAAATTTCCAGATTTTCATTATTTCCAAAAATGACTATTTCCAGTTCTTAGCTTCTTCCTAGCTATTTCAATTTGCGATATGTTACACAAATCGACCCGTGAACACCCCTAAGTAGAAGTGCTAAATAAAAGTAAAAATTACAAAAATTCCACTGTATTAGCTAATTACATCTTAACCCTACTCTTTTTCAAATTACAAAAATTCTTTAAAAGTTAAGGATTTCGGATACAACACTCAACATCCCAATACATTCCCTCCCGATACATTACTGTTATTGATACAAGATACACTTGACCAAATAAATCGCTCAATATCCCGATACATTACCTTTGTTGATACAAGACACGCCTGTCTTGATATATCATGTCCCGTTACACTGCGTCCCAATACATCGCATAAGAATGATGTATTCAAGAATAAGAGAGAGATATGAAAAATAGGGATTTTTATAATTTTTTCTTTATAGAAAAAATTGTCTAAATGCACAACTTATTTTATCATATTCTCTCAAATTCCCTTCCATTTGAAAAAATTACAAAAATCTCTATTTTCCTCACTTTCTCTCTTTTTCTAGGATACATCACTCTGACACGTCGCCCTAGAGCCCCACATTTAGAGACTTTTTTTGGGTGTGCCAAGTGGCGCGGTGCCCCAGCCTCTTCCCCAGAAAATCCCAAATTTTCTTCTTCATTTTTCAACTCTAAACCCTGTAATTTAACTTCGTTCTTTACCCAAACAATTAGAATCATTTATACCTCAATATATGACAGATTCAAACAAAAATTACACCCAAAAAACATGAACCAAAGCGCAAGAAACTTCAACAACACAACCCATAAGAATTCAAATGAAACCTTGAACAATGTTCATCAAGAACTCAATTTCTAAACTTTCAAATACTGAAATTCGCCGAACTGAATCATGGTTGGTCTGTGGGTGAACTAACCCAATGCTATGTGGCCTCACATATCTTGTGGGGATCACCCCTGATGAAATCCACAAGCTAAACTCGACGATCTTGATGAATCTTGCTTCTCTTTTCCTTTCTCCTCTTCTTTTCTCTTTCTCCAAGCCCTAACATATTTTGGTAAAAACGTAAACTGATATAATTCTCATTAGACCCTAACTTAATTACCAAAAAGGAAATAAAACAATTGGACAAAGAAAAGACTAAACTACCCTTTCAAAATCCAGATTGGACTTTCCTTATTCCAACATCCCAACATCCAAAGGGCATAACTCACTTTTTGATCTCAGAATCGCGCAAAGGCGTTGGAAAGATCATTCCAAGAGCTTTTCTACTATATCTGGAAGTACCTCTAACTCATCCCGAGCTAGAAGTTTTCACCATTTGAAGTTGGCCAAAACTCAACTTCTTCTAACTTAACAAAGTTTCCAGATTTTCATTCTTTCCAAAAATGACTATTTTCAATTGTTAGCTTCTTCCTAGTTATTTCAATTTGCGAGATATTAGATTAAACTCCTTTCTATCCCTCAGCTTCTCTTCCTCAACCTACTGCACATATACCATTAACCTAGAGATATCCATGTCACCTATCAGCATTGCAGCTCTACCTTCCTTACTCAAAAGACGAAATAGCCCAGCAACAAATAGGCTCATTCTACTCCTCACTATCTCTGAAGCATAACGGGACAATTGGGTGAACTCCAACCCATACTCATAAACACTCAAAGAATCTTGTTTAAGTGTGAGGAACTCTCGTACCTTAGCCTCTTTCAATTCTCAAGGAAAGAAATACCCCAAGAAAACCTCCTCAAAATAAACCCAACTCGCAGGTGGTGCATCTTCAGCTCTACCCTTTTGTACTAATCAAACCAAGTCCTATCAATAATTTTTAGTTGATATGTAGCTAATTCAACTCACTTAGTATCGATAACATGCATAACCTCAAATATCTTATTTAATTCCTCAATAAAATTCTCCAGATCCTCAATAGTGCTCGAACCCATGAAACTTGGAGGATTCATCCTCAAGAACTCTCAGATCCTTGAAGTAGCAGCCACTTCCTGTCCAACTCCTCTTTGTTGCCCATCTTGGTTGGTCACAACTTTGCTCAACATTCGGATAGCGTCACAAAACTCAACATTGGTAACTTCTCCTTGAGGTTGCACTGCAGGTGCATTTGGTAACTCTTGTTCCTCAACGTTACATCTAGCAGGGTGAACTCTGAAAACTCTTCATGGAGGCATGATTATCTGAAAACACACTTAAGCATGAATTATAAGGAAACTTTTTAGAGATCAAACTCTAACACACGAAATGAGTGTGAAAGAAGTGAGATAATATTCCTAAGTGTTGTAGCCTTCTAATTATAGATGTGGTGCACTTCACACCGATAACCAGGACACTACAGACATGGCTTTATGGACTCCCTAGGACTTTTGAACTCTGTGCTCTGATACCAAGTTTATCACGCCCCGAGCCTATACTGTAGACGTCACTGACACTCGAGAACTATTTCTAGCCCCGAGCGAACCCTTGGCCTGACTTACTTACTCAGTGGAGGAACTCAACACAGATATATCTATGAAATAAACTGGAATATTATAAAGGAAACATTCAACGGACCATTAAGGCAAACTTAAGTCTCAACATCAGATAATGACAATGAAAAGACTAAAGAACTAACATCTGACTGTCTATGAAGCCTCTAAAACAACTGAGATGGATGTCGGGACAAACCCCACAACATCCTAATGAACTAATAACATAACTGAAAGCAATAAAAAGGAGTCCTTCGGAATGCAAGAAGGCTCACTAACTGACTCTGGAGTGCTCACCAGATGTACGAGTATACGAGTTGGAATGCTAAACACAACATAGGCTTGAAAAGAATCTGAAGAACTTACCTGGCTCAACTCAACTCAACATAACTAAACTCATTTCAATATAAAGTAGTTAAAAACTAGTGCAATATAAAGAAAAGCTATTTAAAACATGATATCAACTCTGTGTGTATGCAAAGATACATATAACTTTGAAATGTATGTAAAATCCAAATGAACACTGTGGGAGTTTCTCTAACCGACAACCATCACGTAAGAGCTATTGTGATGATATAGCATTTTGCCTCACGCTGTCAGGGCCGTCCTATACCTTCCCGGGGGTATAAAACCTAAACTAATAAGTGGATCTACTAGTGTATGCTAAAAAGCACTAAAGGAATCATCTAAAAAGTATGACCCTTTTCTACCCATGATGGCTACATGGTTTATGGGGGCTCTGAGTTGTCTAAACTCTTCCCCATATCCGTGCTCAATACTACTCCCAAAATATGGTATTAGCTCTTATGTTTAAAACATACTTGTTTTTGTGATTTGAGATTAGTGCTCAAAAACATAGCTCAACGGCTATCTTGAAAATCAAAGTTTCCTCTCTTTCTTCAGTTAGAAAGCGATTACACTTTTCTAAAAACTAGCCCAAAGGATCTTTGGAAATCAAGGTTTCCTTTCTTGTTTAAATGTGAAAACATTTTAAACCCTTTGGGAATACATAGTCCCCATATACTTTTGAAGAAATAAACTTCAAACTATACTCTTTAATCTTTACTCAACTTGAACTTTAAGTCTTAAAACAAAGTTAAAACATTTGGAAAAGACTTTTTGAAAACTTAAAGAACTTCTCTTGACTTGCTTCTTAACTTTCCTTGAATTGAATTATGGATTCAAGGATTGTGATTTGTGATAGGAATGATTTCATCATGTTTAGGAATGTTTTTAGTTAGCTAAACATGAGAAAAGATCAAGAAATCATTGTTTGAAGGTGGGTCCACGATGCGCATAAGTATTTAATTTTTGGTTCGAAAACAACTTTTGAGGCAGAACGGTTTGTGACCGCTCCGTGACGCGAAACAATTTTCCTAAATCTGAGAAGCTGGTCCGCGACGCGGAGGCACTGCCCAGATTTGCCCGACAAAATTTCTTCTTTGTTTTTCAGCTCTAAACCCTCTAAACTCCATTGGTTCTTTCCCCAAACACTTAAAATTGTATATACCTTCAAATAACATTAGATTCTACTCAAAAACACAACTAAAAACGTGAATCAATCTCAAGAAAACTCCAACAATACAACACACAAGGATTCAAACGAACTTTATCAAGAATACTAGGAATTACTTTCAAATGAATACACTTTGCTAAAATTGAATCAAGTTGGGCGGTGGGTAAACTAGCCCAATGCTATGTGATCTCACATACCTTGTAGGGATCACCCCCGATGAAATCCACAAGCTAAACTCAATGATCTTGACGAATCTTGCTTCTTTTCTCCTTTCTCCTCTTCTCCTCTTCTTTACTCTTTTCTCCAAGCTCTAGTATATTTTGGTAAAAGCATAGACTGATTTAATTCTGATTAAACCCTAACTTAATTACAAAAAATGAAATAAAATAATTGGGCAAGGAAAAGTCCAAACTACCATTTCAAAATTCGAATTGGTCTTTCCTTATTCCAACGGCCCAACTTCCCAAGGACATAACTCACTCATACGAATTTGGAATCGCACAAACTCAGTGGCGTTGGAAAGATTATTCCAAGAGCTTTCCTACTATATCTGAAAGTACATCTCACTCATCCTTAGCTATAAGTTATGGCCATTTGAAGTTGGAAAAAACTCAATTTATTCTAACTTAACAAAATTTCCAGATTTTCATTATTTACAAAAATGTCTATTTCCAATTATTAGCTTCTTTCTAGTTATTTCAAATTGCGAGATGTTACACCCATGCAACCTAACTATCTCATTGATGTAGGGTCTGGCGTAGTTCTCCACCGAGTCTGTAGTCTTGATAGCCAAGAAGTGAGTTGACTAAGTAACTTTGTCCACTATTACCCAAATAGAGTCATGCTATCTGCGAGTACAAGGTAAACCCGTAATGAAGTCCATGTTTATCACTTCCCATTTCCACTTGGGAATGCTAATCTCATGAGTCTCACCTCTTGTTTTTTGATGTTCTACTTTAACCTGCTGACAGTTAGGACACTTAGCCACAAAATCTGTGATGTCCCTCTTCATGCCATTCCACTAATAGACTTCCCGTAGATCACAATACATTTTAGTGGCACCATGATGAATAGAATATCTGGAATTATGGGCTTCTGTAAGGATCTGCTATCTTAACTCACCTACATTTTGTGCACATAAATGACCCTGTTAACGAAGTACACCATCTCCCCCTTGGGAGAAAACCTTAATTTTTTGCTGATGAACCGCACCTTCCGACTGAAGTAATATAGGATCGGTATCCTTTTTTCCTTAACCTATGCTACCAATGAAGATTCCAATCCATTTTGAATTATTCAAAGGATAATTAGCGTCTTTGTCTACTTTAAGTGCCAAAAAATCACAAGAAAAGAGTCTCATATTTGTGCAGATCCACCACTCGTCACCTACCACAATTGGGAGTCTAACTAAATCGTTGAAAGGGGATAGACTGAACCAATTGTGGAGCATTGAGTTTTCATCTTATTGAGTAACCAAGAAAGGTTTATAGGTATATCTCTATCCTAGATACAAATCAACCCTAGTCTCTAGAGAAGATCATGCTCCTCTTGTCCACGTTCAATCCTCCTATTCCTCTCCCAAGTTTAAATTAGACAATGAATTTATATCAATGGTGAAATTTATGTGATAGCTAACTTCCATCCATAAAATTCAATACTACACAATCGTCTGTAGCTACAGCACCAAATTAAGAGAAATTAGCTAATCATAATTTAATTCTTAATCTTTGATTATTCAATAATCATACGAGAAATCAATGGATGAAAAGAGTAGGAATGCACAATAAAATTGAAGTACAAATTCATCCAACTCATCGTTCTCCATAAACTAGAAAAAGAATAATTAAATTAACAAAACTAATGTCTATTTATAATTGGAAAAAGATCGGCCAAAAATTGGATTGTAGGCATGTGATGCACAGTCGATACAGACCTAGCTTACTTTCTAAAATCTTCCTCTCCGTGAGACGGAGAGGATACATAATCCTCTGTCTCAGCAAACTCAGAAGTGAAATAATGAATTCCTTCTTTGTAATGCGAAGAGGATACAGAGCTAGAGATTTTCTCAATTTGACCTTCCTTTCGCTCCTTTGCAACTTTGTCTTTTGTGCTTTTGTGATCCGACCCACAATCTCTTCACTTCTTGTTACTTTTGTGCCTCTCTCCCTTGCTCCCAGGCATGCAAACAACTAATCACATTGGTTAATCACAATGCATTAACACGACCCAAAAATTATTGATACAATTGGAAAGTGTCCTTGAACTTAGCTAAAGTATTGATTTTATTTGGATTTTAGGCATATAAATATGCCCAATATCATGATCTATTGAAGAAAGGGGTTGAAAAGGTAACAAATAAATAACTGACTGATTTATAATCCTTGAGGGTCTTATTCACGATTTACTTTTCATCATTTCATGTAGTTAAAAGATAGGTAAACTAATATTCTTATTCTTTTTTGTCCACCTAAGGATTATTAAGGCAATATTAGAGGAATTTTATATTGCAACTCTATTACAAGTTTTAGCACTAATGAAATTAGATGTGGTTTTTGAGGAATTACAACTCCATTACGTGTTCTAAATTTCATATAAGTTGAGATACAAAGGAAGCTGAGTGCCGGACAATGTTAAATATGAAAATAAAAAGGGGTAGCCACATTGCAAGAAGCATCAGCATTAGCAAAAAAAATGTTTTGTGGCTAGCGAATTAGTGTCATCGGCGGTGAATGAGTATGAATAAGAGGACTTGCTGAGACACCATTTAATCCAAATAATTTTTGCTTCATATGTTATTTTATCAAACTTCAAGATATGTGCTTTTGAGTTTTTATTAAATTGATCAAGTACACAACGAATTCAATAAGATGCACAACATTTGTTAGTGTATGCAGAAATCTTATAAGAGAAACACTCGAAATTGATGAATAAAATGTTTATATTTCTTGTTGGAAATATGAATAAAATGTTTATATCTGAGGATTCACAACTAAGGTGATGAAAAATCTAGAGTAAAAGGAAGGATTAATAATTAAATGTATTTAGACTTAGAATTAAATGTTTTTAGTTGTAGGACTAAAAAACTATTATAATTAATCTTTGGATAAAATATTCTTGATAATTTGGTGTACTCACTTGAAAACAAAATCAATATGATCATGGATAAGCTTATTGATGTAGTTCACCACTGCGCGAAGCGCGGGTGATTTACCTAGTGTATAAATAATTACTAATGAAATTATTCTCTTATAGTTATATATAAGAAGGAAAACAAAGGATGAAAGAATTTTTTTCTTGATTTGGTAGAAGTGAAGGTGATAATATTCAAGAAATCATTTAACAATATTTATTGCTAATAAAACTAAAATCTCTACTCATTAAAAATAGGACAAAGAATTCCAAACAACCAACCAATATCCCTAAGAGTTTTCAAGAATGATACAAAGCTTTAGTCAGGACAGTAGTATTATTATAAGGAACTAAAGAAGATGGTTAATTGATGGAGATAAAGCTTTAGCATTGGCAATGAAGTCTCTTCAAATATTTTGTGAAATCGTCAAGTAAATCTGGATGATCATTGAGACATATGGAAACCTACCCTTAAAATAAAAATATAGTCACAAATTAAAACATCAAGATCATCTACTCATAGTTGTGTATCCAAATTAAAATTGACTTATAACCTCATGGTAGACATCATTGATGTTCTTGTTGTGCTCCTCTTTGTACATCTTTAGAATGTCTAATAAGGATTTGTACACATGATCATCATTTTGAAAACGCTTATGCACAAAGTTATAACCGCGATATTGAAGTTAGAACTCAAATTTCCAGGTTTTTTAATCTCAATACTCCAAATTCACATTAAAAAATAAAAAATTTTCAAAATACACACTTTTTCTTGTTCTTTTACTTTAAATTAACTTTATAAGATACAGCGGAGAAGTTGCAAATTTTATCAAGGGTGTTCGGAAATTTAGTATATATCTTTAAAAAGGTGTTTTAATTCGTATACATAGTATTATTTTTTATATGTACAATATAATTTTTCCAGGAAGGATGTTCAAGTGACCACCCTTGGGTCAATGTAGCTACACCATCGATAAGACAAATTTTAAGATACTAATTGTCGCGAGATATACGTACAATGCATGTACATGATAAAAAAATGAGAAGATAATTATTAACTAAATGAGAAGGCAGAAGAATAACCTTTACTTTCTTCACAAAGGTGACAACTTCTTCAAGATTAATTCTTTGTGGATGATCCTCATCTTGATCATTGTCTTGCTCTTCATCCCACGTAGCAAGAAATTCATCTACAAAAGCAATAACAAATCGAAATAAAAATTGATTTTCACAATGAAATTTACTATCACGACTTACCAACTCGTTCATAACGCTCTATAAATTCATTGAAACCCTCCATAAGCTCAGGATATTTTCCAAGTGTATTAGCAATCTGAAATGAGTATCTTTCATGCTTTCAAATCTATCATATTCTTAAACAACAATAACCACACCAAATTGTACATCATCATAGTTGCAAAAAATTATTCCTTACAATTGATGTTCAGTGTATCACTTGTCTAGCCTATGATTTGCAACCAAACCATTGATAGAAGAAATTGTAAACAAAGATTATTATTATAAAGGATTAAAAAAAATGATAGATTTGATGCATGATACACATACCAATCTTTGTAACTGCTCTCTGGTAATTATTTCCTTGCTATAAATATAAAGACATTTTAGGAATGTCTGATAATCAGCTGGACTTCTTACTCTTTCCTTTAACTTTTCACAGAAAGTGAACTCTTTGCCATGTGTGTTTGACAAAATTAATCAATTTATATTAAAAATCATACGACTCAAATACAAATTTTAAAACAATGCTAACCATGAACTCACATTTCAGTGGATCTTTGTTTTGATTATCAGGTTCTTTATAATCCTCATTGTGAGTTCTTTTACCCATATTCTCTTTTTCAGCACGTGTCTTTTTTTGCTCTTTATGCAACCTCATCAATGTTTTATTGTTTTCCAAATTAGTACTTGAATTTAACAAGAACATAGTGCACTCATCTAGCAAATCTGGATGTTCATTGAGAATTATGGCAATCTACACATATAAAAGTAACAAAAACAAAAGCATGAAGGTTGTTGTGTATATAGCATCTGTGAATCCAATTTATAAATGTTTTATCACCTCATGGTACACCTCTTTGATGTCCTTGTTCTCCTTCGTATACATGCTCAAAATATTTATGAAGGATTTATAGTCATGATCATTTTCTAAACGTTTCTGCAAGAAGTTAAAGTGAGTAAGTTACGATTAAAGTTTTCTGAAGAAGAAAAAGGCAGGCGACCTTTATTATTAAAATAATAAGATAAAAAATATCTAACCTTTATTTTGTTCACTAAATTGATTGCTTGTTCAAAGTCAAATTTACTAGCACTAGATACACCTTATCTTTGCTAGCTCTGCGAGTGCCACCTCCTCTTCCGCCCAAACCACTTTCACGAACCTGTGATTGATCATACCTAATTCATCCGAGAAAAAGAAAGGCATATATACTAGATTAAATGGTCAATGTATTTATGTGATTATAGGTATGATCTAATAATAAATTAAGTGCGTGAAATTATGGAAGATTGGAGCTCAAATGCTTGAATTTTTACAGCTTTTTGAGGCTAATGTGTATAACTAAATACGGTAAAATATTTTAATTGGTTACGATATCTATATAGTTTTTACTTAAAAACAACTTTAAAAGGTTTTCTAAAATTTGAACTGAAAGTCTTAAATAAGGATACTTTATCATGTGTTCAATTGGAATAAGTTGTAGTTTGAGTGTCTAAGTGAATTAAATTTACTTACAACTTGGGTATAATTAAAGGAGCATTCATATTTAAAATAATTAACATATCTATGTAATTGACACTTAAAACACAGACACAAAAGTTTTTAGAAATTTTAAATTGAAAATGTCTAATAAAAATATTTTATCATGTGTTTCTAAGCTCAAGTTGAACAAGTTGTTATTTGAGTATCTACACAAATTAAGCCAACTTGTATTGTTCTCAAATTCAAGTAGTGGTTTATATACATTTTCATTCACTTTAAATCAATGTTTAACTTGGGCAAAAAACATTAGTGGAGCAAGTTGTTATTCGAGTATCTACACAAATTAAGCCAACTTGTATTGTTCTCAAATTCAAGTAGTGGTTAATATACATTTTCATTCACTTAAAATCAATGTTTAACTTGGGCAAAAAACAAAAGTTTCTGATATTCATGTACATAAAAATCACTAGAGAGAGAGCTTACGATTCTCTAGGGGAAGAACCAAATGACCTCTTAAATAGAGGGTTATCAGGTACATCATCTTCAAATCGCTTCATCCTACAAAAATAGAACAACAACAACATTTTACAGTAAAAAAGATACAAAAAAAAAGATATAAAGACATGCTCCATTCTCTAAAAGGTCTCACCTTGTAAAGAAGAAAAAACAAAAATCTTAGTAGATCTATCAACAAAAAAGGAGCTAAATCAATGGTTTAGATTAGTTTCTCTACCTTTTTTCTTTCCCCTCAGAAGAACTACAACACACACACAAGGTGAGGCCAAAAAATAAATTTAGAAAAAAATGTGTTGTTGTATATCTTATGTAAAGAGTCTCAACTTGCATAAAATATCACGTAATTGCAGTATCTATGCACATTTATATCTAGTCTTAAAAATTTGATTGATGTGCAAAAAAATAGGTAGAATTTTGAAATTGACTCAAAATTAGGGTAAGGTGTGAACATTTTTAATTTCAAGATTAAGCCCAAATTTTGAATTTAAATTTCAAAATCAAACTTACTAATTTTCATAATAAGAATTGGACTATTTTATATTATACTTTATAACTCTAGATTGTATTTGCTTACAATTAATAATTTATTAATATTTCAAAAAAGAACAATTGATTATTTTTAGAGCACTTCCGGAAAAGTTATAAATTTGTGGTCAATGTGGTTTATCTCAAAATGAAAAATAATTATTTGGTCAAATCTCTTTTCATTAATATTATGTGTTGATATAAATTTATGTGCCTTGGTACAAAATACCAAAATCGTTGAACATTTATTTTTTTAAATTTTGCCCCTCATTTTGAAATTATTGCATAGAAGTATGTATCTCCTTTTATCTCTGAAATAATATTCCTTTTAAGAAATCGGACATTATTGAAAAAGTTTTTTCATTGACGATTGATTGTTATTTTTTTTTGTTAAAACAAATCTTTCATTAATTTGCAGAATTAGATATATTGAAGTTATACAGAGAATATAATAAGGCGGTTAGTATTTACTATAAATTTAAACTTCTGATATATTAAGTTTCCTCTTACTGTTGTTATTACACTTTTTTCTATAGGTTCTAATATCCTGTCGTCTGCTAAATATATTTCTATTAGAGTATCTATTCCTTCTTTAAAACAGGCTTTTATAAGTATTTCTATTCCTCCTAAATGCACATATTTAATTTGATCTTTACTGTTTATTTTTTGTACTTCCTTATTTAATTCTCTTTTGTTTATAATTGGTACTTCAACTTTTCCTTGGGCATATTTACAATCCATAATGTATTCTTTTTGGCTAATTATATAAAATTCTTCTTTATTTCTTTTAAAAGGATTTTTTATTAATGGCATATTAAATATTTTTCTACACTTAAGTCAATTTCTTTTCCTTTTACTTTTTCAAATATATTATTATCAAATATTATTTTTTGTTCTAAATAATCATCTGTTGTGTATTCTTCTTGTATAATTTGTATATTTTCTTCAGTCATCTAGTTGTTCTATTTCATTATATGTTTGATATTCTTCTTCATTATCAGATATTTCATAAATACTATCATCACTTTCTAATTCATAATCTATGTATTCTAATTGTAAACAAACTTCTTCTTCTATAATTATTTCTGATATTTGTTTTTTATTCGGGTTTTTTGGTATTTTACAGTCTTTTGCTAAATGTCCTAATTTTCCACAATTATAACATTTACATTCACTTATACTTTTCTTTTTTCTATACGGGCATTTAGATTTTGTGAAATATCTTTTTCTTGGATTCTTGTATTTATGTTTTGATTTTTTATATTTTTTAAACCTTTTCTTTTTATATTTTCTGTAATATTTATCGTTGCAACCAAATTGTGGTGCTATCTTATCTTTACAACATGCTAAGTTTTTTCGTATTGTTTTTTCCATTTTTATTTCTTCTTTATATTTTTCACACATATTTGCATACCACTGTTTAACAAATTTTATTCTAGCTCCTAATGTATCTTGTAATTCTGCTTCTTCCCATGCTTTTATTATTTTTGAACTAAATGGTTCTGGTAATTTTGTAAAATATAAGTGTCTTATTCCTGGACTCTCTTGTTTATTATAAACTCCTTTATAATAATATTCTTTGTATGCACAAGTATATTCTTCTAAATAACACATATTACATATTCCTAATTTATTCATTAAATTTCTATTTATAATTTTATCTTTTTGGCGTTCTTCCTCCTCTGTTGTCATGCTACTAAATTCATTTCTTATAGCTGTTTCATATTTATAAAATATGTCCATGGTTGATGTTGTTTCTTTAACTTGTGTATCTTTATTTGATCGTAATATCTTTTTACTTTCTTCTTCTAGATTTAAGAACCATAATTTTACTTCTCCTATTAATGTTCTTTCTATGTATCCTGGTACTTCTGTTATATTAATTTTATTGTCTATTATTTGTTTTGCAATATGACCTATCCATAATTGTATAGTTTGATTTATATCTACTACACAGTCTAAATCTAAATATTCAGGGTGTTCATTTATTTGTTTAGGACTCCATTTTTTTTATATTTAGTCTTTTATTCCATAAAGCCTCATCTCTATCTGAACTCGTATAGTCTCGGATAAATATTTGTGGTTTTTTATGTTTTGGATATATTCTTGGATTACTGCTACTAGGTTCTTCTTTTATTTTTTCATCATAATTTATTTCTACTTCTGTATTTTCTATTAATTTTTTATTATTATCTATGTTAGTTATTATTTCTATATATGTTTCACTTATTTCTGATTCACATATATCTGAATTTTGATCTATTTCCATATTTTCTTCTTCTATAGTTTCTATATGTAATTCCATTTTGTTTTCATTTTTATTTTTATTTTCTGTTTCGGTATTTTCTTAATTTTTTGTAAGTTTTTCTTTATAGTGTTGTATTTCTATCAGTAGTTTTTCTTCTTCTTTTTGTTTGCATTGTTTTTCATATAATTCTTTTAATGTTTGTAATTCTTTTTCTAATTCTCTTATTCTGTCATTTTTTGTATCAGTTATTTGTTGTATATTTTCTATTTCTTTTTGTCTATCTATTTCTTCATTTTCTTTTGCTATTCTTACCATAGCTGTCAAACTATCCTCTAATTTTACTTCTTCTTTTTCTAACATCAAATATAATTGGTTTCCTATCTTCTTATATTTCCTTCCTAAATTTGAGAAAACTATTTTTATTTTTAATCCATCATAATTTTCATATGTTTTTTCATTTATTGCAAATTCTTCCTTATTCATGTTTATTTGTAATTTACTCTTTGTTTTAGTTGGATAATAAATTTGGATTCTAATAATGATATTTTTGAGATTAATGTATCTAATTTATGGATTTCTTCCTTAGTTTTGGTTATTTGTTTATTTAGTCTTTTATACTCTATATATAAATATTTTAACTCATGTTTTATTTGTTTATAGATTAGAGTATTTTTATGAGGTCTTCTCATTTTAATTTATCTATTTATTAGTTCTATTTATTTTAGTTATTAGCTCTGATACCAATTTGGGGGGTAGGTCGGAATTTGGGCTATGTTTTATTTTTGTCATAGGCTTTTAATTAAATAAAGGCTTTTTTATAATATTCATCTTCTTTTTCCTTTTTATGTAGAATAATTTGGACTCCCTCTATTAGTAGTTTTAAGTATTGTAGGTCATGTGTTTTAAAATACATTTCTAAATATGTTTTTATAATTTGTTCCCATGAATCTATTTCAATTGATATTTCTTTCCATAGTTGGAAATATTCTTCGTTTATCATTATATGTTAATCACTATTGTAATCTGATGAGTATATGAAGTCTAGATAGTCTGTACTTTGTATTATATGTCTTATGTCATTAAACCATTCTTGTTTTAATAAGTTATTTATCTCCTCTTCTTCGTATTTTAATATTTTTTCCCATATTAATCTTCTTAGATTAGGTTCTGTTATTTTTTCTAATGTTTTGAAAATACGTATTTTATGATTATCGTCAAAATAACTATTATCAACTACTACAGTTAACGGGTTTGTTATGTTCATGTTCATGTGCTTTTATCAAATTATTTATTATTCCTGCCTTCCATGTTTACCATATGGTACTCTTATGATAGCTTATTATGACCTAAAGTATTCATCTTTTATTATCTTGTCACTACTAGCATGATACCTTTTTCAGATATTATCTTCCTAAACAGCGCCTCAACACTTAGGTACTCCCCTAACACGGCCTTCTTGCCTTCACTGGTTTTCCATTTTTGGATGGCATAATTCTGGAAGTTTTCTCCTACTTTTCTCTATGCTAGTAAACTAGATAATAAAATATTGAATAATTTTAAATCATAATAACAAGCATAAGCATATCACATAGTATAATATGGTTAACAGGAATTATTTAATTTAGCTAAGCATATTTATCAATATCATAATTATCATAATTATAAATATTATAAGTAAAATGGTATGAATATCATAACATTATAAGTTTCATGAATTATACTTGTTGTAGATTCGCATTATCTGCTAAATTTTGCTCCATAATGTGGGGATTAAAAGTTAAATTTTTATTGAGTAATAATTTTTACAAAGCTGGAAATATTTAGAGAGATATTAGAGAGGATTTTTCGGATTCCCGATGATCTTCTCTTCTAAATGACTAACCTATTTATACAAATGTCCTAAGGACTAAAGCTGCAAAATAAGAAACATAATTTACAAAGTAAGTCCCTAACTATTTACATTTTAGTCCCTGACAAACTTTACATCTTTTCCTTCTTTATCTCTTTTTCTCTTTAACTCTTTCCGTCACATGCCTTTGTCCATCTTTGTGAAAGTTGATTAGGTGTTGTCTTTAATTTATACTCGTTCATTTGTATTTGTCTTTTTCTTCCTTTTGCAAAAGTAGATTCTTCTTTATATCTTTGGCCAATAAGTGTGTCTTCTTTAATTGTTGTCCGTCCATGTGTTCTTGTCTTCGTAGACGATAGGATATTAGAACCTATAGAAAAAAGTGTAATAATAGCAGTAAGAGGAAACTTAATATATCAAAAGTTTAAATTTACAGTAAATACTAATTATTCGGTAGCATTAACAAACCAAAATATAGATAAAGCTTTAGTATTATATTGGAAAATTAATGGAATAACCTTGACCCCAGGAAGTAAAATATGCACAGCCAGATGTAAAAATTTATATGTATTAACTACTAAACACAAAATAAGTGCAAAAAGTAAAATAAAAGGCATAGAGATAGAAACCCCATTTGAACAATTTGTAAAAATAATAGATAATAATAATTATTCATATAAAGAAATAGACACTATTGAAAATTTAGACATTATAGAAGAAAGAATAGGAAGAGCTAGAAAAATTAAAAATAATTTGCAAAGAGACTACACAAAAAAGACAGCATATGATATAATCCCAAACAAATACTACATAGTGGGAACAATAGAAGAAAAATAATATTTAATATTAATAGATACTAAGCAAGAAGAAAATTACATAATAGATAAACTATTAAATAAAGAAGAAATGGAAATAAATAAAGTTACAAAACGAAAATGTTCAGATTTACCAGCATTAATAGTAGCTCAATTAGAAATAGAAAAAGAAATAATAATAGCAGAAATACCTATGAAAATAAAATTAGAAATTAGCGAAACCTTACAAGCAGATATCATATTTGGATTACAATGGTTAGAAGAATTAAAACCTTATAAAATAGAATCTAATCACATAATTATCACTTATAATAATAAAACAATAATAATAAAAAGAATAATAATATGAAAATACACGTACTTATGAAAATAATAATAGAAGGATATTATAATAGATACTATACACCAATGATAGATACAGGAGCAGAAGGTAACATATGTAAATATAACTGTTTACCAAAAGATAAATGGATAAAATTAAAAACCCCTATAATAGTAAAAGGATTTAATAATGAAGGAAGTTTAATACACCATAAAGCAAAAGACATAAAAATACAAATATGGGATAAAATACTTAGGATAGATGAAATATATAATTATGATTTACCTACAAAAGATATAATTTTAGGAATACCATTTTTAGAAAAATATTACCCACATATAATAACTAAAACACACTGGTGGTTAACAACACCATGTAATCATAAAATAGGAGCAAAAAGAGTAGTAAATAAAATACGAAAAGATACAGAATGGATTAAGGGAAGTGAAAAAATTACACAAAAATTAGAAAATATGCCAAATAGTACCAATAATATAGAATATATAATATTCACAATAGATAAATTAAGTCCAATAAAAAATAAACTAGAACAATTATATAGTGAAGATCCATTAAAAGGATGTAGTAAACATAAAACAACTATAAAAATAGAATTACTAGACGAAAATAGTATAATAACACAAAAACCTCTAAGATATAATTTTGATGACTTAAAAGAATTTACGATGCATATAACAGAATTATTGGAAAAAGCATATATACAAGAAAGTAATAGTAAACATACTAGCCCAGCATTTATTGTTAACATAGTGAACAAAAAAGAGGAAAAAGTAGAATGGTTATAGATTATAGAAATTTAAATGCAAAAACTAAAACTTACAATTATCCGATTCCAAATAAAATATTAAAAATTAGACAAATACAAGGATATAATTATTTTAGTAAATTTGATTGTAATTCAGGATTTTATCACTTAAAATTAGATGAAGAATCTAAAAAATTAACAGCATTTATAGTACCACAAGGATTTTATGAATGGAACGTATTACCATTTGGATATAAAAATGCACCAGGTAGATTTTAACACTTTATGGATACGTATTTTACAAAATTACATAACTGTATAGTATACATAGATGATATACTATTATACTCAAAAACATATGATGAACATATAAAATTACTAGGACAATTTATAAACATAGTAGAAGAATCAAGAATAAGCTTAAGTAAAACTAAAGCAGAAATTATGAAAAATCAAATAGAATTTTTAGGAATATAAATAGATAAAAATGGAATAATAATGCAACAACACATAGTACAAAAAATAATTAATTCAGAAGAAATATTAGATACAAAAAAGAAATTACAATCGTTTTTAGGATTAGTAAACCAAGTAAGAGAATATATACCTAAATTAGCAGAATATTTAAAACCATTACAAAGAAAATTGAAAAAAGATATAGAATATAATTTTAATGAAGAAGATAAAAAAACATATTAAAAAGATAAAAGAACAATGTAAACAATTGCCAAAGTTATGTTTTCCAGATGAAAATAGAACATTCAATTACATAGTAGAATCAGATGCAAGTGAAAATAATTATGGAGGAGTATTAAAATACAAATATGAAAACAATAAAATAGAACATCACTGTAGATATTACTCAGGAACATTTACAGAAACAGAGGTAAAATGGGAAATAAATAGAAAAGAATTATTTGCATTATATAAATGTTTATTAGCATTTGAACCATATATTGTATATAATAAATTTATTGTTAGAACAGATAATACACAAGTTAAATGGTGGCTAACGAGAAAAGTACAAGACTCAGTTACAACAAAGGAAATTAGAAGATTAGTATTAAATATTTTAAATTTTACTTTTACTATTGAAGTGATTAAGACTGACAAGAATGTTATTGCAGACTACTTATCAAAACAAAGCAGTACAAACAGACTTTGAAGAAACAATTACAAATACAATACTTATGGAAAAACTATTAGAACAAATTACAATGCTCAATAAAAGAGTGTCACTCATGGAGGAAAGATATGTGGAGTCGGACCACAGTAAAAAACCAGAACTAGTAGTGCAGTTGGAGCACTCTAAAAAACCAGATCTAGAAGGTGACGATAGGAAACACCTAAAAACTCAACTTACTAACAAATTACCTATTGATGCAGGTACAAAAGATACAAAAAAATCATTTACCACTGTTACAAAAAGAAAACATTATAACTTGAATAAGGTAACTTGATACAAAAAAATCATTTACCACTGTTACAAAAAGAAAACATTATAACTTGAATAAGGTGTTTGAAAAGCCTTATGCCCCACCTCACATAATCAAAAATGAATTATTTATACCACCTCAAATACATACATACGCAACCTCAATTCGCCAAACAAAGAAAACATACAACCACATAACCCGCACCTATATCGAAAATATAGAAAAAATCCAAACTTTCTTAAATACTCAACCTATCGAAGCCCCAGAAAAATTAAAAAATCATCAAGGATATATTACCAATAAATTACAAAATTACAATAAATTGATTACTTTACCAGGTACAAAACCAAACTTAGTAGCAACGTGTTATTCTTATGGACTTATTTCAACAGCTTATACAACTACAGGAGATGAACTTATCCATATACCAGAGTTACATCAAGCAATTATGAACTATAAACGAGTTACAAAAGGACAGTTATTCTATGTCAGATTTTACTCAGCACCAGCGGAGATATTATTTGACAAAATTAAATCAGTAGTTACGATCATAAAAATAGGGATGACAAAAGATTATATTATTCCAGAAGAAATTACAACACAACCGATTATACAAAAAACTGAGATACCAGAATTCTATGCGAACAAAAGAATTATTGGACTTAGCACAATATTAGCAGAATTATCTAATGTCTATGATGAAACCAACTATATATGGAAGTATTATTCCAGGAACCACTTATTGATTTATTCAACAGCAAAAGAATTAAGGCCAATGGACAAATTAGAAGTAAAAAATTGGGCCTTATCATTACTTAAACCAGAACACGAGCCAATCACAAAAGCTATCAGGAAAGGATTTATTTCGGAAGATAGTCTAGAACAATATTGCAAAATTATTGGAACAAAATACACAGAACACGTATGCAGCAGATGCAGTGGAGTTAATAATTACATACCAGCTGTCAACATAGACTGAAGAAGACAAAAACACTCGGACAGACAACAATTAAAGAAGACACACTTATTGACTAAGATATAAAGAAGAATCTTCTTTTGCAAAAGGAAGAAAAAGACAAATACAGATGGACGACTACAAATTAAAGGCAACACTTAATCAACTTTCACAAAGACGGACAAAGACATGTGACGGAAAGATAAAGAGATATAGAAGAAAGCGACTTAAAGAAGAAAAAGATATAAAGTTGTCGGGGACTGAAATGTAAATAGTTAGTGACTTACTTTGTAAATTATGTTTCTTATTTTGCAACTGTAGTCCTTAGGACATTTGTATAAATAGGTTAGTCATTTGGAAGAGAAGGATCATCGGGAATCCGACAAATCCTCTCTAATATCTCTCTAAATATTTCCAGTTTTGTAAAAAATATATATTTTCAATAAAAATTTAAAGTTAAATCCCCAAACTATGGAGCAAAACTTAGTAAATACTGCAAATCTACAACAGGTATAATTCATTAAACTTATAATGTTATGATATTTATAACATTTTACTTATAATATTTATGATTATGAGATTTATGATATTGATGAATATGCTTAGCTAAATTAATTAATTCCTATCAACCATATTATATTATGTGATATGCTTATGCTTGTTATTATGATTTAGAATTATTCAATGCTTTATTATCTAGTTTACTAGTATAGAGAAAAGTAGGAGAAAACTTCCAGAACTATGCCATCCAAAATTGGGAAACCAGTAAAGGCAAGAAGGCCGTGTTAGGGGAGTACCTAAGTGTTGAGGCGCTGTTTAGGAAGATAATATCTGAAAAAGGTATCATGCTAGTAGTGACAAGATAATAAAAGATGAATACTTTAGGTCATAATAAGCGATCATAAGGTTACCATATGGTAGACATGGAAGGCAGGAATAATAAATAATTTGATAAAAGCAAAATGAATAACATGAACATAACAAACCCACCAACTATGATAATTGATAATAATTACTTTGACGATAATCATAAGATACTTATTTTTAAAATATTAGAAAAAATAACAGAACCTAATCTAAGAAAATTAATATGGGAAAAAATATTAAAACACGAAGAAGAAGAAGAAATAAATAACTTATTAAAACAAGAATGGATTAATGACATAAGACATATATTACAAGAATTATACGAAAGTACAGATTATTTAGACTTAATATACACATCAGATTACAATAGCGATTAACTTACAATGATAAATGAAGAATATTTCCAGCTATGGAAAGAAATATCAACTGAAATAGATTCATGGGAACAAATTATAAAAACATATTTAGAAATGTATTTTAAAACACATGACCTACAATACTTAAAAATGCTAATAGAAGGAGCCCAAATTATTCTACATAAAAAGGAAAAAGAAGATGAATATTATAAAAAAGCATTCATTTAATCAAAAGCCTATGATCAAAATAAAACATAGCCCAAATTCCAAATTCCAACCTACCCCCCTAATAACCTATTGGATGGGTGAAAATGATACATGTTCAAAGGTTCAGAGCTTAGAACAAATTGTGAATATCATTGAAAAAACAATGTTGATGATAAAGTTGAAGATAATACAATACATATGGCGAACCACTTACGCATAAGGAAACACTCGCATCTAGAACTCTTCACAATTTTATGGTGCAATTAGAAATGATAACACCGAAACTTTTGGATGCAATAAGAAAAGTTAGAGATGAGCTTCAATTAGATTTAAATTTTAACAAAAAAGATAACATAATAGAATCATATTTCACTAAATTTTCTTAGATATATTTGTACTTTTGAAGAATTATTAATTTATAATATTAATGTGACCATATATTTATATAGGAGTCTTTTGAAAATATATTATCTTACTATCTTATCGAAATGAGTGATTTTTCCATTGGCCCAAGTCAGGACCAGAGTAAATTATTATCTTAGAGAGATAATTAATTAACTGAATATTAATTTGGTAAGATTTTACTCTATATAACATTCATGACTAACATTTCTAGTAATTGAAGGCACACTTAGAACTTAGACGGCAAAAGTGAAGGGGTAAAAATGATGCAATATTTTACTTAGTGCACCATATTATGAATTAATGATTCATTTGACTTAGTGCACCATATTATGAATTAATGATTCATTAATATATACATTGATACGTAGGAGGTTCAAAAGATCACGTGAAAAAACAGTATATTAGTGCTAGTACTGGTGGAAGGTTAAGAATTAAGCTGGAAAATGAAAAGATTTGAAATGTAAAAGACTAAAATAAAATATTATTTATGTACTAATCAATTGGACAGTTACATGAAAAGATGGAAGATGAAAACATTTTCAAAACAATGAAGTATTAAATATTTAATTTAATATTTTGTAATATTTTAATTTAACGTAGGGTAAAACAGTTATCTAACTTTGAGGTTAGGATCTTCCCACTTTTAATAATAATAATAATAATATATATATATATATTAATGATAAAAATAATACAATATGATATGATATATAACTTGGGACAAAGGGAGTATGAGAAAGACACATAATTAGGGACGCATATTTTTAGTAATTGGACAAATAATTAAGTTCTTGCAAACTAAAGAAAAAACGTTATTAGAAGTGTACACTTTGTTGCAGTATGAATTTATTGAAGCTTATTTATAGATTAGAAAACATTGAAGAATAAAGATCATCAGTTCGATAGTACTATAAAAACTAACATGGCTAGATGTTTTTTAACAAATATATTTTCTAATAATTTTAAAATATTGTGATTGAAGCAAGACTCCTTGTTATTGAAAATATCATCTAGAAGACTGTGAAGTTCCTTATTATTGAAAGTATGAAACAAATTCCTTGTTATTGAAAGTACGAATTTTAAAGTATTGTACTTGAAAAGATTCTACAAAGCACCTAGGTATAGCAATGGGGCGGGGCAGGGGTGGGGTAGGTTTAAGGCTATGCAGGGCGGGGTGGGTTTAAGATTGTGCAGGGCGGGTGGGATGCAGGGGGGTTGAAGTGAGTTTTTTTAAAACTAATGCAGGGTTGGGCGGGTTGCAGGTATATGCTGTTTATGTGGATTTAAACTTAATTTTAATTTTTTACATGCTATAAGAGTGATAGAGCATAATTTCTTAAAATAATTTCTTTAAAGCTACTAAAATATTCAAGATAGTAAAATGAAAATGGTTCAATAAAAAATAATTCAATTTCTTACATGTTTCCCAGTTGACCTCTAAAAAAGTAAAATTTTAAGTCACTATCCTATTAAATTAATACAACTTAATGAAAACATGAATTTATTTTTAGTATTAAACTTAACTAGAAAAGAAAACATTCAAAAATATGTGGGGCGGGTTCATGCAGAGTGGGTCGATGCGGGGTGGGGTGGGTGGGGCGGGTTGAAAATGAAAAAAAAAGTTATGCGGGACAGAATAAAGTTTTTGCGGGTTAAGCTCAACCCGCGCCACCCCATTGCCATCCCCACTTGCAGTAAGCAAATTTATATAACTCACACCTGTAATTTACAGCAAGCATCAAATTTACAAATCCGAAGACCCAATAACGAAAAACACAACAAGTAGGCCAGATCAGAAAAAGTGCTAATATATATCATCTGCTCAAGCAATTTTACATGCTTATAAAATCAATTACAAGAACTTAATGCATACAATAGAACTATGAAATAGGGTGAGCATGCTTATAATCTCAATTACAATAAAATGATTGGGTCGCATATCATCTGTTCCACTGCACTCGTTCAATATTACAACTCTCCATCGCCTTGTTGTTTAATTATCACTAAGCTCTCCTTATAATAAAAAAACCCCACAACCACCATAAAGTGGATGTTTTGTCAAGCAGGAACGTTGAAATCCATGATGCCTCGTTTTGTTGGTCAAAACATTATAGGAGACCGGTCGAGAAGCTTTAGTTGCCAAAATGAAAGAGCTATCATAACAAGACTTAATCTTAGGGAAGCATTGAAAGGTAACAAGTTTGTTCTAAACCCCTGGTTGGATCATTACCCATATATTATAAGGAAATCTTTCATCTATATTCGAGTTCAAGATGCCAATGGAATCATTAAGAAACATCATACCCAACACAAAACTATGATCAAAGTGACAATCTGGCCCTCCAATCTCTTCAAACATCTCACTTCCAAAGTCGAATGAAAGAATGGTGTAGTCAGTACAACTTTCTCCATTTAGCAACCAGTAATACGCTCCATTCAAATAAGCAATACCAAATGTATGTTTCACATCTATAAAGAAGGGTAGTGGTTTTTTAGGTTTGAAAATTTTCCATGAGTGCCTAGAACAGGAATAGACCGCTGCTGCATTTTCACTTAAATAGCAAACCACTTTATAGTCATTAGTCAAGGGGTCCAATCCCAACCCAAACACAGGGTAATGATTGATTATGGGTGGAGGGAGATGGAGGGGTCTCACCTCCCTAGTAGCAGAATTCCACAATGCACACAAATGCACATGATCAATTACCCCAGTCATAAAAAACAAGCCGTCCACAGAACCTAAAAGGTACGTCATACCTTTTATGGTTTGAGGATTATCTTTAGAAAGCAAAGTTAGGGAACGGGAGTCATGATCATCAAGAAGGTTTCCAGAGTTATAAAGCAGGAGTTGTGGGGGCTTATTCTTGCTATAGTTCAAGTGTTGTTGAATGAATTCAAGGGTTTTGATAAGAGTGTACCAGTTATTGTATATACATTTGAATCGCAACAACGACTTCACATGACACCTCAACAGAATCTCCTTCACTGCCTCTTCAGGAAAAGTAGCCACACATTTATCCATTTTTAGGTTTCAACAAAAGCAATTCGTTTCTTTAAATAGACAAAGGAGAAACTCCTTCATTTTTGTTACATAATTCATGTTACCTTCATTAATTTTCGTTCAAAATTTAGGCATGGAAATCTAATTACTAATTTCCTTCTTTCTCATATTAAATTTTGTTATATATTTAATCATGGAAATCTAAATACTTTGACTACTTTCTCATATTACTTTGACTACTTCACTATCACGATCTAATTACTACTTTCCTTTTTTTTTTTTTTTTTCATATTAAATTTTATTATACATTTAATCATGGAAATCTAAATACTTTGACTACTTTGTCGTATTACTTTGACTACTTTATCATATTAGCTTGACTACTTCCTTGTCACGATTCAAAATCTAGAGTCATGATGGCATCTGTTATAACCAACCAATAGATAAGACAACCTAAATTCGGGAGCTAAAAGTAACATGTGAAATGGACAGAATCAACAATCAACAAGATAAATATGAAAAAATTTAACAGAAAACCAAAGGAAAGAAGAGAACAATAGCAATATAGACAACTCAAAATAAGAGATCTAATCCCAGGACCTGGTAGTCACAAGGACAGAGCTACTAAAAGAGTACAAGTTCAAAAGGTGGACCAATAATACAAACATGTCTTGTATACAAAAGACTAGCCAAAAATATTATACATAAGAAGATAGGCTGAACTGGAATACCATAAGCTTACCTGTCATCTCCGAAGATTGCACAACACGACAAAACTCAACGCTGACGACTCGCGTTGATATCTTCATCAAGAAACTTAGTATGCATCATAGGATGACTTTGCTTGGAAATTAAAGACAATAATGAAAAGCAAGAAGGTAACAACAACTATAGGTCACAGAACAAAACGATAGTGAAAAAACCTATCTATAAAGCACATAAGTCTATGAAAGGACAAACAATAAGATAATAGATAACTGTAACCTAATTGGACACCCATAAGCCCGATAGGTACACAGAAGAGCTAAAAAACTACTAGCTAAGCAAAAGAGTATTCCAGAACTGCAACAACCATCCACACACTCGAACCACGGTAAAGGCACCCTAATGAACCCAAATAAATCACCAACTCAGGATTCAAACCCGACTAATAGAAGTGATGCCTAGACTTGAACCAAGGCTGATGGAGATGCGTCGACCTCAAACAACATCTAAAGTGATAATCTAGGTGCTCAAATTGTGGCTAAAGGAAGTACACATGGGCCTCGAACCTAGGATAATGGTACGCACACGAACCTTGAACCGTAGATAATAGTCAAGAGTACTGACCTTAAACCGTAGATAAAGAACTCTAAATGCCTTTAAATCCTCCGTCCTTACTCATCCAGGACAATACCATAGAGCTCAACTATCTTTGGAGCCACCAGGGACCCACTCCAACTTCAAACCCCAAGACCTGATACAATAACAACCTACAAGATTCAAAACCACCAAAGAACCCACCCAAGTCAAATTAGAAATATGGATGAATGGTCATATGAGTTGAGTAGTCACCTAGCTAAAGATCATGCTATCAGACCCAAGTCTGTTATATCAATTTACAAGTAGTTAAGATGTCCCCAACAATGTTAGAGAAACTTTAAGGCCTAAAAGCTCCAAAATGTAAGTCTAAGACAATCACTATCCTACGCCTAAGCTAAGGCAAATAACAAGTTACCGAACAAACCAAAACACACCAGAGAAATTATAAGGCAAGATATATTCAACACAATAAAACTAAGCATGCTGAACTCCCTAAAATACACCTAAAGCATGAATTCTAAGAATTAAACATGATTCAACTACAAACACATCCCAATTCTAACTATTCCATATGAATTCACATTTACAAGCTCAACCTAAAGATTAGTAAGTCGTAGCCTACTCAAACTAGACCATGCACGCTCCCAAATCATGATTTTAGAACTCTACCCTTCTGAACAACCTCTGATTGCTGCCACACTATCAAAAACATGATCACCACGTTAATAATACATATGTTTAGACACCAAAATCACAACAGTTAAAGATGAGCTCAAAATTGAGTAAAAAACATAATTATAAGACCTTCACTAGGAATTTCAAAATTGTCTCCATCAATGGGTCCTATTTAGATTAATGAACATGTTCTTCGAATTTGGGCATAATCCAAGCTCGAAAACAACCAAAATCAGATCATGCAATAAAAAGATAATAAAAACACCATTAAAGGGCCTCAAAAGGTCCTTCGGGATTGGAAAATACCTCTATAATGAGTCCGCCGCACCTTCCTAATAATCCCAACCCATAGCTCTGCTGATTCCTGACAAAATGCAACTAAAATCACCTAAATTGGAGCTCTCAAGCTCAACTTTATGAGTTTTCAAATGTTGCTCAAGAGTTGAAATAAGACTGGTCTTTATTATAAAGACTAGTTAAATGACCCCTCCATATAGGAATAAAGACCAGTTAAATGACCCCTCCATAAAGGACCCATTCCACGATCGTAGAAGTTTAGGCCCCCAAAGCATCGCAAATGCGGCCCCTAGCCTGCGAATGCTAAGTACTAGCCCTCTTGGCCTATGAAAACACAACGCAAGGCCCACGAACACGATGATCAACTCCACAGGCCTCCTGGAATGCGACACTAGGCTCGCGAATGTAGAGACCATAATCATTGGTCATCACGAACACGTCTTAAGGCGTGCAAATGCAAAGAGAAAATATAGGTTGCACTAATTAATGAACATCAGTTAGTTCCTTAAAGCCCAAAATCCCCGACGAGGTGCACGTGATTCATTTGGAACCCCATGCATGTAAACGAACTATGCTACCCCACCGAATTCAAAATTCTAGACTTGATGGAGATGTCAAAACTTCTAATCGGGGTAGTCTCGATAAAAAGTGGGTCCTACAGTTACATTCCATTTTAAGCCAAATTCCTTAAGAGCGTTCTGAGTGAGCTCAGAATCTGCACCAAAGGTCCTTCTAGACCAAACTCATTGTTCCAAAGCTAACAGAATCATCAAAAGTGCAATTGAGGCAGTCTACTTGAGGTTTTGACCAAAATCAAATGATCATGTTTCAAAATCTTTAAAACACAGAAACTTGCATAAAAATTAAAGGAATGACCGGGTGATCGAAGTGTCAGTCCCATGTCACGACCTAGGGGTACACCCTAGATGTAACATGGCGTACTTGACCCCGAAGAGGCCTCATACAAGCCCTTAGCATATCATAACATAAGATAATATAAAAGTATGGAAATTTTAAAAACTTTATCCATGCAATCGAAGTCTTTTATAAAAGCAAGCGGAAGTCTTACTACACTTTGTCTCAAACCATCTACTACAACTTTGAATAACTCTTGGGTCACAGCCTATACAATAGTCTCAAAACATGAAAATAAAAGACATAAAAGGAAATGGTGGCTTTGTCCCCGAAGCTATTAGGACTCACCAAATCTTCAACTCTTTGCTCCTTAGAAACCTATCCTCAAGAATGGAACTCAAATCACCGAACCCTACATTTGATGAGAATGTAGGCAAAGTATGCGTTAGTACAAAAGTACTAAATATGATAGCTAGCATAACATCATAAGAGCATAATATCATAAGGGTTAGTCAACATAAGACATAATCCAGTACTTCATGAAACATCAACTATAAGCATAAGAGACAATATCATAATCATAAGCGAAGTCTACAACATAAGCATCATATAAGCATTATTCCACCCTTAGTCCTTCATATCATAAGAGAACCATTTCAAGTAACCTCAAAGCATACTTGTGCAAAGCATGGATAAGACCCCATAATCCCATCCAAGATAAGTATCCCCTTTTGGTCATCATAAACATAGTCCATATACATAGTCAAGTCTTAGAATTTCAGAAGTAGATTCAAGTCATACTTGTGCAATGTATGACTAAGACCCCATAATCTCACTCACACTAAGTACCACCTTAGGCCACCATACATACTTACCATCTTTGACCTCATCCTTAACTTACTTCTCATAACCAAGGGACTCTCTCACCTTTAGTCAATCATAACAAGAAAGACAACTAGAACACAATCCTATCTAAACATACATCATATAAGAGAACACTTTCTTGGATAACCTTAAGTTATACTTGTGCAATGCATGAATAAGACCCCATAATCCTACCCATGCTAAGTACCACTTTTAGGTCCTCATTCTCATACTTCTTGATTTGGAAACTAGTCCCTCTCTTTAAGACATTGGAACTCTAGGATATACTTCTTTAAGCACATCTTAGCCCCTCTTCTTTACCTTTGAACACTATGAAATACTTACTCAAGCATGTCTAAGTTCATTAGGTTTGAACACTTGAAGATGCTTCTTTAAACATGTCTTAGTTCTTCATTAACTTGGAACACTTGGAGATACTTCCTTGAAATATGTTTTAGTTCCATTATAATCTTGTACTAATTTGGAAATTAGCATTAACCGACATAGGTACACATGAGCTTTCACATGATCCCCTTTGATGTTACCCACACCGAGAAGGGTTGGTCTAGTTGCCTAGGGTAGAATCGATTTGTTAGCTTAGTTGGACCCACTAGCTAACTTTCCTACGAGGCATGTAGTTATGGGATACGGAGATTCTACTAGGAAACCCGGACTCAACTTATGAGGGACTCTATCTCATGAGATATACTTTGAGGGAAACCCAGACTCTACTTGTGAGAGTTCTCATTTGGAAGTCGAACTCAACTAGGTAAAAGCTTCCATCTCATTACATATTCGCTCAGTGCTAGGCATACATCCCATAAGATAGTTTATTAATTTCTTACTTAATTCATGATTCTTCGAGGGATGTCCTTGACAACCAATCCATGATTCTATCATTTTATGCATTTAAACACTCTTAATTCCACATATAAGTTTTACTCTCAAAGCCCTAACCATCATCACTCATGACTACAAGCCTTACTCTCAAAGCTTTACTTCTTACCAACACCATTCATACGTAGATTTCAAGGCATTCTAATCACATTCTTCATTAATAAGTGATTCTAGTCATAAATCATCATAAAGGTTCAACTTCAAGCTTTACTAGTCATGATCCATCATATATACTATAATCTAATTCACTTCATGTATACAAGATTTCATTCATAAACAATTACTATAGACATCATCAATTTTAGAAGATCATCTCTAAGTCTTCAATTTCACCTTTCATGGCATAAACCCACATAGTATCAATTTCATCAATTAGACTAGGGTTAACCATGAAAAACATGTAATACATTCATAATAACATAATTCAATACTAAATCAATCATAAACAAGTACTATCCACTTAATTGGAATCACAGTCAACAGTACCCACAATATAGGAAGAAACCCTAGCTAGAATTGGGGGTTTTTCTTCACAATTGGGGGAGATATTGGGGGCTTATGGATGGAAGAATCCATTAATGAATAAGCTATCATACCTTGATTATAAAGCCCTCATAGTACTTGCAATAATGGATGATTTTGACCTAGATTGCTTCTCTTCTTCTTCTTCTTCTTTGCTTCCTAGAGAGAGAATTTCTTGGAGGGAATTGAGTCTCTTTGTGAATTGAAAATAATGATTTGGAATAATCTAATTAAGGGTCTATTAGCTTTATATATGTGGTCTAATTACTAATAAAACGACCATACTTAATAACTAACTAATTCTAGAATATTCCCTAAGTCCCCAACTTAAAACAACTTAAGATCACCACTGCACAACCCACGAGACCATGTCCACGGACCGTGGGTCCACTCATGGCTCGTACTGGTCATTCGTGGATGGTGGTTTGTGGCTAGTTTTTAGGGGCCTTGACCCATGAGGCCCATCTAGGGGCGTGGGTCCCTCTGTGGATGTTGCCTAGGAAGATTTAGGTATTGTTTTAGGGTGGTTTTCTAGGGTCCTCTTGGTTGGTCCTTGGGGAGTCGTACCTTGACGTTTAACCTCTAAACCCCTCATTCTTAGTATGGGAAGCCAACTCTACGACTCTAACCCTCACGTCAAACTCTTGAACCCTTACATAAGGCTCTAGTTTAACTTACTAGTTTCCAAAATGTTACATACTAGCAGGTCATAAATGACTTGAGATCGCTATAAGAAAGACCTAAATGCCACAACGAAAACTTTTGCATTCAATTATATTCTATTGTTGAATTATGTTAGTGTCATGACATGCCATGAGGTTAACTTGGGGTCACTCGTGGTTCTAAGCACCGTGTCGCCTCTATGTGGGGGGAGGGGGGTTAGTCTCTGGGCGTGCCATTATGCGCTTGTGATTTTGATATACGATTACCTTTGCTACTGCTAGTGGGAAGGTACTGTATATGATAGTGAAGTGCTTGAGAATGCACTTGTTGAGCCACATCACAATTTTCATTTCCATCACATGATAATTTTTAGTTATATTCTAACTAATTTCAATCATTTACGTCACATGTCCTTATAATAATTTGTTACATAAATATTATTTTGTTGGTAGATAAATATTATGTTGTTAGTGCTGATTTTCGAAACATCAAAGGATTTTAATGCAAGATATAAAGGAAGTGAAAGAAAGACTCAGAGTACCAAAAAACTGTTTAATTATAGGCATTCATCTCTATACAATGTGATTGAAATAATTTTTAGAACTTGAAAAAATAAATTCAGAATACTAAACAAGGCATGAAGCATTACGATTATGAAGTTTTTATAATTATGAGTAAACAAACAATACAATATAAGAAATTTAAATTGAATGTTCAAACTTCAACTTCATGGAAACTTACATGGAAGAATCACGTAGTTTAATGGATTCTTACACTAAACAACGGGCAAAAGAGGAAAGTAACATAAACACCCCCTTCCCCCTTACCTACCCAGACACCCTCAAGCCGCAGCGGCCCACTTTATCCATCATTGAGTTGGACACCTTCTTCTCCTTCTCTCTGATCATTAGAGGACGATTTTTGATATTTTCTCAGGCATATAGTATAGCCACTTCACAGGCCTGCTCAATATAGCCGTTTTGTGGGTTGATTTTAACTTAGAAAATGATCTTTGTTTCTTCATATTCTTGAACTTTTGTCATTCTTAAATGACAAGTGATCAAAAAACTTCCTGTTCTTTACTGGGTTTTCACTTCAGGTGCATCCTTATCATTTTCTTCTCTATATGTCTATGTGTTTTTGACTGGATTTGCTTATATTGGTCCAGCTCTTGAGATCTTACTGATTTTAGCTACATTTTCCTGTTTCTTTTTTGTTTGGGATTTTCTGGTTGTTTGGCTCTTGGGTTTTGAAGTTTGTGTTTGACAAAGTGTTCTCTGTGTGTGTTCTTCCGGATGTATGTGGAAAGAAATATTAGGGTTTATTACTGTTATTTTCAAGTTTCTATTAACTTTTTTTATGAAAAGCTATTCTTTTTCTTATTAAGGAAGAATGGATAAGTTTAAGATATGAAATGTCTTTTATGTGATCCTACACTGTGATTAGGATAATTAAGACAGTAGGATATCTCAAGAAATTATTGGATGATGCTATATGTAAATATGAAATTTTTATGTATTATCCAATTGTGAGGTAGAAAATTTTAAGGAGTGGGAATGAGTGGATTTGAAGCTCCATTTCTTTTCAGTTTTTCAAGTGTCAAACGAGGGTGAGACAAGTATGAAAGAGAGGCAATTTAGGACATCTTATTGCAATTCTTTCCTTTGATTCTACGGATGAGAGTTGCTTACGTTATAAATAGCAAGATCTTGCATTTAATCTGCTAAGGTCCCTTGCGACCTTACCCTAGATCACCTTGCAAGATTATCAGTTGTCTACTCTGCAAATGGTTATTAAGCTTGCATTTCTCTTGATTTATGAGTTGTACCTGGCTATATGTTTATTTAGTGTTATGCCCTTCTCTGTTGTAGTACCTCTTTCTTAAAAATGAGATCCAAGCTTATATATGAATTTTCGTTTACTTTATAAGGCGGTTTTGGATTTTATAGTGTTGCATGATCTATTCTGTGTTAACACATGGTTGGATCTGGTGTAGGTATTGGCACGTCTTAATACTTATGTGATCAGCTCAATTGGTGTACCATCAGTGTTCCTGTTGCAAGTCCCCATGTTGCCGGAGGGTTAGTGGGGTCATGACTTGTGTAAAGATTGTCAGTCGTCTCAAGGGTAAAGCACTGGGTTCATGAAAGTTCTTATGCTAGACTTTCCTTTATCTGGTAGGAGATTGGGAAACATAAAATTTTGCACTGTGATCTCCACCTCTTACCTAAAATCCACCTGGCTTGCTTTTCTTGGGCTTTCTGTTTTATCTCCTAACAAATGGTGTCGTAGGTGTTTTAGTTTTTTATTTTATAAGTTCATGGTTAAACAGACAACTGTAGAGAAAGTTACTCGGTGGTCTACAACTTGTTAGTGCCTTGTTTTCTGCCTGATGGTACCTTAGTATTTTTTTTTCTGGATATGGTAAAGAACCTTGGTTGTTTGGAGGTGGGCCTAGACCATTCCTCCCTTGTCAGCCAGTATATTTTCTGTTACTGCATAGCTAATGACAGTTAATTTTCTTTGCCTCGTTGTATCAAAATCACATATTTCATTGTCATGATCTTTTCCCAAGTTTTAAGCTACTCGGTACTAACCTGCATTTACTGCCTGAAATAACCACTTACTATAAGTAATTGATATTACTGAACTCTTGTACAGTTATGTGCATGTAGCCATCTCTATCCAGGACATAGATTGTGTGTGTTTGCTGAGATGCAGACTTTTCTTATATTGCAGGTTCTTTTTGCCACCTGCGGCTAGTAATTGCTCTCTGGTTGTGTAGCTATCAGAACGTAGTGGCTCTTCCTCTGTTACCTAAACCTGGGCAAATTCCTTCCACATCTGAACTACCTAGCTCACCTAACAGTGCAACTTTTCAGCCAATTGAAATATCACCAACTATGATCCCTCATTATCCTTTTCATGGAGAACCTTTGCCACCAATGTACCCTTCCTTCCCAAAGACATATGACCCTGTCTTGACTGGAAGATGCCCTGTAAATTTTTCAGTCATTTCAAGCATCACAGCGAAAACAGCATCTGATTGTACTCAATCTTTGTCAACAGTAGTAGGGAACGTAATATGCTGCCCACAATTTAATAGCTTACTCCACATATTCCAGGGATTTTACAGCAACCATTCTGATACTTTAGTTTTACAAAATGCGGTGGCTGATGATTGTTTTAAAGATATCATCAGTATACTAGCCAGCAGAGGAGCAAACAGCTCATTATCTAGCATGTGTTCTGTAAAGTCTTCTAATCTGACTGGTGGGTCTTGCCCCGTGAAGGACATCGGTACTTTTGAGAATGCTGTAAATACAAGCAAACTGTTAGAATCTTGCAGCACAGTTGATCCTCTTAAAGAGTGCTGCAGACCTTTTTGCCAGCCTGCAATTTCAGAGGCTGCACTTCAGATATCAGGGATAAAAATGACTCTCAGTGATAACAAGAACATAGTTGAAGCACCTAGTGAAATTGATACCCTTAATGATTGTAAGGGAGTGGTCTATTCATGGATTGCAAGGAAACTAAGGTTTGAGGATGCCAATACTGCATTTCGGTTGTTGTCTTCCTGCAAAGTCAACAAAGGTAAGTATTTTAGCATAATAAGGAACTTTTTACTTAGAAGTGCTGATGTTTGTTTCAGTTTCATAAAGCACCTTTCTCCCATTGCTTACTCTTCTGTTCTCCATGCTACATAAAACCTGGACTGTTCTCTTATTTGTGTTCTTCACGACTAAGGTAATGGATTGAGGGTGGAGGCTTTAGCTGAGACTGCAATGAAGGTCAGAAAGGGATTTGAACTCAAATCTTGTGGTCTTTATAGCGTATAGAAAACTATTCTTCTTGCTTTTATTTGCCAAATGGCCCAAATCAAATTCTTGTGCTTAATTTAGGATGGTGAAGATGGTCAATTTTAGAGTTAGTTTGCTTAATTTAGGATGGTGAAGATGGTCCATATTATAGTTAGCTTGCTTAATTTAGGATGGTGAAATGGTCAAGTTTTGAGTTAGTTTTCACTGTTTCAAAGACAATTCTCAAATGTTGGCCCCATTATGTATCACTTGTATTATGTTCGACTCTGGATGTGCTTACTTTCTTATACTAGAAGAGTTTTAAGCCATATTTTGTATGTTTTGAACTTATGGTCTTAGGTCCCACCCTTGCCAATCTCATCATGTGGAATATTTTTAAGCTGTATTTATAGTCTTTATTGACAGTATCATGATTATCTTGGTAAAGGTGTCTCTTAGAAAGACTATTTTTTTGTGTCTCAAGAATGAACTGTCAAGTCCTCTATTTTGACATCTACAAATGTAGCTTTGATTGAGGTTTCTCTAGATAGAGCCGATCATGGCTTAAAAACCATGGTATGACCTATCTAGTTAGAAGATTTTCTACATTTACCATGTAAAGGACATTGTGTGAGCAAATCCATCATTAAAGTAATAATGACTGACCTTGTCCCACCTAATAAATGAAAAGTTAGGGTGGCTCAAGTAAGATTACTAGATTCTTTCCGTGAGAGTTGAAGGATTCAACTACTTCATTAAAGTAAGCCACGTGACTGGTATTAGCCAATCACTTATACTGTGGTTTAGTATGTCGTCATCACATAATCTGGTAAAATCTCTTTGACTATTATTTGTTCATGTAAAACCATTGGATTTATATTGGTTTCTTTGTGGATTGAAGTTTAGAGGTGCTTATATTCTTTTACAACTAGTTAGATAGTTTCCATCGTTAGGAATCATTATCCTTTTCAAAAGAAAATTGTCTATGTTAGGACACATACAAGAAACTGGTGTGAGTATCTGACGTGTATACAGATCCTAGTGTTAGAGTCATCATCACACAAATCTTTAGAATTTAGGGATTACGATGGGTACTGATGTATGCTTAAAAAGTATTAAGCATGATGTATTCAATAGTTGTTTAAAATGACCCAAAAATATCTCATTTTCTTAATCGGCAATGTGTTTTGACTTGATTTCTATTTAATTATGTTAAATGATGAACAGTTATTGTGTAATTATGCATCACTTTTTTTAAAAATCAAAAAATTATGCATCACTTTTTTTAATTTACTTGTCTTTGCTTACACATGTTGCGTGTCTACTAGTCTATTTAAAAACAACATAAAATAATATTAAAAAAATGTGCTTGCATTATAAAATAAAAATTAACTAAAAGTTGCAAGTTCCAAAATGATAAATGATAATCATGCTTAGGGGTTTGCATCCACTCTAGTGGTTCTTAGATCCTGGTTGAATTGGCTTAAAAGTTGGTCAAACCTAGTTTTAAGTTATTTTTAGGTTTTGGGAGTGAATGACAAATTTAAAAATAACTTAAATAAGTTAAAAGTGACTTAAAAATAGTTTAAAACCAAAAAAGTAGGACGCCCTACTTTTTATTTTTGACTTAAAAGTCATTTAAGACTTTAAAAAATTACTTTTTAAAAGCTACTTTTTTCCGCCAATCCAAACGGGATATTACTCTAGTTCGTCACTTGCTTCATTGTACAAAAGTATTGTAGGGATAGTGTTTGATTGAAAGGTAAAATCTTTTGTTCAACTTAACATGAGCAGCTGGGTATGTGCATTGCATGTATATTTTCTGTTAATTATTACAAAAAGTCGTGCCTGATTGCTTACAAATTATTGAAATTCTTTACCTACATTTTTACTCATTTTGCAAGTGCCAAACCTATTCTTGCCTTAGTAATCACATAAGTATTTAGACTTGTCAAATACTAACCGTCTCTATAATTTTTAACTAGGTGATATCTCATCATACTTACAATTTCTTTGAATAGTTCATTTGCTCGCGACTAATTACATTTACAAATCAAATTCCATTTCCTATGTAGATAAGACAGAAAACAATTTTTTTTAAAACTTAATCTTGTCCTATCTATATATTAGGTGGGTACTAAGATCTTACTTATTAGATCCAACCTATAACACCAAATTTTACACTAAAATAGTGTAATTCAACTCCAACCCACAACACTAAATTTTACACTAAAAGGGAATATTCTCTTGATATTCTTCTCTCTCTTCAATATTATATTGTTATTTTTTATTAATTTATATTTTCTTATTTTATAATACAAATTCTTTCTTCTGTTATATATGTATTTTTTTTTATTTTTGTGAAGGTAATTTAAAGTAAAATTAACTCAAATTTTATTTTAAAAAATCATATATTCATAAGTTAATTTATATACGCCAACTTTAAGATCTAAAATTAATACTATAGAATACTACATAAAAAATTATTAAAGTATACAAGGGACTTAATTAAAAACATACAATTTATAAAATGTTAAATTAAAAGTTTTGTATAATGAAACAAATTAAAATATTGAAAAAGTGATTTAGTGCAGATGAATAGTGTAACACCTAATTTGGTGTGACACTATTCACACTAAAACAGTGTAAAAAATGGTGTTGGGTTGGAGCCCTACAACACCAAATTTTACACCAAAATAAGTGTTATGAAAATCTTTGGTTGACCAATTAGATGAAAATTGAGTGTATTGATATATGCATTATGGTTACATTATCAAACATGTAATGTGTCGATACGTTCTTGTGGTTACAATATCAAGCTTTTAATGTTTCTAGATTTGTTATGAAAATCATTTGACTATATATAATTTTGGAGACAGACCCTAGAATCTAAAGGTTATAGGTTAAGCAAGACTAAAACATAGTACTTAGAGTGCAAGTTTAGTGACAACTCATGAAGCAAAGGTGGAAGTGACGATCGATACACAAGTCATACCTAAGAGAGGAAGTTTAAAGTATCTTGGAGCTACAATCCAAGGAACGAGGAGATTGATGATGTCGCACATGGTATTTCAGTGGGGTGGGTAAATTGGAGGCTAGTGTCCGAGGTACACTGTGATAAGAATGTGTTACCAAATCTTAAGGAAAGTTCTATAGATTAGTGGTTTAGACCTGCATTATTGTATGGGGTAGAGTGTTGGCCAGTCAAGAACACACATGTTCAAAATATGAATGTAACAAAGATGGATTTATGGGCATACTAGGAGAGATATGGTAAGAACGAAGTTATACAACGCAAGGTGAGAGTGACCTCCATGACAAACAAGATGAGGGATGCTAGGCTGAGATGATTCGGGCATGTGAAGAGGTGCTCTAATGCACCAATAGGGAGGTGTGCGAGGTTGGCTATAGTAGGTTTTAAGGGAGGTAGAGGTAGGCTATAGAAGAATGGGAGGGAGATGGTTAAGAGACACGATGTATTTTCAGTTTATTGAGGACATGACCTTAGATATGAATGTCAAAGACTAGAGCAGAGGAGTAGTAGGTAGTTGAGTATTGTTGTGCTTTCATGTGGAAGAGGTAGATGATTAGAGTAGAAGGGTAGTAGGTAGCAGATTGTTGTCATACTTATGTGGGAGAGGTAAAGGCTAGTCTTATCTTCTCATTATTTAGCAGTATTAGTTGGTATTCACGTACTAGGTTATTCTTATTTTTTATTACCACTTGCTACTTCGTTTGCTTTGTTTATCCTGTTATTTTCTTTACAATCTTTCTTTGATTACACTTTTATCAAGTTGAGGGTCTGTCGAAAACATCTACACTTCTTTTGTGCCAATGTGGTGTTGTTTGCACATCCCTAAATAGTTGGTGTGAAGTGAAAGAGAAAATAAAAGAGATTGGGGAGTTTAAATAACTATGTTTACAATAACAACATATCCAGTGTAATACCACAAAGTGAAGTCTGTAGAGGATAGAGAGTACAAAGATTTTACCCCTACCTTGGAGTAGAAATGTTGTTTTCAATAAATAACTATGCCTATATGTTCTAAAACGGAAAGAAAATCAATACCTAATTGCAAGAAGAGTTAATTAAACCACCAACTATATTGACTTATATTTTAGAATATTCATGAGGATTTTAATTGTCACGCCCCGAGCCTACACCCTGGACGCACTCGAGAACCATTGCTTGCCCCAAGCGAAACCCTTGGCCTGACTTATTTACTCAGCGGAAGACTTAACTCATTAATAAAAATACTTTTAAAAGTAAACTGAACTGCTCAATAAAACTTAGAATGTATCAAGATAACATTCACTGGCCAATAGTGGCAACTCAAGTTTCAACCATTACAACAGGAAATTAGAAAACTCAAGAACTAACATCTGATTGTCTATGAAGCCTTTAAAACAACTGAGATGGATGTCGGGACAAACCCCATGACATCCTAATGAACTAATAAAATAACTGATAGTAATAAAAAGGAGTCTTCCGAAATGCAAGGAGGCTCACCAACTGACTCTGGAGTGCTCACTGGATCAACGATGCGCTAGATGCCGATTCTAGTTACCTGTGTCTGCATCATAATAAGATGCAAGCCAACTGACATCAGTACATTGAATGTATGAGTATGCGAGTTGGAATGCTAAACACAACATAGGCTTGAAAAGAATCTGAAGAACTTACCTGACTCAACTCAACTCAACATAACTGAACTCATTTCAATATAAAACAATTTAAAACGAGTACAATATAAAGAAAAACTGTTTAAAACATGATGTCAACTCAGTGTGTATGCGATACATATAACTCTGAAATGTATGTAAAAATACAACAAACCGTGTATATAAGAATACAATTACTTTTGTGGGAGTTTCTCTAATCGACAACCATCACGTAAGAGCTATTGTGATGATACAATGTTTTGCCTCACGCTGCCAGGGCCATCCTATACCTTGCCGGGGGTATAGAACCTGAACTACTAAGTGGATCCACTAGTCTATGCTAAAAAGCACTAAAGAAATCATCTAAAAGGTATGAACCTTTTCTACCCATAATGGCTACATGGTTTATGGGGGCTGTGAGTTGTTTGAACTCTCCCCCCATATCGGTGCTCAATACTATTTCCAAAAATATGATATTAGCTCGTATGTTTAAAACATTCTTCTTTCTGTGATTTGAGATTAGTGCTCAAAAACTTAGCTCAAAGGCTATCTTGGAAATCAAAGTTTCCTCTCTCGCTTCATTTAGAAAGCGATTACTGTTTTCTGAAAACTAGCCCGAAGGCTCTTTGGAAATCGAGGTTTCCTTTCTTGTTTAAATGTAAGAACATTTTAAACCCTTTGGAAATACATAGTTCCTATATACTTTTGAAGAAATGAAGTTCAAAACTTTACTCTTTACTCAACTTGAACTTTAAGTCTTAAGACAAAGTTAAAACATTTGGAAAAGGCTTTTTTGAAAACTTTAAAGAACTTCTCTTGACTTGCTTCTTAACTTCTAACTTGACTCTTAACTTTCCTTGAATTGAATTATGAATTCAAGGATTGTGATTTGTGATAGAAAATATCTCATGATGTTTAGGAATGATTTCTCTAAAAGATCTTTCAATTGCTCTTTAAGCTCTTTCAACTCTGCTGGTGCCATTCTATATGGCAGAATAGATATAGGACGAGTATCTGGAAGAGGGTCTACACCGAAGTCTGTCTCTCTCTCAGGAGGGACTTCGGAAACTGTAAAGACTTTTGGAAACTCTTTTACTACTGCAACTGACTGAATAGGAGGTATCTCAACACTAAAGTCATTAACTCGGACTAAGTTATAGACACACCCCTTAGAAACTAACTTTCTTGCCTTAAGGTACGAAATAAAACGACCCTTAGGCATTGCTGAAATGCTTTTCCACTCTAAGACTGGCTCATTTGGGAATTGAAACTTGACAACTCGAGTTCTACAATCAACTGAGGCATAACAGGCATGAAGCCAGTCCATATCAGGAATGACATCAAAATCTACCGTGTCTAACTCAATTAAATCTGCCATGGTACTCTTGTGATTGACGAAAATGGGACAATCATGATAGACTCTCTCTGCTAGAATAGACTTACCAACAGGTGTAGAAACACTGAATGGTTCACTAAGTTGCTTAGGAATAACATCAAAATTCATAGCAACATATGGAGGTACAAAAGATAAACTCGCTCCTGGGGCTAGCAAAACATAAATAGTAAAGTGAAAGACTTGGATCATACCAGTGACATCTGGCGAATCCTTTTGCTCTTGGCGACTATTGATAGCATACAAGTTGTTTGTTCCTCCGCCTGTACCGAAAGTAGCCCCTCTAGGCGCAGCTTTGTCTGGTGGAGCAATCGAAGAAGACTGGGCTCTGTTGCCCCTATTACTATTACCCTGCTTGTTCTTTGGACATTCTCGCATGAAATGCCCATTCTGACCACACTTGAAACAACTAGTGGAGCCCTCATGACATGTCCCTGAGTGGTCCTATCACACTTAGCGCAGGCAGGAGGCTTACTACCCCATTGCACCATCCTACCCCGAGACCTGAGAATAGAGAGGTTTAGCTCTGAAGTTCTGACTATTGTACTCACCTTTGTTCTGAGGTGCAGGTGCACTAGTAGATGATGGAGCAGGTCCCTTTTGTTTCTGTTGGAAGGATGACCGGTTGGCATTACTTTTTTGTTGTCCGAACTCATTCCTTGTCTTAGCTCTTTTGTTCTTAAACTCTTCTCTATCCCTTGGCTTCTCTTCCTCAACCTGCTGAACATAGACCATCAACCTTGAAATATCCATGTCACCTATCAGCATTGCAACCCTACCTTCCTTACTCGACAAACAAGACAACCCAGTAACAAACAAGCTCATTCTACTCCTCATGTCCGCAACCATCTCCGCAACATAATGGGACAGTTGGGTGAACTTTAACCCATACTTATGAACACTCAAATAATCTTGTTTAAGTGTGAGAAATTCTTGTACCTTAGCCTCTTTTAGTTCTTGGGAAAGAAACACCCCTAGAAAGCCTTCTCAAAACAGGCCCAAACTCGCACGTGGTGCATCTTCAGCTCTACCCTCTTTCCACTGATCAAACCAAGTTCTAGCAACATTCTTCAGTTGATATGCAACTAGTTCAACGCGTTTGGTATCGGCAACATGCATGACCTCTAATACCTTCTTCAGTTCCTCGATAAAATTCTTTGGATCCTCAGTAGTGGTTGAACCCGTGAAACTTGGAGGATTCATCCTCAAGAACTCTCGGATCCTAGAGGTATCAGCCACTTCCTGTCTAGCTCCTTTTTGTTGCTCAGCTTGGTTGGTCACAACTTGGCTCAACATCTGGATAGCCTCACGGAACTCAGCATTGGTAACTCTCCTTGAGGTTGCACTTAGGTGCATTAGATAACTCTTGTTCCTCAATGTTACATCTAGTAGGGCGACCTCTGATAGCTCTTTGTGGAAGCATGATTAACTGAAAACACGCGCAAGCACGAATTAGAAGGAAACTTTTTAGAGATCAAATTCTAACACACGAAATGAGTGTGAAACAAGTGAGATAATTTTTCTAAGTGTTGCAGCCTCCTAATTGTAGATGTGGCGTGCTTCACACCGATAACCAGGACTCTACACACACGACTTCATAGACTCCCCAAGACTCTTGAACTCTGTGCTCTGATACCAAGTTTGTCACACCCCGAGTCTACACCCTGGACGTGGCAGGCACTCGAGAACCATTACTGGCCCTAAGCGAACCCTTGGCCTGACTTACTTATTCAACGGAAGACTTAACTCATGAATAAAAATACTTTTAAAAGTAAACTGAACTACTCAATAAAACTTAGAATGTATCAAGATAACATTCACTGGCCAATAGTGGCAACTTAAGTCTCAACCATTAAAACAGGAAATTAGAAAACTCAAGAACTAACATTTGACTGTGTATGAAGCCTCTAAAACAATTGAGATGGATGTCGGGACAAACCCCCCGACATCCTAATGAACTAATAAAATAACTGAAAGTAATAAAAAGGAGTCCTCCGGAATGCAAGGAGGCTTACCAACTGACTCTAGAGTTCTCACTAGATCAACGATGCGCTAGATGCCAATCCTAGCTACCTGCGTCTGCATCATAATAAGATGTAGGCTAACTGGCATCAGTACATTGAATGTACGAGTATGCGAGTTGGAATGCTAAACACAACATAGGCTTGAAAAGAATCTGAAGAACTTACCTGGCTCAACTCAACTCAACATAACTGAACTCATTTCAATATAAAACAGTTTAAAACGAGTGCAATATAAAGAAAAGTTGTTTAAAACATGATGTCAACTCTGTGTATGCAAAGATACATATAACTCTGAAATGTATGTCAAACTACAATAAACTGTGTATATAAGAATACAATTACTTCTGTGGGAGTTTCTCTAACCGAAAACCATCACGTAAGAGCTATTGTGATGATACATCGTTTTGCCTCACGCTGTTAGGGCCGTCCTATACCTTGCCGGGGGTATAGAACCTGGACTATTAAGTGGATTTACTAGTCTATGCTAAAAAGCACTAAAGGAATCATCTAAAAAGTATGACCCTTTTCTACCCATGATAGCTACATGGTTTATGGGGGCTGTGAGTTGTTTGAACTCTCCCCCATATCGGTGCTCAATACTATTTCCAAAAATATGATATTAGCTCTTATGTTTAAAATATACTTCTTTTTGTGATTTGAGATTAGTGTTCAAAAACTTAGCTCAAAAGCTATCTTGGAAATCAAAGTTTCCTCTCTTGCTTCATTTAGAAAGCGATTACTCTTTTCTGAAAACTAGCCCGAAGGCTCTTTGGAAATCGAGGTTTCCTTTCTTGTTTAAATGTGAAAACATTTTAAACCCTTTGGGAACACATAGTCCCCATATACTTTTGAAGAAATGAACTTCAAAACTTTGCTCTTTAATCTTTACTCAACTTGAACTTTAAGTCTTAAAACAAAGTTAAAACATTTGAAAAAGACTTTTTTGAAAACTTTAAAGAACTTCTCTTTACTTGCTTCTTAACTTCTAACTTGACTCTTAACTTTCCTTGAATTGAATTATGGATTCAAGGATTGTGATTTGTGATAGGAAAGATCTCATGATGTTTAGGAATGATTTTAGATAGCTAAAATTGAGAAAAAAATTCAAGGAATCACTGTTTGAGGGTGGGTCCGCAACGCGAAACATTTTTTCCCAAATTTGGGGAGCTGGTCCGCGACGCGGAGGCATTGCCTTGATTTGCCCGATGAAATTTCTTCTTCGTTTTTTAGCTCTAAACCCTCTAAACTCCATTGGTTCTTTCCCCAAACACTTAGAATCATCTATACCCTCAAATAACAACAGATTCTACTCTAAAACACAACTAAAAACGTGAATCAATCTCAAGAAAACTCTAACAACACAACCCACAAGGGTTCAAACGAACTTCATCAAGAATCCAAGGAATTTACTTTCAAATCAATATACTTTGCTTAAATTGAATCAAGTTGGGCGCGTGGGTGAACTAACCCAACGCTAAGTGATCTCACATACCTTGTAGGGTTCACCTCCGACGAAATCCACAAGCTAAACTCAACGGTCTTAATGAATCTTGCTTCTCTTCTCCTTTCTCCTTTTCTTTTCTCTTTTCTGCAAGCCCTAGTGTATTTTGGTAAAAGCGTAAACTGATCTAATTCTGATTAGACTCTAACTTAATTACCAAAAACGAAATAAAATAATTGGGCAAGGAAAAGACCAAACTACCCTTTCAAAATCCGGATTGGACTTTCCTTATTCTAACAGCCCAACTTCCAAAGGGAATTACTCACTCATACGAATTCGGAATCGCGCAAACTCAGCGGCGTTGGAAAGATCATTCCAAGCGCTTTCCTACCATATCTGGAAGTACACCTAACTCATCCTGAGCTAGGAGGTCTGACCGTTTGAAGTTGACCCAAAACTCACTTTTCCTAACTTAACAAAATTTCCAGATTTTCATTATTTCCAAAAATGACTATTTCCAATTTTTAGCTTCTTCCTAGTCATTTCAAATTACGAGATGTTACATTGATACTCCCCTTCAAGATGGTGCATATAAATTATATGTACCAAGCTTGTTGCATGTATAACATGTTCTGTGATCGTCTATGAACTTAATGAATATTTTTGCAAATTCATTTGACTGCATGAACTTTGTGATGATGTCTCTTGAGAGTACCTTCTCTCTCTGCTCTGACAATATAACTATCAATCTTTATGTGTTTGGTCCTCTTGTGAAATGGTGGATCGATGCAATGCAAAGTGCAACCTCATTATCTCACATAAGTTTCATTTTTTGCTCCAAATTTTAACTCTTTAACAGTTGCTTGATCCACATGAGTTCTCACATGTAGCGACTGCCATAGCTTAATATTCGACCTCTACACTAGATCTAGCAATCACATTTTGTTTTTTCTTTTTCTAAGACCAAATTTCTCCAAACTAGAACACATTATCTAGAAGTGGATCGTTTGGCAGAGGGGTTCTGCCTAATCTGTATTTGTATATTCAATAATTTTCTCATGTCCTTCATCTTCGCGAAGTAATCCGTTCCAGGGAGCAGATTTGTAATTGCATTCTAATGACTGTTACAAGGAGAACCAAGAACTGACTTACAACAGTAACGGAAGTCAATTTCAGGTCAAGTCATAGTGAGATATCTAAGTTTTCTACCAACCTCCTATATATCTTCCAGGATCAATAGGCTCCCTTGACTTGGTAAGAACTTAGCATTTTGGATCCATCAGAGTATCAATAAGTCTACAATTTGTCTTCCCAGCCTCAAGTATATTAAGTGCCATACTTTGTGAATTGAAAATTCTTAATTTGGATTGAGCAACCTCATTACCCAAGAAGTACCTCAATTGACCAGAAAACTGAAAAAATTGGAAGCATTCATCGGAAAAACAAATTTGATTACCAAAAAGTGATCGGAATCAGGAGGTACTTATATGGGTAGCCTCAGAAAGACCAGGAAACCCCACTGCAAAAAGAAGCAAGTTGAAAAATGGTCAGATGAGCTTGCACGCGTCAGCGCATGGGGCAGATGTGCTCGCCGGACAGATTGTTTTGACAGTGTGTCAAGTCAACTGCTGGAGTGATCGACTAGGGTTTGATTGCCGAGGGGTGGAGAACACTAATGGTATTAGTTTTCACTCAACATTGAAGAAGGGCGTGACACAAAACAACCCTAGAAAGTCGCTGGAAAAATTACGTCAATGGAATTTTCATTTTTTTATGTGTTGCTGGCGTTAATCAGGCTTTGATATCATGTGAAGCGGAAGAGAAAATAAGAGAGAAAATTGACTTTATTTCCATAGAACAACATACCCACTGAAATTCCACAAGTGACTTTGGTGAGGGTATAGTGTACACAGACTTTATCCTTACCTCGTGGAGGTAGAGAGGCTATTTTGGAGGACCCTTGGCTCAAGTACAACAAATAAATAACCATATTTACATTGTTTGAAAAATGTTTTAAAAAGGAAAGGAAATCAATATGTATTACAATAGGAGTAGTAAACTAAGCCACCTACTATATTTATTTACATATATTTTAGAATATTCACAAGGTTTCTAATAGTTAGCATCTGCCATTCATATTTAGTTTTTTTTTTTTTTGTGCCCCCGGGGTTTTGGTTCAATGATAGGAGTTGGCTGGTTATTAAGAGCGAGTCAATACTTTAGATTTAGACTACTTTTTTCAAAAGAAACTATATGAAAACCCCTATTATTTGCTGCTTCCAAACCTGGTTGACAGGACGTGGCGTGTAATTAGTTTATTTTTCTGGGCAACTGGATTAATACTTGAGGGCTAAATTGGTGGATTGGAAATAGAGCCAGCGCAGAGTTCTAGTTCCATGAGCACAACCACGTGGTTTGGCGCTCTTCATGATTTCAAACCCTGCAGTGGTCGAAAAATTGGTATTTAAGTAAAGAAGGGTATTTGGAGCCCCATTATTATCTGAGTTCCACACCATGAGCCAGTTGGCCTTCAAATATTTCTAGGTTATAAAAAAGTGTCAGTTTTGTTTCCTTGTCTATTCTCTATCTTAAGTTTTAAGCTTTAGTAGATGTATTTGTTGTTTTTCTATTCTAAGTTTGAGCTTTATTTGCTACGATTTGATCCAATTATGCTAGATACACTGATAAATCCAGTTAGGTTGTTAAGACGTAAAGCGCTAAATGCATCTGAATAGGTGCATCTTTTATTAGTGTATTAAAGTTGTATGTAGTCCTTGAATTGGAATTATCCTTGAGATAGAAATTTGAAGCTGTCAACTTTTATGATATTTTCATCTCTTCCCTAGGTAAAGTGAGAAGGATAAACTCAGCAATGTGTTCCTTTATTATGCCCAAGAGCTATACCTTCTAAAGTATGTTTACCAAACTTTAGAGGCTTATTCTTAAGCTATTGTCTTTTGGATGTAGCTTGTCCCCTGGACTTCAAGCAGCCATCAGAAGTGATCAATGCATGCAGAAACTTAGCTGCTCCCAGTCCTTCATGTTGTAGCTCGTTAAATGCCTACATCACAGGGATACAGAAGCAAATGTTGATCACTAATAGGCAAGCAATTATATGTGCTGCTGTATTTGGTTATATGTTACAGAAGGCTGGAGTCATGACAAATGTTTATGAGCTTTGTGATGTTGACCTGAAGGATTTTAGTCTTCAAGGTGATTATTCATTTTGTGATTTGTCCATTTCTCCATGTCTCTTGTTTCTCGGAGCTGACATTTGTGTTCCTTTCGCCTGGCTTTTGTTTCCCGTGGTGGAGCAGCGTATGGGCAAGAAGGTACAGATTCTCTTTCAGAGACTGAGCTTGGAAGTTGATTCATAGTGTAATTATACAGTACTGAGCTATAGTTGAATTTTAACTGTCATCTGTTGTTGAGAAGTATTGTCTGGGTATTACCAATTGAAAAAAAAAAAAATAGTTGGCTGGGTGATCATCAAGCTTAAATCTTGCTTCAGAATTGTATGCTATACCATGCAATTTTAGGTCGAGAAATAGTAGTTTCAAGTACTGCATGCAGGATTTGCCCTTTCATCTTCCTTAATGATGTTGAAAATATCTTATGAAATCTCGTGTCTTGTACAATTTGATAATACTTCCTCTCATGTGCCCAGTGCTTTTCGTCTAACATTTGCAAAGACAGTTGATATGCACTACTGATAAATTCTATGAACTGTTTGCTTATTGTTCATCTATTCTGTTTGGCGGGAGGGGGGGAGGGGGGGGGGGGACCAGATTGAATTGGCCTAACAGAATGGATTCTACTCTAATCAGATTAACAAGTTATTTAAATTGCTTATTCATGATGTCAAAATGTCGTTTTCCTTATCTGAACGATAGCCATTAAATCAGCAGAGCCATTTCCTTATCTATTCTATGCTCAGTTGTGTACATGCCCCTTAGTATCAGAAGTTCCGATTATGCAATAATTGCATATATGTGGTCATGAGAACTTACAGATTCTGTAACTACGTTTATTTCTGTGGTTAATGAGAAACAATTTGAAGTTTCTCTGTTGGCTTTAGGTTTATACAGAATGGGCATGTTACTAAACTAGCATTTTGTTGATGGAAAGTGTTCACCATGACCAAAAAATATTGTGTTCCCATAGTGAGAACGTTTTAGCTATTCTTGGCCTAGTTGATACTGATTAAGTTGTTCAAATTAATGAAGCAGGGTGCTTGCTTCGAAGCTTACCTGCAGATCTGGTTTATGACAATTCAACCGGGTTCAGTTTTACTTGTGACTTAAATGACAATATTGCTGCTCCGTGGCCTTCATCATTGTCGGTCACATCCTTGTCTCTTTGTGCTCCTGGTAACTTACTGACAATTGTCCATCTTTAAATTGATTTTAGTGATTCCACAAAAGTTAGAATAATTTTTTGGTGTTGCTGGCTAAATACTATATCTTTTACTGATTTTATTAATTTGCAGAGATGTCTTTGCCAGCTTTACCAACATCACAGACATTGGGCAGTTCTGGTGAGTTTCTTTCAGTTCCTAGCTTGTTTTTATGCTATTCATTGTTGATGGCTTTTTTATTTTACTACTCTTGCATGCACATGTGTTAAGGAAGGGCGGGTGGTAGTGGTGGTGGGGGTGGGGTGTTCTTTCCATTCGACCTCATAAACGTAGTTCTCATTTTTCCTTGGAGAGTGAGTGTTAGCCATTGGTACCCTTGTATCCTATCGCGAGGGAGGGAAGGAGGGTTTTGCAGATGGTGTGTAACTATTTCATAATGTTATGGTGCCTCAAAGGTTGACTACAGAGTTTTTTTTTTTCTTTTAACCTCTTTGTAGGAACCAATCTCTTTATTTTGAGTTGAAATATGATACATGTGTTGTTGCCATGATTGCAGGCTGTCACCTGGATGGAGTTCATTTCCTTTTGTTCACTATTTTGATTTTTGTTTCAACATTGTTGTACTGAATAGAGCCCATAGGAAGACAGGCAGACACTGAATGACCAGATAACATGTATATGTTTGGGTATCCTTATGTATAGCTGCTGGTTTTTGCTTACCGATTCATGCTTTTGCGACTAAACTCTAAACAAAATCTCTCGTATCCCCGAATTCTTCCCCAAGTATTGGAACTTTCATGTATACTATGAAACCGTGTGGAATATATTGGTAGTTGAATGACTGATGTCAAGAACCATCAAGATATGTAAGGTGAAAGCTGGAAAACATGAAATGTAGAAGGAAAGTGAGACAACCATTCTGTTGGTGTGGAGCTGTAGTAGGTGTTGCGATTGCGGAATACGTTCAACTTTAACCAACAAAGACTGAACCTGCACCATCCTGCACATGGTGATGGGATGGATTTGCTATGCCAGGGTTCTCACAGAAATGGAGAAAGAAATTAATCAAGACGGGATTAACAAACAGAGTCTATTAAGATTTAAGTGTCAAATAACAGAAATTTAAATTATACAATAGGAAAGATATCTAATACCTCACAACTTGCTACTCAAGATTGTTGGGATACTTTGTTGTTTACTAGTTACTATTCAAGATGCTAAAACTAATTTAATTTTAATTGGAGTAGTATAATAGATTTAAGAATTGAGACTTTGAGTGTTAATTACCTGTTGGCTTATACTTGTTTCCATCACTCAGACCCAAGACACAGATTTTTGTGTTTCATTATTTTTAAACTTACAACACAAAATATACTCAATGCAGTTTAGTACTCTTTTGGTCTATTTTTCTAAAATTAAAAATTCACCTAATCATTCTTGGAATTGCAAATTTTGATTTTATTAAAAACCTAATAAACAATTTAGTATGTACGATTCAGTCAGTTAAGTTGATTACTAAAAAGCCATTGCACCCCTAGAGAAGAGTAGATGAAAGGATATGTAGTCACATAGATTGGGTGTTTGGTAACAGAGACTTGTTTAGGGATTACATTAATATTGCAATGGCCCTTATGGTCGTTTTGAGTATTAAGCGTGTTTATTCTATTTTGATCCTTCCTATAGATTTTGTATGTCATTTGATACATATGGAATTAGTAGTATGATTCTCGAGTTGATCAATACTAGTTTCAAATAAGATTTTCACTTTGACGTAGTCAACATTCTAGGATAATGAGGTTGAATTTGAGTAGGTTTGGAGGATGATCTATCACTTAGTTGGACAATTTGCATGGATTGGAGGTGCTCGGGAGTAAATCTAGTCATTGATTGGAATTCTAGCTTCTTAGAAAGTTATGTTTGACAACGGTCAGTTTTTGATCAAGACAACCTTGAATTGGTGATTTGATGATTCCAACAAGTCCAAAACATGTTTTATGGTCAATCCACATATTTGGTTTGTGTTTGAAAGTTTCGAGGGTTGGTTCCATGAGTTGGGTTGTTTTAACAGATTGTTGATGCTTCACGTCTAGTGCAATCACACATTTGACCTTTTGCCCCCACTACAGAGAGCGCATTGTCGGGTTTGGATCTGCTTCCATGGAAATGGCCAGGGCCAGTGCCATGGAGGCCTAATAAGTTGGTATTTACCAATTTATTTTGCTCTTGGTCATGAGTTATTGGATCATTTTAATGTCCTTTAGAAGGATTTTATGCCTTTGTTCTCTTATGTGCAAACATTTCTTGGAAACCAAGATGATGAAGTAATAGAACTAAAAGCAATCTGTTGGAGGATATGCATTAAGCATGTTTACCACAAGATGGTGCCAAGCAGAAATCATAGGACTTTACTGCTTATGCATATGCATGACGCAAGTCGGCACCTACGTCTCGCAGGTGCCAGCACAAGAAGAGCGGAAAAAAGATTGGCCGAGGACTGTCGGGCACCTGCGTGCGGCAAGTCCACACATGCGTCTCATAATTTCAGTGCAAGTAGGTCGAGATGACTCTGAAGGGAAAAGTTATTCAAATGGGAAGTACATACTTTAGAAGCTTCCAAGGATATTTTAGGCATATCTCTAAGGATTGAATAAAATTATTCTTCCCCAATTGGATATTGTACATTAAAGAGAATTGAAATACCGAATAAACTACAATTTCTAGTACATTTCTAGCTTCTTCTCCAAGAGAACACCATTGTTGCTGAAATTCAAGCTAGGAATTGATATTGTTGCTTATGATGAATGTAATTGAGAAATTCACTATTGGTGTAATTTCTCTTTCTCTCTGTCACGATCCGAACCTACACCCTGAACGTGGCCGGCACTCGAGAACCATTGCTGGTCCCCAAGAGAACCATTGTTGTTTATTGTTATTACTATTTTTATTACTATTTTTAGTATTATTATTATTATTATTATTATTATTATTATTATTACTATTATTGTTATTGTTATCATTATTATTATTATTATTATTATTACCACCACCACCACCACCACCACCACTTGGTAATAAATAATTAGTCTTCATGGTTTTCTTACTTGTATCAAGCTTTCTACTTTATTTTCATAAAATTAACCAAGAAAATCAAAATTACCAAAACGAGAGCATTAAAATTCTTCAATTAGCAAACTAATAATCTTTGTGTATCTAAACTAGTTAGAAAAAGATAATACATTAAATTGTCACTCCCCGAGCCTACACCCTAGGCGGGACTGGCAATCGAAAATTATTGTTGGCCCCAAATGAACCCTTGGCCTAACTTACTTACTCAGCGAAAGACTTAAACACAAGAAAGAGAATCCAAATACAAGATAACTCAATAATCTCAAACTAAACTAAAAATGTTTCAGAAATCAACATTTAACTTAGCCAAAGTGGCAACTCAAATCTGAACATAAGCCAATAACAAGATAATGACAAATGAACTAACATCTGATTGTCTATCTATGAAACCTCTAAACAACTGAGATTGATGTCGGGACACGATCCATGACATCCTAATGAACTATCTAATATTGAAAGCAATAAAAAGTGGTCCTCTGGAAGCAAGGAGGCTCACTAACAAACTCTGTAGCTCAACTAGAATCAACGATGTGCTGGATGTTGATCCTGATAACTTGTGTCTGCATCATAATAAAATGCAAGCCAACTGACATCAGTACATTGAATGTACGAGCATGCGAGAGGAAATCTAAAACAAGACATAAGCTTGAAAGGAACTGAAAGAACATACCTAGGCTGAACTCAACTCAACTTAACTTATTTCAATATAAAGCAATAAAATAAATGCAATATAAAGAAAAGCTTTTAAAACATTGATAACAACTCTGTGTATTTATAAATACAATAGTAACTCTATATGTTTGCAAAGATACAATAAAAGCTCTGGAATGTATATAAAAATACAAAATACTGCTATGGCAGTTTCTCTAACCGACAACTATCACTTAAGAGCTATTGTGATGATACAGTGTCTTGCCCACGCTTTCAGAATTGTCATATACTTTGCCGTCATATAGAACGCCTAAACTAAGTGGATCCATTAGTTTATGCTAAAAAGCACTTAAGGAATCATCTAAAAAGTATGATCCTTTAACCCATGATGGCTATACCGTTTATGGAGACGTGAGTTATCTGAGCTCAAACTCATTCCCATATCGGTGCTCAATACTACTCCCAAGCTCATATGTTTAAAAACATAACTTCTTTTTTTGGTTTGAGATTATTACTCAAAACTAAGCTTAAAGTCTCTCTTGGAATTGATGTTTCCTTTCTTGCTCAAATGTGAAAACATTTACTCTTTAACTGAAAATTAGCTCAAAGGATCTTTTGGAAATCAAGATTTCCTTTCTTATTTAAATGTGAAAATATTTTACCCTTTGGGAATACATAGTCCCTATATACTCTTTTGAAGAAATGAACTTCAAATTTCACTCTTTACTCAACTCAAAACTCAAGTCTTAAAACAAAGTTAAAACATTTGTAAAAGATTTTTGGAAGACTCTGTGAACTTCTCTTGACTTGGCACTTAACTTCTCTTGACTTGACTCTTAACTTCTCTTGACTTAACTCTTAACTTTCATTGAATTGAGTTATGGATTCAAGGATTGTGATTTGTGATAGGAAAGATCTCATTAAGTTTAGGAGTGTTTTTAGATAGTTAAACATGAGAAAAGATCAAGAAATCACTGCCTGGAATCAAGTTCGTGACACAGAGATGCATTTAATTATTTGGTCGCAAAATAAATTTTGAGGCAGAACGGTCCGTGACCGCTCCACGACGGGAAGATAATTTTGTCAAACCTGAGGAGCAGGTCCGCGTCGCAAACCTGGTACCTAGATTTGCCCGACTTTTTCCTTCTTTGTTTTCCATCCCCAATTCACCTAAACTCGATTCCTTTTCCAAATTCTCTTTAGATTTAGATACCCAACATATGTACACAAGAATCTAATCAAACACAACTCTAAAATCGACCTTAAACTCTCAAGGACTCCTCAATCTCATTCCAAATTCAGGAACGAAAGCAATTCAAGAATATAACTCAAGAACATCAAAGTCTCAATCTTTTGGGATGAAAATCATATTCAAATAAACATGATTGGCGCGTGGGTGAACGAACCCAACGCTATGTCAACTCACATACCTTGTAGGGATCATCCCTTGACGAAATCTACAAGCGAATCTTGAAGAACTTGATTATCTATGAAGTTTTCTTCTCCTTTCTCCTCTTTTCTTTTTTCTCCAAGCCCTAGCATACTTTGGTAAAAGCGTAAACTAATTTCATCCTGATTTGATCCTAAATTAATTACCAAAAACAAATTAAAACAATTGGGCAAGGAAAATACCAAACTACTCTTTCAAAATCCGGATTGGAATTTCCTTATCCAAACCACCCAACTTCCAATGATCATAACTCACTCATACGAACTCGAAATCGTGCAAGCTTACCGGCGTTTGAAAGATAATTCAATGATATTTCCTACGGTATCTAGAAGCACACTTAAATAATCCTGAGATATGAGTTATGGTCATTTGAAGCTAACCAAAAACTCAAACTTAACTTAAACAAATTTCCAGATTTTTCATTCTTTTCAAAAATGACTATTTCCAATTTTAACTTCTTTCTAGTTCTTTCAAATAGCAAGATGTTACAATATCTCCCTATTGGGAACATTCATCCTCGAATGAGATTACTCTTACAAGGCTTGGGTGTAACATCTAACATTCAACTCAAACACCCAACAAGCAATGCAATTACAACATGCCAACTTATAAATTAAAGAGTACTAAGAAGAGAATTAGTACCTTGATCTGGAATTTCTCCGATTTCAAAGAATTGTGGATACCTCTTCTTCATCTTCCCAAGTAGCTTCCTTAATAACTGGTTCCTCCAAAGAACTTTGATTGATACTACTTCCTTAGTCCTCAACTTGCAAACTTGGCGATCTAGAATCCGAATAAGAATCTCCTTATAAGATAAGCTATCCTTGATCCTAATATCTTCAGTTGGTATGATAAGTGAAGGATCGCTCATGCACTTCTTCAACATGGAAATGTGAAATACCAGATGAACCGCTGCTAACTCTTGGGGTAGCTCTAACTCATAAGCTACATTATCAATCCTCTTAGATATTCTGTAAGGACCAATATATTGGAGACTAAGCTTCCCCTTCATACCAAATCTCATACCAACTTTCATGGGTGAAACTTTCAAGTAAACCCAATCATCTACTTCGAACTCTAACTCCCTTCTCCTAACATCAGTGTAGGATTTTTGACGACTCTGCGTCGTTTTCAACCTCTCTTGAATCACTTTCACTTTTTCCATAGCTTGATTGTCTAAATATGGTCCTATCAACCCTGCTTTACCAACTTCAAACCATCCAATAGGAGATCTGCACCTTCTCCCTTAAAGAGCTTCATAAGAAGTCATTTGGATGCTAGAGTGGTAGCTATTGTTGTAGGCAAATTCAATAAGAGGTTGGTGATCATCCCAATTACCCTTGAAATCAATCACACAATCTACCTTGATACCTCAAAACACCATCTCCCTATTGTTCAAAAGCCATCACTTTTTTCTTATGAATATTTGTCTTTAATTCAAGCAAAATAGTATCTTGGTCTTGCTTTTCTTTCACTTCTGACACTAATGATGATTCAACCACATTCATCACCACTACTCCTCCTTATGTGGAATCCACAAATCGAACTCCTAATCCTGTAAGTCTATGTACATCTTTTGCTAACTCTTCTTATCTTCCTCAAAATGGGTGGTACTACCCATAAATAATCTACTTAAGGCATCATTAACAACATTAGCCTTACCTAGGTGATATAAAATACTCATGTCATAATCCTTAAGTAATTCTAACCATCTCCTCTGTCTGAGATTAAGCTCTTCCTGACTAAACACATATTGAAGACACTTGTGATCACTTGAACACATCTACTCAAGGAAAATACTATGGCAGCTAACTCTAGACTATGGGTTGGGTAATTTCTATCATGAACTTTCAACTGTCTGGAGGCATAAGTTATAAATTTGCCATTATACTTTAACACACAACCCAAACCAACTCTAGACGCATCACAATATACAACAAAGCCTTGCGTACCTTCTGGTAAGGTCGATACTGGCGTAGTAGTCAACCTCTTTTTCAATTCCTGAAAGCTTTTCTCATAAGCTTCAGACCATTGAAATTTCTCTGTCTTCTGAGTTAACTTGGTCAAAGGGGATGAAATAGATGAAAACCCCGCTACAAACCTTCTATAATTGTCAGTCAAACCCAAGAAACTCCTAATGTCAGTTGGACATGTGGGTCTAGGCTAATTTTTCATTGCCTCTATTTTTTGAGTATCAACTTTAATTCCCTCTCCAGACATAATGTGGCATAAGAATGCCACACTCAAGCTAAAACTCGCACTTAGAGAACTTGGTATACAACTCTCTATCTCTTAGAGTTTGGAGAACTATTCTGAAATGACTAGCATGATCTTCCTTATTCCTTGAATATATTAGTATGTTATCCATGAACACGATAACAAACATATCTAAACAAGGCTTGAATACTCTATTCATAAGGTCCATGAATGCTGTAGGCTCATTGGTCAAACCAAAGGACACAACTAGGAACTCATAATGACCATAACTGGTTCTGAAATCTATTTTTGGAATATCACATTCCCTTACTCTTAACTGATAGTAGCCAGATCTGAGGTCTATCTTAGAGAAATAAGTGGCACCCTAAAGTTGATCGAAAGATCATCAATCCTTGGGAGAGGATACTTATTCTTGATGGTAACCTTGTTCAACTGACGATTATCTATACACATACTACGGGAACCATCCTTCTTCCTTACAAACAAGATCGAAACGCCCCAAGGTAAGACACTTGATCGAATAATGCCCTTATCAAATAGGTCTTTCAACTCTTTTAATTCTGCTGGTGCCATTCTATATGGCAGAATGTATATAGGACGAGTATCTGGAAGAATATTTATAGTGAGAAGTCTATTTCTCTCTCATGAGAGACTCTGGGAAGATCATCAGGAAATACTTCTGGAAACTCTTTTACTACTAGAACTGACAAAATAGGAGGTATCTCAACACTAGAGTCATTAACTCGGACTAAGTGATAGACACACCCCTTGGAAACTAACTTTCTTTCCTTAAGGTATGAAACAAAACGAACCTTAGGCACAACTGAACTACTTTTCCACTCTAAGACTGGCTTATTTGGAAACTGGAACTTGACTACTCGAGTTGTACAATCTATTGATGCATAACAGGCATGAAGCCAATCCATACCCAGAATGACATCAAAATCTACCATGTTTAACTCAACTAAATTAGCCATGGTATTCTTGTGATTGACGAAAATGGGACAATCACGATAGACTCTTTCTACTAGAATAGACTTACCAATATGTGTAGAAACACTGAAAGGCTCACTAAGTTGCTCAGGAATAACATTAAAATTATTTGCAACATAAGGAGTCACAAAACATAAACTTGCTTCTGGGTCCAGCAAAGCATAAACATTAAAGTGAAAGACTTAGATCATACCAATGACAACATTTGGCAAATCCTCTTGCTCTTGGCGACCAGTGATAGCATAAAGATGGTTTCCTCCTCCGCCTACCCCTGAAGTAGCTCCTCTAGATGCAGCTCTGTCTGGTGGAGCAATTGAAGAAGACTGGGATTTATTGCCCCCATTACCGTTACCCTACTTGTTCTTTGGCCACTCTCGCATAAAATGACCATTTTGGCCACACTTGAAACAACCAGTGGAGATGTCACCACACGTTCCTAAGTGGTTCCTTATCACTGCCCGAGTCTACACCTTGGACGTGGCCGACACTCGAAGACCATTGCTGGTCACCAAGCGAACCCTCATCTTGGCTGACTACAAGCGAAAAACTAATTTAAGCATGCAAAAACTTAAGAAATGAATATCATTCATTGACACTCAATTACAAAACTTTAACTCAAATGAGAAGCTCTGAATAAAAATAAATTATTCAACTCACCAAAAAATAGGCAACTTAAGTCTTTAAAGCATTTAATAAAAGAAATGAACATACTTCTGAAACTCTATTATCTATCTATGAAGCCTCTAAATGACAAAGATGGACATCGGGACAAGACCCACGACATCCTAACAACTGACATAACTCAAAAGTAAATGAAATCCTCCGAAAGCAAGGAGGCTCACTATAGCTAACTCGAACTTCATGTGGTATCAACGAAGCTCCTGTTAATGATCCTGAATACCTGGATCTGCATCATGTAAGGGGAATTCTAAAGCTTAACATAAGCTTGAAACTTGATAAAAATAAACATACTTACCTCTTCTCAACTCACTCATCTCAACTTAACTCAAGAAAATAAGATAACTCAAATATTAGATACTCAACTCAAAGATTAGATACTCAACTCAAAGATATAATACTCGACTTTGGGTACTTAACTCTGGATACTCAACTCAATATAAGGCAACAATACATATGCAATATAATGAAAGCTTTTAAAATAGTGAAAAACAACTTAGTTCGTTAAAGAAAATGTAATAACAAACTCAACTTTACTCATATAATAAAGTAAAATAATTTCTGTGGGAGTTTCTCTAACTAAAAACCCCACTATGAGCCTAAGTGATGGTACAATGTCTTGCCCACGCTGCCAAAACTGTCCTATACTTTGTCGTCATATAGAGTGCCTTAACTAAGTGGATCCACTAGTCTATGCTAAAAATCACTTGAGGAATCATCTAAAAAGTATAATCCTTTACTACCCATGATAGCTACATGGTTTATGGAGACGTGAGTTATCTGAATTCAAACTCGTACCCATATCAGTGTTCAATACTACTCCTAAAATACTCAGCTCATATGTTTAAAAACATAACTTCTTTCTTTGGTTTGAGATAATTACTCAAAACTTAGATTAAAAGCTCTCTTGGAATCAATGTTCCCTTTCTTGCTCAAATGTGAAAATATTTATTCTTTAACTGAAAACTAGCTCAAAGGATCTTTTGGAAATTAAGGTTTCGTTTCTTCTTTAAATGTGAAAACATTTTACTCTTTGGGAATGCATTGTCCCGATATACTCTTTTGAAGAAATGAACTTCAAACTTTACTCTTTGCTTAACTCAAAACTTAAGTCTTAAAACAAAGTTAAAACGTTTGTTAAAGACTTCTTAAATCTATGGTTCATGTTAAATTATTGACGTGAACAACTCAATGCAAGGTTTTCAATAACCATAGATAAAACTAAATACTTGGAACTCAAGAACATCAATGATACTACTCATTTCAAGAATGCTCAAATCAGAGGGTTCATGCAGAATTATGAGCATGAACTACTCAACTCAAGGACTCAAAGATACTTATTATCTCAAGACTGTTTGACTTATAGGGTTCATATGAAATTATGGGCATGAACACTACAACTCAAGGACTTCATGGGTAACATGAAATAGTCCCATGATTAGAAATATAATTTCAAAGGGGATTAGGAATCCATTACTCAAAACTAAGAACTTGAAGATACTACTCCTCTCAAAGGTACTCAACTAATGAAGTTCATGCGGAAGTTATGGGCATGAGCGACTCGACCCGAAGATCTACATAACTACATGGAACTCATGTATATGACTCTTCTCATTCTTTTACTTAATTCCTCAAAAATTAACTCAAATAGGTGATGGATCTCAAAGGATTCAACATTGAACTCAAAGGCTTCCTTGAAACTCTACTCTTAACTCTCTCTTGAATGTGAATTATAAATTCAAGAGTTATGGTTAATGATATGAAGGATATCATGCTGATAAGGTAGAATCATGAATACATCCTCCTCATTCTCATACTCACTTGCTCGAGTCTTGAAACAAGTTACTAGAAGTTGTAAAAGATTCCACAAAAGGACTCAAAGGGACTTTTTTAGAATGTTCAAAAAAATTCTCAAAACTTAACTCTTAGCTCTACCTTGAATTTGAATTATGAATTCAAGTTTATGATCATGTTAGGAATGATTTTAGGTGCTTAGAAGTAGCTTTGAGTAGTTAGAATAAAAAAGGAGTGACAGTACCCTTTGAAAGAACTCAAACGGAGCAACCAATTGCAAACTGGGGCTATGGGTGGTGCGGGGCACCAGCCCCTAAACTTTAGAGCATACATTGGCGCGCTCTGGCTGGTGCGACGGGCCAAGCCCCAACCCAGAAGACCCGACGAAATTCTTTCTCGTTTTCTCACCCTATTTCGCCTAGAATCGAACGATTTTTCCCCAATCACTTGGATTTGATTACTTAACATAAGTACACTCTAATCTACTTAATACAGACTAAAAACACTCACTTTAATCTTAATAAATCATCGAAACCCCAACAAAACAAGATTTAGAATGAACTTCAAGAACACCTATCAAGAACTCATCGAGAACTCTAATCTTTCAACTTTAAGAATGACATTGCACTTAAAATAACATGATTGGCGTGTGGTTAAACAAACCCAACAGTATGGAAGCCTACATACCTCTTAGGAATCAAACCGGTGGCAAAAATCTGCAACAATATGCAAGAATCTCGACGACGCTTGATCCTCTCCTCTTTTCTCCTCTTTTCTCTTCTTAAACTCTCAACTAAAACCCTTGGCATATTTTAGGATTATAAAAATGAACCTAATAGAGTTAGACCCTTACCACCTTACTAAAAATGAATTAAAGATGATTTGGTAAGGAAAAGACCAGAATACCCCTTACTATTTTCGGATAACTTTTCTTAATTGGACAGCCTAACTTCAAAAGGGCATATCTCACTTATGACAACTCGAAAGTTAGCAAACTCGGTGGTGTTGGAAATATAATTTAAAGAATTTCATTGGGTACCTTGTAGCCCACCTAACTTAGCATGTACCTAGAGTTATGATCGAATGAAGTTGATTGAAAGCTCATAACTTAAGCATAACTAGCAAAATTTTAGATTTTGCTATTTTCAATTTAGTTCTTTTTTGGAACTCAAGGTGCTACATCTAGTGAACTAAACACTCAAGAAAATTTTAAAATTCCTTAGTAAAAATCTCACTCACTATGAAGAACGGTTCAAGTCTTAGTTCAAAAATTTTTTGGGGTGATACATTCCTACCACACTTAGCACATGCAGAAGGCTTACTACCCTGTTGTGTCGTACTACCTTCAGAATGGGAAAGTTTAGCTCTGAAATTCTGACTATTGTACTCACTTTTGTTCCCTTTATACAAGTGCACTACCAAATGATGGAGCAAATCCCTTTTGCTTCTGTTGGAAGGAAGACCGGTTCACATTACTCTTTTTCTGCCGAATTCATTCCCTAATGTCTTAGCCCTCTTATTCTTAAATTCTTCGCTATCCCTCAGCTTGTCTTTCTCAACTTGTTGCACATGGATCATCAGCCTTGCTATGTCTATGTCACCTATTAGCATGGATGTCTTACCTTCCTTACTTGACAGACGAGACAACCCAGCAACAACAAACTCATCCTACTCCTCATATCTACAACCATCTCCAGAGCATAACGAGAAAGTTGGGTAAACTTTATACTGTACTCATAAACACTCATAGATTCCTACTTAAGAGTGAGAAACTCTCGTACCTTTGCTTCTCTTAGTTCACAAGGAAAGAAACGCCCCAAGAAGGCCTCCCCATACAAAGCCCATCTCATAATCGATTATACGCAAGCACGAGTTAGAAAGAAACTATATAGAAATGAACTCAATTGCATAAAATGAGTATGAAAGAAGTGAGATAGTTCCTAAATGTTGCAGCGTTCTAATTATAGATGTGGTGCGCTTCACACTAATAACTAGGACTCTACAGACACAGTTTCATAGATTCCCTATGACTCTTGAAGTTTGGGCTCTGATACCAAGTTTTTCATGCCCCGAGCCTACACCTTGGGTGGGACTGGTACTCAAGAACCATTGTTGGCCCCAAGCGAAACCTTGGCATAACTTACTTACTCAGTGGAAGACTTAAACATAAGAAAGAGAATCCAAATAAAAGATAACTCAACAGTTTTAAACTAAACTAAAAATGTTTTAGAAATCAACATATAACTTAGCCAAAGTGGCAACTCAAATCTGAACATAAGCCAATAACAAGATAATGATGAATGAACTAACATCTTATTATTTATCTATGAAGACTCTAAAAAACTGAGATGGATGTCAGGACACGACCCATGACATCCTAATGAACTATCTAATACTGAAAGCAATAAAAAGGGTTCCTCCAAAAAACAAGGAGGCTCACCAACAAACTCTGGAGCTCAACTAGAATCAACGATGCGTTGGATGCTGATCCTTGTTACCTATGACTGCATCATAATAAGATGCAGGCCAACTGACATCAGTACATTGAATGTACTAGCATACAAGGGGAAATCTAAAACAAGCCATAAGCTTGAAAGAAACTGAAAGAACATACCTGGGCTCAACTCAACTCAACTTGACTCATTTCAATATAAAGCAATAAAATAAATGCAATATAAAGAAAAGCTTTTAAAACATGGATAAAAATTCTGTGTATTTAGAAATACAATAGTAACTTTGTATGTATTCAAAGATACAATATAAACTCTGAAATGTATATAAACATACAAAATACTTCTATGGTAGTTTCTCTAACCGACAACCATCACTTAAGAGCTATTGTGATGATACAACGTCTTGCCCACGCTGCCAAAACTGTCCTGAATGCCTTAACTAAGTGTATCCACTAGTTTATGCTAAAAAGCACTTAAGGAATCATCTAAAAAGTATGATCCTTTACTACCCATGATGTCTAGATGGTTTATGGAGACGTAAGTTCCAATATCAGTGCTCAATACTACTCCCAAAATACTTAGCTCATATGTTTATAAATATAACTTCTTTCTTTGGTTTGAGATAATTACTCAAAACTTAGCGTAAAAGCTCTCTTGGAAATGATGTTTCCTTTCTTGCTCAAATGTGAAAACATTTACTCTTATAACTAAAAACTAGCTCAAAGGTTCTTTTGGAAATCAAGGTTTCCTTTCTTCTTTATATGTGAAAACATTTTACTCATTAGGAATACATAGTTCCGATATACTCTTTTGAAGAAATGAACTTCAAAATTTACTCTTCACTCAACTCAAAACTTAAGTCTTAAAACAAAGTTAAAACATTTGTAAAAAACTTTTAGAAGACTCTATGAACTTCTCTTACCTTGGCTCTTAACTTCTGTTGATTTGACTCCTAACTTCTCTTGACTTGACTCTTAACTTTCCTTGAATTGAATTATGGATTCAAGGATTGTGATTTGTGATAGGAAAGATCTCATGATGTTTATGAGTGTTTAGATAGTTAAACATGAGAAAAGATCAAGAAATCACTGTCTGAAAGAAAGTCTGCGATGCGGATATGCATTTAATTATTTGGTCGCGAAATAAATTTTGAGGCACAATGGTCCGTGACCGCTCCGCGACGTGAAGACAACTTTGTCAAACCAGAGGATCAGGTCCACGACACGGACCTGGTACCCAAATTTGCCCGACTTTTTCCTTCTTTGTTTTCCAACCCCAATTCACCTAAACTCGGTTCCTTTTCCCAAATTCTCTTTAGATTCAGATACCCCACATATGTACACAAGAATCTAATCAAACACAACTCTAAAATCGACCTTAAACTCTCAAGAACTCCACAATGTCATCCCAAATTCAAGAACGAAAGAAATTCAAGAACATAACTCAAGAACATCAAAGTCTCAATCTTTTAGGACGAAAATCATACTGAAATAAACATGTTTGGCGTGTGGTTGAACAAATCCAATGCTATGTGAACTCACATACCTTGTATGGATCACCCCTTGACGAAATCCACAAGCGATTCTTGAAGAACTTGATGATCTATGAACTTTTCTTCTCCTTTCTCCTCTTTTCTCTTTTCTCCAAGCCCTAGTGTATTTTGGTTAAAGCGTAAACTGATTTAATTCTGATTGATCCTAACTTAATTACAAAAAATGAATTAAAACAATTGGGCAAGGAAAATACCAAACTACCCTTTCAAAATCCGGATTGGACTTTCCTTATCCAAATCACCCAACTTCCAATGGGCATATCTCATTCACACGAACTCAGAATCGCGCAAAATTGGTGGAGTTGGAAAGATAGTCTAACAATCTTTCCTATGGTATCTAGAAGCACACTTAACTCATCAAGATCTAGGAGTTATGGTTGTTTGAAGTTGACCAATTTTAACTTCATTCTAGTTCTTTCAAATAGTGAGATGTTACAGAAATCTTTTTATATCTCTTGGCAATAATAAGATCCAATACTCCCATTATTATATGAATTAATGAGTCGGAGAAAACTTAAACAAGAGAAAAAAGAAATAATTATTGAACATAGTCAATTTTAAATGAGCGAACATATAATAATTATCATTTCTTTTGGATTTAAATGAACTCTTGTCCATGAATAACTATTGATTATCAGGGTTTGACCCATAAATAAATCTAGAAAGGAAAAAAAAAAAGAATCAAAAGATAGTAAATGGAGGGGCGGGGGGGGGGGGGGGGGTTAGAAAAAATAATTGAAAGATAGGCATAAAGAAAAAAAAATTCTTTTAATTTTTTAGTTCTTATATGAATGGACTTATTTTAAAAATGATGATGATGTTCTTAATATAACTGATTCAAACAGATTTTAGTTTTAAAGTGTACGAGATTTTGAATAGACTTTCCAAGTTTTCATTTCTTTTTTTACAATTCCATAATCTAATAGTTAGGAGTCTTTAAATATTTGACCGAGAATTATGTTACTATCTTTTCTACAACATATAGGCCTAAAAATACTCATGAATATAATTAAGGAATCACATTAAATCTTCCTAATATAAGTCTCCCTATAGATAAATTTTCAACTATCTTTTTTAGGACGTTATTTTTTTAATTATTTGAAAGGAGGTCTAATGGTTTGTTGTATCAAATCGGTGGAAACATCAATTAGGTTAAATACATATATTTCAAAGATGAGCTTGTGGTTTACTTTTTGTTTTGTATGGTGTATCAAAAATAAGAGGTACATTCAAAATTTTACCTAAATATCAATCCTGATAATGAAAAATATTTTGTTCGGATAAATCTGCAGCGTGAAAAAATAATTAGATTCTGCAAATTCTCTTTTCATTTGTATTTACCTAAAATTGTGTGTTAGATATTATTAAATCTATTAGTTAAATTTGCAATTATTGTTACTGTTAAATGATTTTTTATGAACCTGCCTCCTTTGTTCTAGTACTAATATGTGACTTGATTTTTGAAGATGCGTGAAAATTTATTATGAAATAGTTATGGCACCATTGATTGCAGAGATTGACTAATTTTTAATTCGTAGTTCTTTTGATTTAATAGTAAAATATGTAATTGAAATATCTTAATCTTTATTAGTCTTTTAGGTAAGTGATAAATTTACTGAACACAAGATCATTTTTTTCGTTTGATTGACTTTAAATATATAACTAATGTAGCTATGAATTAAAATTATGTACAAAAAAAAATTATTTCAATAAAGAGCATTGTAGTATAACTAGAATTTTCAGAAACAAAACTATGATGCTTCTCCAAGCTTGACTACTAAATCAATAATCTTGTAATATGCAATCTCCATAGAAATTTTCATTTCCAAGACTACTTTTAAGCTTCAATTGTCTTCAAAATTTCGATTAACTTTAACCACTTTTGACACTGCAAAAGAAAAAGACTGGTTAATGTTAAAAATCAATTGACTAGAACATTTCATGAATTCATACTTGGTAAAATTTAAATTAACCTTTGCCGTCAATTGATCACAGTGTGCAAGAAAATTTTTGTGAAGTTTATGACGTTCTTCGATAGTAGCAGAGCTAGTTGTTCTCTCCATCAATTCACTCTACAAATCGTATTCTAAGAAGATCATTTCCTTTTAAAATCCACTGTATTTTTTGCTTTCTTGATCATGCTGAAAAATGAAAGTAGCATAACATATCAAGGTGATTATAAAAAAAAAAAGACAAAAAAGGAGAAATAAAAGGGACATTGAATAGAAACTTACCTGATAAGCTCTAGTTTTGAAGAATTCATTGGTAAATGATATTTTGAGAAATTTATGAATAAAGAGAGTAATTGATGTACAAATGAATTGAATGTGCTTCCTAATTATAGATAGTTGTTTGTTTGTGCAAGCTTATCCAACTGTAAGTTTATTCAATTGTAAGATTATCCAACTACATTATTATCCAATTGCAAGCGTATCTAAGAAATTTTGGAATGAATATCCACACTATGGTATGTTTATAATAATTTCATATTGTTTTATGAAAAAATAATATTTGAATGTCACAATGTATTGGAAAGTTAATAAATTTTATGAGATTATCATAGGGTAGAAAATGGTAAGAAATTGATTTTATTGCTCAATTTAATGAGATGAATAGAATTTGAATTCATTCTAAATAGGCTCTTGATCTTACACAACAAATAATTAAATTATACTAATTCTTATTTAGAGGTTTACTATTTAATAGTTAATTTTCTAAATAAGGGTAACCACGTAGATACTATGAGAGTCATTTTTAGTTATTTGAAAATTAAAGTATTAGGTTAAAAAAATGACTTTGCCAAATAATAAACAAAAATAATTTTTGATTGTGACATTTGCTTCCTCAATAACTTTTCGATAGTTAGAAAAAATTTATGTCTTTCCTTCAAGCATGTAGCAGAAAAGGTAAGCTTGATAAAGTTAAAGAATAGGGTTTCAGACATTACTTAGTTAGAAATCTTATAGTGACTAAGAGAGAGTATGCAACTAATATTTTTCTTAAAAGAAAGGTAACATTTGAATTAATGTTGAACATGGTGCATATATAGATTTAAATCGATAACTTGGTAATAAATAATTAGTCTTCATGGTTTTCTTATTTATATCAAGCTTTCTACTTTATTTTCATAAAATTAACCGAGAAAATCAAAATTACCAAAACGAGGGCATTAAAATTATTCAATTAGCAAACTAATAATTTTTGTGTATCTAAACTAGTTAGACAAAGATAATAAAATAAATCTTTTACATCTCTTGACAATAATGAGATTCAATACTTCCATTATTATATGAATTAATGAGTCGGAGAAAACTGAGACAATCGAAAAAAGAAATAATTATTGAACATAGTCAATTTTAAATGAGCGAACATATAATAAATATCATTTCTTTTGGATTTATATGAACTCTCATCCATGAATATTTACTGATTATCAGGGTTTGAGCACAAAATAAATCTACGAAGGAAAATAAGAATCAAAAGATAGTAAATGTAGGGGGGTGGATTAGAAAAATAATTGAAAGATAGGCATAACAAATAAAATTTCTTTTACTTTTTTAGTTCTTACATGAATGCACTTATTCTAAAAAATCATGATGATGTTCTTAATATGACTGATACAAGCAAATTTTAGTTTTGATGTGTACAAGATTTTGAATAGACTTTTCAATTCTTTTCATTTTTTTTCTTACAATTCCATAATCTAATCGTTAGGAGTCGTTAAATATTTGACTGATAATGAAGTTACTATCTCTTCTAAAACATATAGGCCTAAAAATACTCATGAATTTAATTAAGGAATCACTTTAAATCATCCTAATATTTAAGTCTACCCGTAGATAAATTTCCAACTATCTTTTTAGGACGTTATTTTTATTTTTCTAATTATTTGGAAGGAGGTTTAATGATTTCTTGTATCAAATTGGTGGAAAGATCAATCAGGTTAAGGTCATATATTTCAAAGATGAGCTTGTGGTTTACTTTTCTTTTGTATGTTGTATCAATAATAAGAGGTACATTCAAAATTTTACCTAAATATCAATCCTAATAATGAAAAATATTTTGTTCGGATTTGCAGCATGAAAAAATAATTAGATTATGCTATTTTCTTTTCATTTGTATTTACCTAAAATTGTGTGTTAAAAATTATTGAATTTGTTAGTTAAATTTGCAATTACTGTTGCTGTTAAATGATTTTTTATGAACCTGCCTCCTTTGTTCTAGTACTAATATAAGACTTGATTTTTGAAGATGCGTGAAAATGAATTATGAAATAGTTATGGCACCATTGGTTACGGAGATTGACTAATTTTTAATTCGTAGTTCATTTGATTTAATAGTAAAATATGTAATTAAAATATTTTAATCTTTATTAGTGTTTTAGGTAAGTGATAAATTTATTGAACACGAGATCATTTTCTTAGTTTGATTGACTTTAAATATATAACTAATGTAGCTACGAATCAAAAATATGTACAAAAAGCAATAATTTATTTCAATAAAGAGCATTGTAGTACAACTAGAATTTTCACAGACAAAACTATGATGTTTCTCTAGCTTTGCTACTAAATCAATAATCTTGTATTATGCAATCTCCATAGAAATTTTCAGTGCCAAGACTGCTATTAAGCTTCCACTGTCTTTAAAATTTCGTTTAAGTTTAACCACTTTTGACACTGCAAAATAAAAAGGTTGTATAAAGTTAATAATCAATTTACTAGAACATTTCATGAATTCATATTTGGAAAAATTTAAATTAACCTCTGTCGTCAATTGTTCACATTCTGGAAGAAACTTTTTGTGATCGTGACGTTCTTCAATTGTAGCAGAACTAGTTGTTCTCTTCATCAATTCTCTCTGCAAATCATATTCTAAGAAGATCCTTTTCCTTTTAAAATTCACTGTTTTTCCTACTTTCTTGATCTCGCTGAAAATTGAAAGTACCATAACATGTCAAGGTGATTATTGAAAAAAAAAAAAAGACAAAAAAGTAGAAATAAAAAGGATATCAAATAGAAACTCACCTGATAAGCTCTAGATTTGAAGAATTCATTGGTAAATGATATTTTGAGAAACTTATGATTAAGAGAGTAATTGATGTAGAAATGAACTGAATGTGCTTCCTATTTATAAATAGTTGTATGTTTGTGCAAACTGTAAGTTATTCAATTGTAAGATTATCCAACTACATTCTTATCCAATTGCAAGCATATCTAAGAAATTATAGAATGAATATCCACACTATGGTATGTTTATAATAATTGCATAATTTTTTATAAAAAAAAATAATATTTGAATGTCACAATGTATTGGAATGTTAATAAATTTTATGAGATTATCATATGGTAGAAAATGGTAAGAAATTGATTTTTTTTTTTTTGCTCAATTTAATCAAATGAATAGAATTTGAATTCATTCTAAATAGGCTCTTCATCTTACATAACAAATAATTAAATTATAGTAATTCTTATTTAGTGGTTTATTATTTAATAGTTAATTTTCTAAATAAGGGTAACCACGTAGATACTATGAGAGTCATTTTTAGTTATTTGAAAATTAAAGTATTAGGTTAAAAAGATGACTTTGCCAAATAATAAACAAAAATAATTTTTGGTTGTGACCTTTGCTTCCTCAATAACTTTTCGATAGTTACAAAACATTTGTGTCTTTCCTTCAAGCATGTAGCAGAAAAGGTAAGCTTGATAAAGTTAAAGAATAGAGTTTCAGACATTACTTAGTTAGAAATCTTATTGTGACTAAGAGAGAGTATGCAACTAATATTTTTCTTAAAAGAAAGATAAAAAAACATTTGAATTAATGTTGAACATGGTGCATCTATAGATTTAAATCGATAACTTGGTAATAAAGAATTAGTCTTCATGGTTTTCTTAGTTCAATCAAGCTTTCTACTTTATTTTCATAATATTAACTGAGTAAATCAAATTTACCAAAATGAGAGCATTAAAATTCTTCAATTTGCAAACTAATAATATTTGTGTATCTAAACTAGTTAGACAAAGATAATAAATTAAATCTTTTTACATCTCTTGACAATAATGAGATCCAATACTTCCATTATTATATGAATTAATGAGTCGAAGAAAATTGAAACAAGAGAAAAAAGAAAAAATTATTGAACATAGTCAATTTTAAATGAGCAAACATATAATAATTATCATTCCTTTTGGATTTAAATAAACTTTCATCCATGAATAACTACTAATTATCAGGGTTTGAGCCCAAACAAAATCTAGAAAGGGAAAAAAAGAATCAAAAGATAGTAATTGAAGAGGGGGGGGGGGGGTTAGAAAAAATAATTGAAAGATTAGCATAAATAAAGAAAATTCTTTTAATTTTTTAGTTCTTACATGAATGTACTTATTTTACAAAATCATGATGATGTTCTTAATATGACTGATTCAAGCAGATTTTAGTTTTGAAGTGTACGAGATTTTGATTTGACTTTCCAAGTCTTTTCATTTTTTCCTTTCAATTCCATAATCTAATAGTTAAGAGTCGTTAAATATTTGACCAAGAATTAAGTTTTTGTCTTTTCTAAAATATATTGGCCTAAAACTACTCATGAATATAATTAAGGAATCACTTTAAATAACCCTAATATTTAAGTCTCCTAGTAGATAAATTTTCAACTATCTTTTTTAGGACGTTATTTTTTTTAATTATTTGGAAGGAGGTCTAATGATTTGTTGTATCCAATCGGTGGAAAGATCAATTAGGTTAAAGCCAAATTTCAAAGATGAGCTTGTAGTTTACTTTTCTTTTGTATGTTGTATCAATAATAAGTGGTACATTCAAAAATTTACCTTAATATCAATTCTAATAATGAAAAATATTTTGTTTGGATAAATCTGCAGTCTGCTAATTTTCTTTTCATTTATATTTACCTAAAATTGTGTGTTAGATATTATTGAATTTGCTAGTTAAATTTGCAATTACTGTTACGATTAAATGAGTTGTTATGAAGCTGCTTCCTTTGTTCTAGTAATAATATGTGACTTGATTTTTGAAGATGCGTGAAAATTAATTATGAAATAGTTACGGCACCATTGGTTGCAGAGATTTACTAATTTTTAATTCGTAGTTCATTTGATTTAATAGTAAAATATGTAACTAAAATATCTGAATCTCTATTAGTCTTTTAGGCAAGTGATAAATTTACTGAACACGAGATCATTTTCTTTGTTTGATTGACATTAAATATATAACTAATGTAGCTATGAATTAAAATTATGTATAAAAAATAATAATTTAATTCAATAAAGAGCATTGCAGTACACCTAGAATTTTCACAGACAAAAACTATGATGTTTCTCCTAGCTTGACCACTGAATCGATAATCTTGTAATATGCAATCTCCATAGAAATTTTCACTGCCAAGACTACTTTTAAGTTTCATTGTCTTCAAAATTTCGATTAACTTTAACCACTTTTGAAACTGCAAAAGAAAAGGATGGATAAAGTTAATAATCAATTTACTAGAACATTTTATGAATTCATACTTGGTAAAATTTAAATTAACCTATGCTGTCTATTGGTTAGAATCTGCAAGAAACTTTTTACGAAGTTCATGACGTTCTTCGATAATAGCTATGCTAGTTGTTCTGTCCATCAATTCACTCTGCAAACTATATCCTAAGAAGATTCTTTTCATTGTAAAATCCACTGCTTTTTCTGATTTCTTGATCTCACTGAAAATTGAATGTAGCATAACATGTCAAGGTGATTATAAAAGAAAAGACAAAAAAGAAGAATTAAAAAGGAGAACGAATAGCAACTCACCTGATAAGCTGTAGTTTTGGAGAATTCATTGGTAAATGATATTTTGAGAAATTTATGAATAAAGAGAGTAATTGATGTACAAATGAATTAAATGACCTTTCAATTTATAGATAGTTGTTTGTTTGTGCAAGCTTACCCAAGTGTAAGTTTATATAATTGTAAGATTATCCAACTATATTCTTATCCAATTACAAGCGTATCTAAGACATTATGGAATGAATATGCACACTATGGTATGTTTATAATAATTTCATAATGTTTTATAAAAAAAATAATATTTGAATGTCACAATGTATTGGAAAGTTAATAAATTTTATGAGATTATCATAGGGAAGAAAATGGTAAGAAAATGATTTTATTGCTCAATTTAATGAGATGAATAGAATATGAATTCATTCTAAATAGGCTCTTGATCTTACATAACAAATAATTAAATTATATTAATTCGTATTTAGAGGTTTATTATTTAATAGTTATTTTCTAAATAAGGGTAACCACATAGATACTATGAGAGTCATTTTTAGTTATTTGAAAATTAAAGTATTAGGTAAAAAGATGACTTTGCCAAATAATAAACAATTTTTTTTTTTTATTGTGACCTTTGCTTCCTCAATAACTTTTCGATAGTTACAAAAAAATTGTCTTTCCTTCAAGCATGTAGCAGAAAAGGCAAGCTTGATAAAGTTAAGGAATAGAGTTTCAAACATTACTCAGTTAGAAATCTTATTGTGACTAATAGAGAGTATGCAACTAATATTTTTCTTAAAATAAAGGTAAAAAAATATTTGAATTAATGTTGAACATGGTGTATATATAGATTTAAATCGATTACTTGAATCAAGCTTTCTACTTTATTTTCATACAAGTAACCGATAAAACAAAAATTACCAAAATGAGAGCATTAAAATTCTTTAATTAGCAAACTAATAATCTTTGTGTATCTAAACTAGTTAGACAAAGATAATAAAGTAAATCTTTTTACATCTCTTGACAATAATGAGATCCAATACTTCCATTATTATATGATTGAATGAGTTGGAGAAAACTGAACCAAGATAAAAAAGAAATAATTATTGAACATGGTCAATTTTAAATGAGCGAACATATAATAATTATCTCATTTTGGATTTAAATGAACTTTCGTCCATGAATAACTATTGATTATCAGGGTTTGAGCCCAAATAAATCTAGAAAGGGAAAAAAACAATCAAAAGATAATAAATGGAGGGGGGGGGGGGAGTTTAGAAAATATAATTGAAAGATAGGCATAAAAAAAAAATCTTTTAATTTTTTAATTCTTAAATGAATGTACTTATTTAACAAAATCATGATGATGTTCTTAATATGACTGATTGAAGCAGATTTTGATTTTGAAGTGTATGAGATTTTGATTAGACTTTCCAAGTCTTTTCATTCTTTTCTTACAATTCCATAATCTAATAGGTAAGTGTCGTTAAATATTTGACCGAGAATTAAGTTATCTTTTCTAAAACATATTGGCATAAAACTACTCATGAATATAATTAAAGAATCACTTTCAATATTCCTAATATTTAAGTCACCCCGTGGATAAATTTCCAACTATCTTTTTTAGGACATTATTTTTTTTAGTTATTTGGAAGGAGGTCTAATGATTTGTTGTATCAAATTGGTGGAAACATCAATTAGGTAAAAGACATATATTTCAAATATGAGCTTGTGGCTTACTTTTCTTTTGTATGTTGTATCAATAATAGGAGGTACATTCAAAATTTTACTTTAATATCAATCCTAATAATGAAAAATATTTTGTTTAGATAAATCTGTAGCGTGAAAAAATAATTAGATTTTGCTAATTTACTTATTATTTGTATTTACATAAAATTGTGTGTTAGATATTATTGAATTTGTTAGTTAAATTTGCAATACTATTAGTGTTAAATGATATTTTATGAACCTGCCTCCTTTATTCTAGTACTAATATGTGACTTGATTTTTGAACATGTGTGAAAATTAATTATGAAATAGTTATGGCACCATTGGTTGCGGAGATTGACTAATTTTTAATTAGTAGTTTATTTGATTTAATAGTAAAATATGTAATTAAAATATTTTAATCTTTATTAGTCTTTTAGGTAAGTGATAAATTTACTGAACATGAGATCATTTTCTTTGTTTGATTGACTTTAAATATATAACTAATATAGCTACGAATTAAAATTATGTAAAAAAAAAAAATTTAATTCAATAATGAGCATTGTAGTACAACCAAAATTTTCACAGACAAAACTATGATGTTTCTCCTAGCTTGACTACTAAATCAATAATCTTTTAATATGCAATCTCCATAGAAATTTTCATTTCCAAGACTACTTTTAAGCTTCAATTGTCTTCAAAATTTCGATTAAGTTTAGCCACTTTTGACACTTCAAAAGAAAAAAACTGGATAAAGTTAATAATCAATTTATTAGAACATTTTATGAGTTCATACTTGGTAAAATTTAAATTAACCTCTGCCGTTAATTGGTCACAGTCTGCAAGAATTTTTTTGTGAAGTTCATAACCTTCTTTAATAGTAGCAATGCTAGTTGTTCTCTCCATCAATTCACTCTGCAAATCATATTCTAAGAAGATCCTTTTCCTTTTAAAATCCACTCCTTTTTCTGCTTTCTTGATCACGCTGAAAATTGAAAGTAGCATAACATGTCAAGGTGATTATAAAAAAAAAAAAAGTCAAAAAAGAAGAAATAAAAAGGATATCGAATAGAAACTCACCTGATAAGCTCTAGTTTTGTAGAATTCATTGATAAATGATATTTTGAGAAATATATGAATAAAGAGAGTAATTGGTGTACAAATGAATTGAATGTGCTTCCTATTTATAGATAGTTGCCTGTTTGTGCAAGCTTACCCAACTGTAAGTTTATTTAATTTTATGATTATCCAACTACATTCTTATCCAATTGCAAGCGTATCTAAGAAATTATGGAATGAATATTCACACTATGGTATGTTTATAATAATTTCATAATGTATAAAAAATAATATTTGAATGTCACAATGTATTGGAAAGTTAATAAATTTTATGAGATTATCATAGGGTAGAAAATGGTAAGAAATTTGTTTTATTGCTCAATTTAATGAGATGAATAGAATTTGAATTCATTCTAATTAGGCTCTGGATCTTACTTTACAAATAATTAAATTATATTAATTCTTATTTAGAGGTTTATTATTTAATAGTTAATTTTCTAAATAAGGGTAACCACGTAGATACTATGAGAGTCATTTTTAGTTATCTGAAAATAAAAGTATTACGCTATAAAGTTGACTTTGCCAAATAATAAACGAAAATATTTTTGGTTGTGACCTTTACTTCCTCAATAAGTTTTCGATAGTTATAAAAAAATTGTGTCTTTTTGTCACGCCTCGAGGCAACCCTCAGGATGCGGACACGGGACCTAGGATCACAAGTGACCCCAAGCTAACCCTCCTAGCATATCATAAGCATACATAAAGATAACTGAATCAATAAATTCTGTGCGGAAGCTAAATCACATAAGAATCTGAAATGATGGGGAATACCCATATACTATCTGAATAAATGAAAACTGAGAGTTTGAATACAAATGAAAAGTCAAACTCTAACACTAAAGCTAAAACTAAATATGTCTGAAATAAGCCTCTAAACTGACTTGAAGTGTTGGGATATGCCCCAGCTAAATCTAGTAAAAACTGGAACTAAAACTAAAAGCAAAGAAATAATCATGTCACTAGTCCTCGAAGAATGAGGACTCACCACTGATGCTGTTGAACTGAAGATCGGGAACCGATCTATGAGTGATCTGACTCCTGAGGACTTGAACCTACATCACGAAAAAATGTAGCGCAGAGTATGCATCAGTTTGAAAGGTACTGAGCATGTAGGATAGAATAAAGCTGAATAACAACATAATTGAACAAGCAATAAAGCAATGACATAATCTGAACATGATAAGGATACTGGGAATACTGAACTTAGCTAAACTGAATGTAATGTCCAACTTTATAATATGCTGAGACTGAATACTGAACTATACTGATAACATGGTCAATATAATAGAATCTGACTGAATTGTAAGGGAGCTACTAATAACCAACATAAAACCACATGAGCTAAATGTGGAGTCATATGTATCCGCTCCATCGAAAGGACCCAATATACCCTGCCAGAGGTATAGAGGCATGCTTGCATGATCATTAAAATGATACCCACAAAGGGGACTTACAACCTACGGGGAACGTAGTTTTGGGACTTGAGATGATTGGCCCTCGTCTACTCGGTATTAAGCTTCCCATATGACTAAGTAATTAACACTTCATGACTGAAATGTTGTAATACTAGATAGCTCAAAATACTGACATGCAAACTGAGAATGCAACATTAATATACTTATAATAGTGTATTCGAAAACTCAGGCATGTTTATATATAACTGAATTAACTGGCCTAGCATGTGTAATTCATGAACTAAAAGAACTACACAACTTGGGTTCTGAGTTTATGCATAAACCTAGGTAATAACGATATTGAATTTATGATAACACGATTCAGATCATTCTAACTATTAAAACCCAATAATTCTAACGTTCAAGAAACCCTAAGTCTAGATAATATTAAGGGAATCAAGATTTTGACTGAATTCTAGGGACCTAATGGGTGAAAGGAACCTACTAGTGAAATTCCACATACCTGTTGACGAATTCCACAAATAAATCTTTCGATTTTGAGGCTGAAACAAATGGAACCTTGTCGCGTTCTTGAACTAGGGTTGTTGACCTCTTTCTCCTCTTACTCTATAATTTTTCTAAGTTTTGAAGAATGATCTGACTTAGGTAAGTTCTAGTTATGTTTCTAGGCTAAAACTGACCAAACCGTAGTTTAGGGTTTAAACGACGTAGTTTATGGGTCCAACGCATAAAAAAAAGACCAAAAGAACCCTGACTTAACTTTTATCGGGGTTATCGATGGACGGGACCGACGGATCGTCAATCGACTGATAGTTCGTGCTGGTCATCTGTTAGTCGCGACTTGGGCTGAAACTGGGGGTGTTGATTTACGGACACGGACCACGGACTGTGGGTCTAGCTGTGGGTCGACACTTAGACTAATTTTCTGGGGCTGTGTCCGGGGAAGATTACAGAAGAGAACCACGGACCTCCAGCACGGGCCGTGGGTCACCCTACGGTCTGTGGGTGGCAATCGTGGGTTGCACTTGTAACTTTTGGAAATCTGTATCGAGGTTTGTTTTTGGATATGGGGTGTTACATTATCTCCCCCTTGGGATCAGTCGTCTTTGAATGAAAACTAACTTAGCTGAAATGTAGGGAGAGAGCTGCAACCCCTACCACTAAACACTGGTAACTGATTTTTTGTCTGAACTAAGTTCCAAGAACATGCAAATACGCTGAAAATGCAAGTACAAACTGAAGCATGATACTAAGACTGAAGCTACGCATGAATGACTGAAAAACTGAGGAGGAACTATTACTTTAATCTAGAATGGAATCGAAAGGAAAGAGTTGAGGTTACTTGGCCTTCATGGCTGCTTGTGCTTCCCAAGTAGCTCCCTCTACGGACTGATTCCTCCACAAAACCTTGACTGATGTGACTTCTTTGTTTCTCAACCTTCGAAATTGACGATCAAGGATTACAACTGGCACCTCTTCATAAGTGAGACTATCCTTCATAGCCACACTTTCTAAGGGTACAATAGATGCTGGATCACCCCTGCTAGTTTTATTGGCAACTCTAACTCATAAAACACTTTACCAACCCTTTTCAAGATCTTGTAAGGGCCTACATATCTAGGATTGAGCTTCCATTTCTTGCCAAATCTCATCACCCCCTTCATAGGTGACACTTTCAAAAAAAACCAATCATCAACTTGGAGCTCTAAGTCCCTTCTCCTTACATTTGCATAGGATTTCTGGCGACTCTGGGCTGTCTAAAGTCTATCGCTAATGAGTTGCACTTTCTCCATAGCATCATGAACTGAATCTAGCCCTATCAAGGCTTCTTCACCTACTTTAAACCAATCAACTGGAGAACTACATCTACGCCCATACAATGCCTCATAAAGGGCCATCTGAAAGTTAGAATGGTAACTATTATTGTAGGCGAACCTTTATAAGAGGAATGTGATCATCCCAACAGCCCTTGAAGTCGATCACACAAGCTCTCAACATGTCCTCTAAGGTCTGAATGGTACGCTCTGCCTAACCATCCATCTGTGGATGAAATGTTATGCTAAGGTTAATCTGAGTACCAAGAACTTTCTGAAATGACTTACAGAAATCAAAGATAAACTTAGGACCTCAATATAAGATGATAGACAAAGGAACCCCATGCAACCTGACTATCTCATTAATGTAAAACTTGGCATAATCCTCCGTCGAATCTGTAGTCTTAACCGCCAAAAAGCGTGCAGACTTAGTAACTCTGTCAACAATAACCCTAATGGAGTCATGTTGTCTGCGAGTATGAGGTAAACCTGTGATAAAGTCTACTTTGATCACTTCCCACTTCCAAGTATGAATGTTGATCTCTTGAGTCATACCTCTTGCTTTCTAATGTTCTACCTTGACTTGCTGACAATTGGGGCACTTAGCCATAAAATTTGCTATATTTCTTTTCATGCCATTCCACCAAAAGAATTCCCACAGATTACGGTACATCTTAGTGGCACCTGGATGAATAAAATATCTGGAGTTATGCGTTTTTGCAAGAATCTGCTGTCTTAACTTACCCACCGTAGGAACACATAATAGACCTTGATAGTGAAGCATACCATCTCTCCCTTAGGAGAAACCCTCAACTCTCTGTTGATGAACTACACCCTTAAGTTGGAGCAACATTAGATCACTGCCTTGTTTTTTTTTAACCTGCACTACCAATGAAGATTCTGACCCATTCTGAATTGTTACACCACCATCTGATATGCTCATAAGATGAACTCCTAAGTGAGCAAGCCTATGAACTTCCCTTGCTAGCTCATTTATTTCTTTCTCAACATGGGCTACACTAGCCATAGATATCCTTCTACGAACATCTGCTACTACATTGGCCTTACCAGGATGGTAATGCACACTCATGCCATAATCCTTGAGGAATTCAAACCATCTCCTATGGCAAAGATTCAACTCTTTCTGGGTGAACACATACTGAAGGCTCTTATGGTCTTTGAACACATCTACGTGAACACCATACAAGTAATGTCTCTAAATCGTAAGTGCAAACACAACTACTGTAAGCTCGAGGTCATGAGTTGGACAATTCTTCTCATGCACCTTAAGTTGTCTAGAAGCATAAGCTATAACTTTACCTCGCTACATCAACACACAACCTAGGTCGATTCTGGATGCATCACAATAGATCACATAACTGTCTCACCTCTGGTAGAGTCAAAACAGGACCTCCAGTCAACCTAGTTTTCAATTCTACAAAGCTCTTGTCACAATCATCTTACCACTGAAACTTGACCTTCTTCTGCGTCAACTTAGTCATTGGAGAGGGTATGGATGAAAATCCTTCCATAAACCTTTTGAAGTAACCTGCTAGACCCAAGAAACTTCTGATGTCTGAAGGAGAGGTATGTCTGGACCATTGTTTCATTGCTTCTATTTTCTGAGAATCCACTCAGATCCCTTCGCTAGACATATTCAGACATAATATGCCTAAGGAAAACAACGGATTGCAACTAAAACTCACATTTGCTAAACTTCGCGAATAATTGGCGATCTTTGAGAGTTTGCAGGACAACCCTTAAATGATTCGCATGTTCTTCCTCATTCCTAGAGTAAATGAGGATATCATCAATAAAGATGATAACAAACAAGTCTAAATACTGCTTGAACACTCTGTTCATCAAATCCATGAAAGCTGTAGGAGCATTGGTTATTCCAAATGACATAACTACAAATTCATAATGACCATACTGAGTTCTGATTGGAATGTCACTATCTCTGACTCTGAGCTAATGATAATCGGATTTGAGGTCTATCTTTGAGAAATGACTAGCACCATGAATTTGGTCAAACAAGTCATCAATTCAAGGGATGGGATACTTTTTCTCGATTATGAACTTGTTCAACTACCTATAGTCGATACATGTTTTGAGAGAACCATCTTTCTTCTTCACGAACAACATTGGTGCACCCCATCTAGAAGGTCTTTCAACTGTTCTTTCAATTTCTTAAGCTTAGCTGGAGCCATTTTATAAGGAGGAATAGAAATAGGTTGGGTATCTGGAAGGAGATCAATTCCAAAGCCGATTTCCCTTTGGGAAGAACTCTAGAAAGATCCTCTAGAAATACTTCTGAGAAATCATTGACTACTAGAACTAACTCAAGAGTTGAGGTCTTAGAGCTTGAATCCTTAACCCAAACTAGATGATAGAGATACCTCTTAGAAATGATCTTTCTAGCCTTAAGGTAAGAAATGAATCGATCTATAGGCGCTAAGCTACTACCCTACCATTCTAAGATTAGTTCGTCCGAAAATTGAAAACGAACAATCCTAGTTCTATAATCGACTGAGGCATAACATGAATGTAACCAGTCCATGCCTAGAATTATATCGAAGTCTACCATTTCTATCTCTACAAGATCTGCTAAGGTGACTTTCTGGGAGACTGTGACAAGGTAATTTTTGTATACCCGTCTAGACAAAACTGGGTCACCAACTTGGAGTAGATACTGAGAAGGGCTCTGAGAGAGTTTTTGGACTAACACTGAAGTTGAATGTTATATAAGGAGTTGCAAAGGAAATAGTAGCCCCTGGATCTAACAAAGCATAAACATCTTAGTCAAAGACTCTTAACGTACCAGAGACTACATCTGGAGAGTCTTCCTGATCCTGGCGAGCCTGAAGAGTATACAACCTATTTTGGTGCTGACCGTCACTTGTACCGGATGAGTTACCCTATTGAGTCAAACGACTTGCTGGTGCTGTTGAAGTTGTGACTGAGCTCTACTATTATTTCCTCCTTGACCTTGTGTAGAAGGACAGTCTTTCAACCTGTGACCAGACTAACCACACCCAAAGCATCTTTCCTTTCCTTCAAGGCACTCGCCCGGATGTTTCTTACCACACTTTGGACAAGTTGGGTAGGTTCTGGTGCTTGAAACACTCCTCTGAGATTTAGAGACTGATGTCTTACCTTTTTGATTATTTCAGAACTTGGAGGATGGAACACTAGCTGATGAAGGTGTTGGAGTTGAAAACTTCTGTTGAAACTGCGAGCGATTTCCACCACCCGATTTCTGTTGAGAATAATCATAGTTGCCTGTCCTAGCCTTCTTATTCTGCTTAGCCTGTTCCCTAAACTTATCACCCTCAACCTGCTAAGCATGAGTCATGACCCTAAAGATGCTCATATCTTCAAGTAACATGGCATTCCTACACTCTATTTTCACAACGTCGGATACCCCACACATGAACTTGTTCATTTGAGCCCTGGAATCAGCAACCATGTGAGGAGCATACTTGGAGAGTTCGGTGAACTTGAGTCCATACTCTTGGACTGTCATAGAACCTTGCCTTAAATTCATAAACTCCTGAGCTTTCGCCTCGCTCAACTCTCTTGGGAAGTACCTGTCCAGAAAAGTCTCACTAAGCTGCATATGTACCCCTGTTCTTTTTCCACTGAGTATACCAAATATGAGCTACATACTTAAGTTGGTATGATGCCAACTCAACCCGATCATTCCTAGTTATCTGCATCACTCCAAAGATCTCCTTGACCTCATCAATGAAGTTTTGAGGATCTTCACCAGTATGCGATCCCAAGAACTCAAGCGGATTCATCTTAACGAAATCACGAACTCTAGCTGCAACTGACCCAACATTAGCATTTTCCAGAACTAGAACCTACTGATTGTTCTGGTTGGTCACACTCTGAGCTAACAACTTGATAGCGTTCTGAAATTCAGCATTCGAAACTTCCTAATCTGGGACTAGAAGAGCTGTGTTTGCATTCTTGGCATTCACATTCCTTGTGTAAGCTCTACGATGAGGCATGATCTGAAACGCAAAATGAAGAGTCAGAGCGAGGAACTAGATCATATCTTACGCATGATAAGAGTAACAAAGAAATTGAAGTTTTTCGTAAATCACTTTGTAGCCTCATTCTCATTAGATGTGGTGCACTTTACACCTACGAAAATGACTCTACTTAGTGCGGCTTTCCAGATATCCTAGAACTCTTAAACCTAATTCTCTGATACCAGGTTTGTCACACCTCAAGGCTACCCCTAAGACATGGACACGGGACCTAGGATCACGAGTAACCCCAAGCAAACCCTGCTAGCATATCATAAGAATTCTTAAAGATAACTGAATCAATAAACATTGTGCGGAAGCTAAATTAGATAAGAATTTGAAAAGATGGGTAATACCCATATACTTTCTGAGTTAATGAAAATCGAGAGTTTGAATACAAATGAAAAGTCAAACTCTAACACTAAAGTTGAAACTATGTCTGAATTAAGCCTTTAAAGTGACTAGAAGTGTTGGGACATGCCCCATCTAAATCTAGTAAAAACTAAAACTAAAACTAAAAGCAAAGAGATAATCATGTCACTAGTCCTCGAAGAATGAGGACTCACCACTGATGATGTTGAACTAAAGATCGGGAACCGATCAATGCGTGATCTGACTGCTAAGGACCTGAACCTATATCACCAGAAGATGTATCGCATAGTATACATCAGTACTTGAAAGGTAGTGAGCATGTAGGATAGAATAAAGTTGAATAATAACATAACTGAACAAGCAATAAAGCAATGACATAATCTGAAGATAAAAAGGATACTGGGAATACTGACATGGCTAAATTGACTGCAATAACCAAAGTTATAACATGCTGAGACTAAATACTGAACTATACTGATATGGTGAATGCAATAGAATTTGACTGAACTACAAGAGAGTTACTAATAGCCGACATAAAAGCACATGAGCTAAATGTGGAGTTCGATGTATATGCCCCATCGAGAGGACCCAATATACTCTGTCAGTGGTATAGAGGTATGCTGGCGTGATCACTAAAATGATGTCCATAGAGGGGACTTACAACCTACGAGGCACGTAGTCTAGTCCACTTGGTATTAAGCTTCCCGTATGATTAAGTAATTAACACTTTATGATTGAAATTTTGTAATACTGGATAACTCAAAATACTGACATGCAAACTGAGAATGCAACATTAATATACTGATAATAATGCATTCGAAAAATAAGGCATGTTTATATATAACTGAATTAACTGGCCTAGCATGTGTAATTCACGAACTAAAAGAACTACACAACTAGGGTTCTGAGTTTATGCATGAACCTGGGCAATAACAATACTGAATTCATGATGGCATGATTTGGATCATTCTAAAAGTTAAAACCCAATAATTCTAACGTTAAAAAAACCCTAAGTCTATATAATATTAAGGGAATCAAGATTTTGACTGAATTCTAGCGACCTAATGGGTGAAAGGAACCCACTAGTGAAATCCCACATACCTAGTGACGGATTCCATAGAGAAATCTTTCGATTTCATGGCTGGAACTGATGGAACCTTGTTGCGTTCTTGAATTAGGGTTCTTTACTGCTTTCTCCTCTTACACTCTAATTTTTCTAAGTTTTGAAGAATGATCTAACTTAGGTAAGTTCTAGTTATGTTTCTAGGTTAAAACTAATCAAAACCATGTAGTTTAGAGTTTAAACGACGTATTTTAGGGGTCCAACGCATAAGGAAAAGACCAAAAGACCCCTGACTTAACTACTATCGGGGTCACCATTGGACGGGACCGACAAACAGTCGATTGATTGATGGTCCATGTTGGTCAACCGTCAGTCGCAACAGGGGGTTGAAACTGGGGTGTTGATCCACAGACACGGACCACGGTTCGTGACCTGACCTACGGTCCATGGTCGTGGGTAGACACTTAGACTAATTTTCTGGGGCTGAGTCTGGGGAGGGTTGCAGATGTGAACCACGAACCACTACCACGGGTTGTGGGTCACCCTACGGTCCGTGGGTGGCAACCGAAAGAATGTGTTCTACTTGCCTAAGGTAGAACTAACGTGTTTAGCTTTTAGGTGGATCTACTAGCTAAAGACCTATGTGGGCACATAGTTAAGGGATTGGGAGATTGCAAAACAATCCCTATCCACGAGACCACCACCCACGGACCGTGGGTGGGTCTACTAACTATGGTTGGAGACTACAACTCCTCTTGGCAGCCTGTTGCAGGCTTTGACCCACGACCCTAACCCACGTGGCATGGGTCTATCTACTATAAAACCCCGTATCTGAAATAGATGAAAAATGCAGAGTTTGAAAAGTTGCAGGTGCAACCCACGGTTGCCAGCCACGGATCATAGGTCAGACCACGTCCCATGCTGGTGGTCCGTGGTTCACCATTGCAACCTCTCCCCAAACCCAGCTTAGAAAATCAGCTAAGTCTCCACCCATGGACAGACCTACGGTCCATAGGCCATACCATATTTCGTGGTCTGTGTCCGTGGATCAAGGCCCCCTTTACCCAGCCTCTGACACAAATGATTGCCGACCAACACTTACGGTTATTCGATTCACGGTCTGTAGGTCTAATCATTGGTGAAGGCTAGAAACCAATTAAGGGGGAATTGCTAAATGGGTCAACTTCAAATGGTCATCACTCCCAGAAAAAATGTAATTATGCGTCCCATAACCTATGATATGATAGATAATTGAATCCTCTTTCCAATGCCACCGAGCTTTCTAAACTCCGATCTCCAAGTAAAAGTTATGCTCATTGTAGTGAAGCCCTGTCGGGCAGACTTGATCTACGGCCCCAATCTATAGACCATAGGTTGAACTACGGTCCGTAGGTCCCGTTCATTGGTCACTCCGACAGCAGTTAAGTCAGGGGTCTTTTGGTATTTTCCTATTTTGTTGGACCCCTAAGATATGTCATTTATACCCTAAATTATGAGGTTTTAGTCAGGTTAAGCCTAGAAGCATAACTAGAACTTACCTAACTCAAATCATTAATCAAAACTTAGAAAATTAGAAGCAAGAGAGGAGTAAAAGTCGACCAACCCTAACTTCAAGAACACATCAAGGTTCCATTTGTTCCAGCCCCAAAATCTAAAAATTTCTTCATGGAATTCGTCACCAGGTATGTGGGATTTCCCTAGTGGGTTCCTTTCACCCATTAGGTCCCTAGTTTTTAGTCAGTTTCTTGATTCCCTTATTATGACTAGACCTAGGGTTTCTTGAATGTTAGAATTATTGGGTTCTTAGCTGTTAGAATGATCCAAATCAGATTAGTATGTTAATATTTTGGTTATTGCATGAATACCAGAACCCTAGCTATGTATTTCTTTAGTTCTTGAATTACACATGCTAGGTCAAATATTTCAGTTATTTAGTTATATATGCCTTAATTATTAATGCATCAATATAAGTTAATTGTTGCATACTCAGTTTGCATGTCCAGTTTGAGCTATCTAGTAACTTATAGAAATTCAATCATAATGTGTTAATCAATTAATCCATTGGGAGTACCATAATATCGAGTTGGACAAGGGTTCAACATACCCAAATAGTCCTAGAACTACTAGCCACGTAGGTTGTAAGTCCTCTCTGTGGGCATCATTTCAGTGATCACGCCAACTGCCTCTATACCTCTGGTAATGTATTTTGGTTCTCTCGATGGGACATATACATCTGACTCACATTTAGCTCATGTGGTTTTACTATCGGTTATTAGTAGCTCCCACAGTTCAGTTAGATTCTATTGCATTGACCATGTATCAGTATATTCAGTATTCAGTCTCAACATGTTATAAATTAGTCATTGCATTCAGTTAGCTCAGTATTCAGTATCTATATCATGTTCAGATTATTTCATTGCTTTATTGTTTTTCTTAGTTATATGTTATTTCTACTTTACTCTATCCTGCATGCTCAGTACCTTTCAAGTACTAACGCAGACGTGTGATACATCTTCTCATGATATAGGTTCATGCTCTCAGCATCCAGATTATTTTTAGATCGGTTTTCGATCTTCAGTCAGTAGAATTAGTGGTGAGTCCTCATTCTCCGAGGACAATAGTCATGAGTTTCTTTTCAACATTCTTAGCTCTTTAGTTTTAGTTTTGCTAGACTTAGTTGGGGCATGTCCCAACATTTCTAGTCAGTTTAGAGGCCATTTTCAACATAGTTAGATATAACTTTGTTATGAGTTAATATTTTCCTTGTATTAAACTCATCAGTTTTCATTCATCTAAGTTATAGTATATGGGTATTTTCCCCATCTTTTCATTTTATTTATGATTATGGCTTCCACACAGTTTTTATTATTCAGTTATCTTTAGTATGCTCATGATTATGCCAGCAGGGTTAGCTTGGGGTCACTTGTGATCCTAGGTCCCGTGTCCATGTCCAGGAGGTAGCCTTGGGGTATGATAAACTTGGTATCAGAGCACTAGGTTTAAGAGTACTAGGATGTCTAAAAAGCCGCACTAAGTAGAGTCCTTTTCATGGGTATGAAGTGCACCACATCTAATGTGAGGGAGGCAACAAAGTGTTTCAGGAAAATTTCACTCTCTTTGTTATTCTTATCGTGCGTTGGTATGATCTCCTTTCTAATCCGTCTTTATACGCTTAAGATCATGCCTCATCGTAGAGCATACGCAAGAAATGCGAATGCCAAGAATGCAAATGCAGCCCCTCTAGTTTGAAATACTGAATTCAAGAATGCCATCCAAATGTTGGCTCTAAGTGTGGCCAACCAGAACAATCAGCGGGTTTAAGATCCTGTGAATGCAAATGGTGGATCAGCAGCAGCAAGGGTCCGTGACTTTGTTAGGATGAATCCACCTGAGTTCTTAGGATCACAGACTGGTGATGATTCCCTGAATTTCTTGGATGAGATCAAAAAGATCTTTGAGGTGATGTAGGCCACCGGGAATGATTGGGTTGAGTTGGCATCTTACCAACTAAAAGATGTGGCTCATATCTGGTACACTTAGTGAAAAGAGAACAGGGGTACCGATGTCGCTCCTATTAATTAGGATTGCTTCAGCGAAACCTTTCTCGACAGGTTCTTCCTAAGAGAGTTAAGAAAAGCAAAAGCTTAGGAATTCATGAGCCTGAGACTAGGTAATATGACGGTCCAAGAGTATGGGCTCAAGTTTACCCAACTCACCAGGCATGCTCCTCATATGGTTGCTGTTTCCAGAGCTCAGATGAATAAGTTCTTGTACGGAGTGTCAAATTTGGTGAAAACAGAGTGTAGAAATATTATGTTATTGGAAGATATGAACATCGCTAGGATTATGACTCATGCTCAGCAGGTTAAGGGTGATAAGCTTAGGGAATAGGCTAAGGAGAGTAAGAAAGCAAGAACAGGCAACTATGAGTATTCCCAATAGAAATTGGGTGGTGAAAATCGCTCATAGTTTTAGCAGAAGTCTTCGACTCCAGCACCTTTATCAATCATTGTTCCATCCTCTAAGTTCTGGAATAATCAGAAAGGTGAAGCATTAGGCTCTAAGCTCAAGGTAGTATTTCAGGAACCAAAACCAACCCAACTTGCCCTAAGTGTGGTAAGAACCATCCGAACGAGTGTCTTACAGGAAAAGAAGGATGTTTTGGGTGTGGTCAGTCTGGTCATAGGTTAAGGGATTTTTCTTCTAGACAGGGTCAAGGAGTTAATAATGGTAGAGCTCAGTCTACAACTTCAGCAGCACCAGCAGGTCGCCCGACTCAGTAGGGTAACTCATCTGGTACAGGTGGCGGACAGTGCTAGAACAGGTTGTATGCTCTTCAGGCTTGCCAAGATCAGAAAGGTTCTTCCCATGTAGTCACTGGTACGTTACGAGTCTTTGATGTTGATGTTTATGCATTGTTAGATCGAGGGGCTACTTTGTTATTTGTAACTCCTTTTATAATTGTCAAATTCGGTGTTAGTCCAGAAACCTGCCCAAAACCCTTCTCAGTATCTACTCCAGTCAGTGACCGAGTTATAGCTAGCGAGTATACATAAATTTCCCTGCCACAGTCTCCCAGAAAGTCACCTCAGCAGATCTTGTAGAGTTAGAAATGGTAGACTTCGATGTCATTCTAGGCATGGATTGGTTACATTCCTGTTATGCCTCAGTCAATTGTAGAACTAGGATTGTTCATTTTTAATTTCCAGATGAACCAATCATAGAATTGAAGGGTAGTAGCTTAGGGCCTGCGGGTCGATTTATTTCTTACCTTAAGGACATAAAGATGATCTCTAAGGGTTATCTCTATCATCTAGTTCGGGTTAATGATTCAATCTATGAAACACCAATTTTTGTGTTAGTTCCAATAGTTAATAACTTCCCATAAATGTTTCCAGAAGATCCTCCCGGAGTTCCTCCTGAAAGGGAAATCACTTTGGAATTGATCTCCTTCCAAATATCAAATCTATTTCTATTCTTCCTTACAGAATGGCTCCAGCAGAGCTAAAGGAATTGTTTCGCCATGGGGTGCACCAATGTTGTTTGTAAAGAAGAAAGACGGTTCTCTCAAAATGTGCATTGACTATAGGTAGTTGAACAAGGTCACAATCAAGAATAAGTATCCCATTCCTATGATTGATGACTTGTTTGACCAACTTCAGGGTGGTAGTCATTTCTCGAAGATAGACCTCAGATCGGGTTATCATCAGCCCAAAGTCAGAGATAGTGACATTCTAAAGAATACCTTTAGAACTCAATATGGTCATTATGAATTTGTAGTTATGTCATTTGGACTAACCAACACTCCTGCAACTTTCATGGATTTGATGAATAGAGTGTTCAAGTAGTACTTGGACTTGTTTGTTATCATCTTTATTAATGATATCCTCATTTACTCTAGGAATGAGGAAGAACATGCGCCTTATTTGAGGGTTGTTCTGCAAACTCTCAAATATCGCCAGTTATTCGTTAAATTTAACAAGTGTGAGTTTTGGTTACAATCAGTTGCTTTCCTTAGTCATGTTATGTCTAGCAAAGGAATCCGAGTGGATTCACAGAAAATAGAAGTAGTTAAACAATGGCCCAAACCTACCTCTCCTACAGATATCAGAAGTTTCTTAGGTTTGGCTGGTTACTACAGAAGGTTCGTGGAAGGAGTTTCATCCATAACCTCTCCATTGACTAAGTTGACCTAGAAGAAGGTTAAGTTTTAGTGGTCAGATGATTGTGGCAAAAGGTTTGAAGAACTTAAAACTAGGTTGATTACAACTTCTATTTTGACTCTACGAGAGGGGTCAGACGGTTATGTTATATATTGTGATGCATCCAGAGTCGGCCTATGTTGTGTGTTGATGTAGTGAGATAAGGTTATAACATATGCTTCTAGATAGCTTAAGATGCATAAGAAGAATTATCCGACTCATAACCTCGAGCTTGCAGCAGTGGTGCTTGCACATAGGATTTGGAGACATTACTTGTATGGTGTTCACGTAGATGTGTTCACAGACCATAAGAGCCTTCAATATGTATTTACTTAGAAAGAGTTGAATCTTCACCAGAGGAGATGGTTTGAGTTCCTTAAGGACTATGATATGAGTGTGCATTACCATCTTGGTAAGGCATATGTAGTAGTAGATGCTCTTAGCAGACTATCTATGGGTAGTGTAACACATGTTGAGGAAGAAAGAAAAGATCTAGTGAAGGATGTTCACATGCTTGCTCGCTTGGGAGTTTGCCTTACGAGCATATCAGAGAGTGGAGGTTTTCTCCCAAGAGGGAGATGGTGTACTTCGCTATCAGAGTAGATTGTGTGTTCCTAATGTGGGTGAATTGAGACAGCATGTTCTTGTAAAGGTCCGTAACTCTAGATATTCTATTCATTCAGGTGCCACTAAGATATACTGCGATCTGCGAGAAGTCTATTAGTGGAATGGTATGAAAAGATATATAGCAGACTTTGTGGATAAGTGCCCCAATTGCCACCAAGTCAAGGTAGAGTATTAGAAACCAGGAGGTATGACTCATGAGATTGACATTCCTACTTGGAAGTGGGAAGTGATCAACATGGACTTCATCACAAGTTTACCTTGTACTCGCAGACATCACGACTCCATTTGGGTGATTGTTGACAGAGTTACTAAGTCTTCTCACTTTCTGGTGGCTAAGACTACAGATTCGGCGGAGGATTACTCCAAGCTTTACATTAATAAGATTGTGAGGTTGCATGGGGCTCCTTTGTCTATCATATTAGATAGAGGTCCTCAGTTTACTCTCATTTCTAGAAGTCATTTAAGAAATGTCTTGGTACTCAGGTTAATCTTAGCACAACATTTCATTCCCAAATGGGTAGCCAGGTAGAGCGTGCTATTCAGACCTTAGAAGACACGTTGAGAGCTTGTGTGATCAATTTCAAGGGGAGTTGGGATGATCACCTTCCTCTCATTGAGTTCGCCTACAATAATAGTTACCATTCTAACATTCAGATAGCCCCTTATGAGGCATTGTATGGGCGTAGATGTAGATCTCCAGTTGGTTGGTTTGAAATAGGTGAAGTAGCCTTGATAGGGCCATATTCAGTTCATGATGCTATGGAGAAAGTGCAACTCATTAGATATAGACTTAAGACAACCCAGAATTGCCAGAAGTCTTATGCAAATGTAGTTAAGGAGAAGAGAACTAGAGTTCCAAGTTGATGAGTGGGTTTTACTGAAAGTGTCACCTATGAAAGCGGTGATGATATTTGTAAAGAAAGGGAAGCTCAGTCCTAGATATGTAGGCCCTTACAAGATTCTGAAAAGGATTAGTAAAATGGCTTATGAGTTAGAGTTGCCAGCAGAACTAGTAGCAGTGCATCCGGTTTTCCACATTTCATTATTGAAGAAGTGTGTGGGTGATCCAGCATCCGTAGTACCATTAGAGAGTGTGACTAGGAAAGATAGCCTCAGTTATGAGGATGTACCAGTTGAGATTCTTGATAGTTAGGTTAGAAGGTTGAGAAACAAAGAAGTCGCTTCAGTCAAAGTTTTGTGGAGGAGTCAGTCTGTAGAGAGATCTAGTTGGGAAGAAGAAGTAGCCATGAAGTCCAAGTATCCTCATCTCTTTCCTTTCGATACCACTCCAGCTTGAGGTAATAGTTCATCTTCAGTTTTTTAATCATTCATGCGCAGATTCAGTCTTAGTATCATGTTCCTTCAATTTGTACTTGCATTTTCAGCGTATTTGCATGTTCTTAGAACTCAATTCAGTTAGAATATTAGTTTATAGTACTTAGTGGTAGGGATTGCAGCTTCTTCCCTCCATACTCAGCTAGTTTAGTCTTCATTCGAGGATGAATGGTCCCAAGGGGGAGATAATGTAACACCCCATATCCAAAACAGACCGAAAAAGCATATTTTGAGAAGTTGCAGGTGCAACCCATGGTTGCCACCCACGGACCGTAGGTCAGACCACGGTTTATGCTGGTGGTCCATGATTCACCACTACAACCCCTCCCCAAACCCAACTTAGAAAATCAGATAAGTCTCGACCCACGGATAGACCCACGGTCCATAGGCCAAACCACGGTCCGTGGTCTGTGTCGGTGGATCAAGGCCCCCTTTACCCAGACTCTGACGCGAATGATGGCTGACCAACACGGACTGTCGTTCAATCCACGATCCGTAGGTCTAATAGTTGGTGAAGGCTAGCAGACAATTAGCGGGGAATTGCTAATTGGGTCAACTTCAAATGGTCATCACTCCCATCACAAAAGAAATTATGTGTCCCGTGACCTATGATATGATAGATAATTGAATCCTCTTTCCAACACCACCGTGTTTGCTAAAATCCAACCTCCGAGTAAAGAGTTATGCTCATTTTAGTGAAACCCTGTTATAAATTGGTCATTGCATTTAGTTAGCTCAATATTTAGTATCTATTTCATGTTCAGATTATTTCATTGCTTTATTTCTTTGTTTAGTTATATGTTATTTCAGCTTTACTCTATCCTGCATGCTCAGTACCTTTCAAGCACTGACGCACGCGTACGCTATATCTTCTCATGATGTAGGTTCAGGTTTTCAGCATCTAGATCACACTTAGATCGATTCTCGATCTTCAGTCAGCAGAGTTAGTGGTGAGTCCTCATTCTCCGAGGACAATAGTCATGAGTTTCTTTTCAGTGTTTTTAGTCCTTTAGTTTTAGTTTTTCTAGACTTAGTTGGGGCATGTCCTAACATTTCTAGTCAATTTAGCTATTTTACGACATAGCTAGATTCATCTTGGTTATGAGTTAATATTTTCCTTATATTAAAATCATCAGTTTTCATTCATCTCAGTTATTGTAAATGGGTATTTTCCCTATCTTTTCATTTTATTCATGATTATAGCTTCCGCACAGTTTTTATTATTCAGTTATCCTTAGTATGCTCATGATTATGCCAGCATGGTTAGCTGTCACTTGTGATCCTAGGTCCCGTGTTCGCGTCCAGGGGGTAGCCTCGGGGCGTGACATCTATGGCTAGTAGATGGCCTTCCATGGATCACTAATTTTTGACAGCTTTTTGGGTTCTAGGCAGCCTTGGGGTTTAGGCTTTAGGGTCCCCCTCAAGTACCCTTAGTTGGTCCTTGGGGGGTTGTACCTTGACGTTTAACCCCTTGACACCTCAACCTAAGCTCAGGAATTCAATATACAACCTACAAAAAAACATCACACTCAAAATCTTACGCGTTAGGCTCTAGTTTCACCTATTAGTTTTTGTTAGACTCTAGCTTGGTCTTACTAGTTTTTCGGGTTGTTACATTATCTCCATCAATTCACTCTGCAAATCATATTCTAAGAAGATCCTTTTCCTTTTAAAATCCACCGCTTTTCCTACTTTCTTGATCTCACTGAAAATTGAAACTAGCATAACATGTCAAGGTGATTATAAAAAAAAAAACAAAAAAGAAGAAATAAAAAGGATATCGAAGTGAAACTCACTTGATAAGCTCTAGTTTTGTAGAATTCATTGGTAAATGATATTTTGAGAAATTTATCCATAAAGAGAGTAATTGATGTACAAATGAACTGAATGTGCTTCCTATTTATAGATAGTTCTCTGTTTGTGCAAGCTTACCCAACTGTAGGTTTATTTAATTGTAAGATTATCCAACTACATTCTTATCCAATTGCAAGCATATCTAACAAATTATGGAATGAATATCAACACTATCGTATGTTTATAAATAATATTTGAATGTCTCAATGTATTGGAAAGTTGATAATTTTATAAGATTATCATAGGGTAGAAAATGGTAAGAAATTGATTTTATTGCTCAATTTAATGAGATGAATAGAATATGAATTCATTCGAAATAGGCTCTTGGTCTTACTTTACAAATAATTAAATTATATTAATTCTTATTTAGAGGTTTATTATTTAATAGTTAATTTTCTAAATAAGGGTAACTGCGTAGATACTATGAGAGTCATTTCTAGTTATTCAAATATTAAAGTATTAGGTTAAAAAGATGACTTTGCCAAATAATAAACGAAAATAATCTTTGGTTGTGACATTTGCTTCCTCAATAAATTTTCGATAGTTACAAAAAAATTGTGTCTTTCTATTATTCCCCGAGGCTACCCCAGGACACAGACACGAGACCTAAGATCACGAGTGACCCCTGATGAGTCCACAGTTTGGACTCATTTAGGGCTTTATTTTAATGAATTTAGTGTCCTCAAATGCATATTTTGTCTTAATAACTGATGGAAATCCTTGAGTTTTAGGTATTTGGAGTTAGAGACAAAGCATGGATACTATGGAGCAAAAATGAACAAGGTGGATGAAAGAACGAAGAAATGAAGGCCTGAGGATCACCTAATGTATTAGGCGAGTTGCCGAATGGCTGTAATCTCGACAGAGTTCCAGTGTGCTGAGCCTTGAAGGAAAAGATCAAGTTGGCGATGAAAGGGAGCAGTCAGCGTGTCGCCGAACAGTTCCTCAAAGCAACACCATATCGCCCAATGATTTAAAATGCGAAGATGCTGAAGGTAAAAGCTGAAAGGCGATGAAACAGACCAAAGGGCGGATCGCCGAGTATATCGATGACCCCGACTAACTGAGTCGAGTGTTCCTTCGTAGAAAAAATTTTAGAAAACTATAAATATCCATTTAAATTTGTAGCTTAGTATCAAGTTGTAGCAAATTATTACTGATTTTTAGAATATTTTCAGTTTTAGTTCTTAAAGTTTTTAGGAGACACTGTTCTTGAGCTTGAAGGTTTTCAACTCCAAGAAATTGGAAGTGGTCTTGAAGAATCTTGATCCTTGAAGTGTTTAAAGACATTATTATCGTAGCCATTTGATGGAAACACTTTTTGGTATCTATTTCTATCTTTTTTTCATGTCTAGCTAAAATCCCAATTCTTGGGGTGTGATTATGTGAATATGGGTTAAATTTACTGTTGGGTATGCTCATTGTTAGTCTATTTGCTGTTTAAATTTGATTACATTTAGTAGTTGTGTTTGAACTTAATTGGATTGTAGTTGCAAATATGATTTCATCTTAATGTTTTTGGCCTGCTTGAGAGAGAGGTTTTAAAACCAAAACTACGAAATCGATAGCCTGTGGTTATTAGGTCGTCGTGCGTTTAGCTTAAGAGAGTGAATACTAGACCTTCTCCCACACATTCAACTCGAGAGAGTGAATGGGCTATGGGGAAGGTTGTGCTTAATTGCTGCAACTCGGTGTTCGAGAGAAACTGAGTTGATTCGGGGTAAGTTGTTCGAGAGAAAATTTACCCCGACTAAAGTCTATCTTAGTTACAAATGTTCAGCAATTTACTATCAATAGCATTACCCAGTTGTTTATTTTATCCCATAGTCCTATCACATCCCAAGAATCCCATCTCCCCATCTCGCATATTTATATTTTTTGCTATTTTTGGTTCATTAGCTGAATACAAACCCCCATTGATAATTGACATTCGTGTCACTTCTTGATTTAGTATGCTTTTACTCGTAAATATTTATAGTTATGATTGACTAGAACATAATTTTACTTTTCTATTTAATTCTTGATTACGAACTGCTCCCTTGGGACTCGACCCCAATCTATTCGGTTGGGTTATATTACTACACACGATCGTTGATACTTGAATTGTAAGTTGTGTCTTTGAATACGTCAAACAATCAAAATGGCACCACTGCTGGGGAATGGTGTTAATTGAGAATTTTTAGTTAAGTGGGATTTTGTTCTTGTGAGTTATAGTTCTACTTACCTAATTTTTAGCTTTGTTTTACTTGTTTGTGATGTAAACATGAAGTGTGACAGTAAACGGCAGCAATGGCAGCCAAGTAGGCCATCAAGACGACATAAAAATATCAATGATGTCAACGAGCCTTATGCTAAGGACCCCTATCTCATGGGCAGTATTGGTGTCATTCGCTTACCTTCGGCCGAAGGGAATGCGGTGTTCCACATCACAAGTACTATGTTGCAACTATTGCAACTAAAAGGGCTTCTTAGCCGTTTGGCTCATGAGGATCCCCATGAGCACATTAGAAACTTCGTGGATGTATGCAGACCATTCTCTTTCAAAAATATCTCCCAAAAATTGGTTCGATTGAGGTTGTTCCTATTCTCTTTGATGGGAGAGGTGTGCAAGTGGCTAGCTGAATTGCCACATGAATCAATCACTTCGTGAGAGGAGTTGGTCACCGCATTTCAAGTGCTATTTCTCCCTTCCTCAAAGATGATGACTCTTCGGGACAACATTCAGAGTTTCAAGTGTCTAGAAGGCGAGCCTATCCATGAAACTTGGCTGCTATTCAAAAAGTTGGTGCTTCAATTCCCAACCCATAGCTTGCTTGATAACGTGTTGCTGTAGTACTTTTATCGAATTCTGGATTCGGTAAATAAAGGTGTTGCTGACCAACTCTATTCGAGAGGTTTAACGCAGCAACCTTATGTGATAGCTGCTCAACTCTTGGATAACATGACTACCATAAACAGGGCATGGTATACCCGTGAAGACTAGGTATCCCCTCTCACATTCAAGATAACTAATGAACAAATGGAGAAGGACCAAGATAGGGACCGAAACATGGCCAAGATCAAGACACAACTTGATATTTTATCTAAAAATGTCATGGGAACTGGTGCTCGAAGTGTCAATGCCATGGGTGTCGAGTGTGCTAATCTGGATGAGTCCAAGTTTGAAGCCTTATATAATGAAGAGGTAAATTTCCTAGCCAACCAAGGCGGTGGTTATCATTCAAACTACTCGAGGCAGGGTGGTAACTAAGGTTGGGCTAGGGATGAAGGCTGGAAAGATCGAGATTGTGAATGGAAGGACCATAATCTGACTGGAAGGATGGGGACAAAGATAGGTATGTGCCTCCCCACGATCGCCAAAAGCTGAAAGATTCGAAAGGTGGTCGGTCTGCGGATATGCTCTATCGTATCCTCAACAAAGTTAAAGGGTTAGACAAGATCTTAAAAGAAATGAAAGACGAAGTATATACCCTTAGCCAGACCGTCACATTTCATTCAGTGTTAATCAAGCAGTTGGAGACCCAAATGGGTCATATATCGTCTCATCTCAACCAAGACAGCAAGGGGGTTTGCCTAGTGATATTATGGCTAACCCCAAAAATGAGGTTTGAAGGTGGATTTGCATCATGCCGCAATGTTAACTAAGACGCTGCTTGGGAGGCAACCCAAGACCCCTTTATTACTTTATTTTTCTTTGATAAAATAAAGGTGTGTTGATTGTGTAGGTGGAAGTGTGGAAAGTGTTCAAAAAGTGCAGGTTAGCTAGCATCATGTCCATTCAGCGAATCACCGAAGAAGTCGGCGACCCTGACCTAATTCGCCGTTTGACTCAAGACATCTTCGAAATGGAGTTTGTAAAACTTAGCGAACCTAGGAAATTATTCGCGAGTCACCAACCAGGTCGGCGATCCTGATAGAGACCACCGTTTGGACCCCTACAATAACTAGAGGTCTTATAAAATTTGGCGAGGTGAATGAATACTCAGCGTGTCGCTAAGTAGATTGGCGAGCATGACTAATGTCACCGAATGGATGTGAACTTGACGGTTTTTCAGGCCACAGGTTTAAAAGTTTCAAATTCATTCAATTTCCCTCACTTTTCATCTTTACAAACTCATATCCGCACTCTAGTTTCTATATTTCTTGAAATTTTTAAAGTATTTTTAGCATTAATTTGTGCTCGGAGTTGGATTACATTGTCGCCTAGCGATTCAATCTTTATTAATCGACATCAAAGGTTGGTTTTTTGAACCCCGAGTTTATTTTATAGAAATTGTACTCTTTTGCGATGATCTTATCGTGTTGTCGTGTGCTGGGCCTCTTGGATAGAATTAGTATGTTTGAATGTCTGATTTAATTTGATACTCTTGCCCGTAATGTTTTGATTGTCGAAATCCCGCAGTCTTGTGCTTAAAATGAAGTAAATTTCATGGATTCATGCTTGAGTGTTATGGGTATGAGCTTAATTTAACTAGTGCATGCTTTGATTTTGTTTTCGGGGGTTGCGGGGTTGAATTCGAGAAGTTAGGTTGAAAGTAGGCAGGTTGGGTCATTTGGCGAGCTTGCCAAACCACTCGGCGGTTCGCCAAATGTCCCCATCTCGCCTTTAGTTTCATGCTAAATGAGTAGTTAAATTCTGAAACTTTCGATGAATATCCTGAGGTCCTCGAAAGCACTCGGTGACTCACTGAAGGTATATTTGATTGCCCTTTGTCTGCTCCCTTGAACCCTTTTTGCATTGGAACTTTTAGCGGGCTAACTCGATTCGCCGAAGAAATTCTAAGACCCGCCAACTGTTTCAGCGTGTCTGTCTGCACCTAATTCTCTGTGCATTTGTTTGGATATTTCCTAACTTCTCCTCGATGTTTTGCAGACATGACTATATCAAAAGCTATTGAAATAATAATACCATCCCAAGAGAAGACTAAGGGGATTACGATAAATGAGGATGCAACTAATTCTAGAGGAAAAGCTATGAAATTTTGCAAAACGGTGTGAAAGGTAAGGGCAAGAGGTCCACTTCTACAAGGAAGACCACTATCAGGGATCCTAATGTTCCTTCATGGGCTCGAGGATTTTATGCAGTTGTGCATGTTTTTCTGGAGGACTCGCACATGACCTCACCTAGTGGATATGGCACTACCATCATCTTGAGGTGATCTCAGGCACTGATACTCAAAATCAGAGTGATGCATCGGGCACTAATGCCTAAACGGATAGAGCGACTATGTAGACAGGACCCTTTCTTTATCTCCATCTCTGCCTTTCTTTATTTCGACTTGTGGATGTTTATATTTGCATTTGAGGACAAATGTTTTTATTTGTGGTGGGGTGAGCCCCATCTTTTGTGACTCCGTTTTGTTTACATAATTGGGATTTGAACTAAATTCGTGTTATACACTGCTGTTTGTGGAAGGCTTGAGCTTGTGGATCCTTGCTTTTAATTGTATATGGTTTTTATTCTTTTTGAAAAAAATTTGCCACCTCTTGTATGTGTTGAATGTGGCTGTTCTCTTGCAAATTTGAGTATCAGTGTTGATTAATATCGATGACTTGAATAGTGCTCTAATCGAACATAATTGAATGTGCGGCTATGACGAGGACAATTGAAGTTGCATAGACAATATGTAGACTCTTTGCATCTCGTAGTGACTAGCCAATTATTAAATCGAGTCTCTTGTGATGAACATTGCACACTAGCGAAATTGTGGTGTCTTGTTTGACTTTGGTGTCCAATACCTTGTGTGATGAGCTTACCGTGAACCATGCATGATGACACCTAGAGTTTTCCCTGTTAGTCCGGTTGACTAAGTGATGCTATTTCTTGAAATGATCTTAGGAAACTTTAATGAGTTTGAACCAATTTGAAAGTATACCTCTTTTGTGGCTACCTTATTAGTGTGTGAACCTTTTTTGGGCACCCTTTGAACCTTAATCTTTTCTTGGAAGAAACTTGATAACATTGCTACCTTTTATTAACCCATTAGCTATAATCCTCATGATCTGTGGTTTGTTTGAATAGCCAACTTAGGCCAAAAGCCTAAGTTGGGGTGTGGTGAAAAGAGAAGGCAAATCAAGTAAATGCAAAGAAGTCCCTTGTTTCCATGTTTTGAGAAAAATAGAACCCCTCCATATAAAAAGAAAAAGAGGAGAGAAAAAGAAGAAAGGATTGAAAAAGAAAAAGAAAGAAAAAGTTGTGAAATAAAGTTGTGGAAATTCAAAGAAAATGGGGTTCCCAATTCCTCATGGAAGATGAATAAGATGTGAATTTTGAGCTTGAATAAAATTGATAAATAAAAGAAAAGAAGGTGTTGTTCACATCACATTTCATGAAGATTTTTAGCCTATAGGCCTAAATGACCATATCATTACACTCAGCCACATTACAAGCCTTGAAAAGACCTTTTTTTTTTTTTTATCTTGAATGAGCTGAAGCAAAAAACGATTGGAAAATAAGGGCAAACATATGGGTGAAATCATGCATTGTGTTTATCTTTTTGAGTGAAACTTTAATTGATTGAACCATTGAGTGAATATTGAATCATTCTTTTTGTGAGGGTAGTTGACTTCCTTTATTAAGCTTGAACTTGCATTTGAAGCAAGTATAGTGAGCTTGAGATTCTTTGATAATGGTGAGCCACAACTTGAAACTTTGATTGCACAATTGATCCTTGCATGAGTAAGTTGAGACTTTTTGTGTGCATTCATGATTTGAGTCTTGTGTAGCACTGTTTGAGACATCCTTTTGAACTGCGGAACTTTAGTTTTACTTAAGGACAAGAAAAAGTTTAAGGTAGGGGTGTTAATGAGTGCATGATTTGGACTCATTTAGGGATTTATTTTAATGGATTTAGTGTCCTCAAATGTATATTTTGTCTCAATAACTGATGTAAATCCTTGAGTTTCAGGTATTTGGAGTTAGAGACAAAGCATAGACACTATGGAGCAAAAAGGAACAAGGCAGCTGAAAGAACGAAGAAATGAAGGCCTGAGGATCGGCTAATGCATTAGGTGAGTCGCTGAATGGCCGTAACCTCACCCAAAGTTCCAGTGTGCTGAGCCTTGAAGGAAAATATCAAGTTGGAGATGAAAGGGAGTAGTCGGCGCATCGCAAAACAATTCCGCGAAGCAACACCATATCGCCCAATGATTAAAAGTGAAGATGCTGAAGGCAAAATCTGAAAGGCAATGAACCAGACCTAAGGGAAGATCGCCGAGTGCATCGACAACCCCGACTAACTATGTCGAGTGGTCCTTTGCAGCACAAATTTTTGAAAATTATAAATACCCATTTAAATCTGTAGCTTAGTATCAAGTTGTAGAAGATTATTACAGATTTTTAGAATATTTTTAGTTTTAGTTCTTAATGTTTTTGGGAGACATTGTTCTTGAGCTTGAAGGTTTTCAACTCCAAGAAATTGAAAGTGGGTCTTGAAGAATCTTCATCCTTGATGTGTTTAAAGACATTATTATCATACCCATTTGGTGGAAATGCTTTTTGGTATCGATTTCTATTTCTTTTTCATGTCTAGCTAAAACCCTAATTCTTGGGGTGTGATTATGTGAATATCAGCTAAACTTACTATTGGGTATTGCTCATTGTTAGTCTATTTGCTGTTTAAAAGTTCTTTCGTTTAGTAGTTGCGTTTGAACTTAATGGGATTGCAGTTGCAAATAAGATTTCATCTTAGTGTTTTTGGCCTACTCGAGAGAGAGGTTTTAAAACCAAAACTACTAAATCGATAGCATGTGGTTATTGGGTTATCGTGGGTTCAGCTCGAGAGAGTGAATCCTAGACCTTCTCCCACACATTCAACTCGAGAGAGTGAATGGGCTAAGGTGAAGGCTCTGCTCAATTGCTACAACTCGGTGTTCAAGAGAAAAATTAGTTGATTCGGGGTAAGTTGTTTGAGAGAAAATTTACCCCCACTAAAGTCTAGCTTAGTTACAAATGTTCAGCAATTTACTATCAATAATATTTACTAGTTTGTTTATTTTGTCCCATAGTCTTATCACATCCCAAGAATCTCATCTCCCCATCTCACATCTTTATATTTTTTGCTATTTTTGTTTCGTTAGCTGAATACAAACCCCCATTGATAATTGACATTCGTGTCACTTCTTGATTTAGTATGCTTTTACTCGTAAATATTTATAGCTATGATTGACTAGAACATAATTATACTTTTCTATTTAATTCTTGATTACTAACTGCTCCCTTGGGACTCGACCCCAACCTATTCGGTTGGGTTATATTACTATACGCGATCGTTAACACATGAATTGGAAGTTTTGTCTTTGATTACGTCAAAAAATCAACCCCAGGCTAACCCTGCTGGCATATCTTAAGCATACTTAAAGATAACTAAATCAATAAACACTATGCCTAAGCTAAATCATATAAGTATCTGAAATGATGGGGAATACCCATATACTATCTGAATAAATTAAAACTGAGAGTTTGAATAAAACTGAAAAGTCAAACTCTAACACTAAAGTTGAAACTAACTATGTCTGAAATAAGCCTCTAAACTGATTAGAAGTACTAGGACTTACCCCAACTAAATCTAGTAAAGACTGAAACTAAAACTAAAAGAGAAGAGATAATCATGTCACTAGTCCTCGAAGAATGATGACTTACCACTGATGTTGGTGAACTGAAGATAGGGAATCGATCTGTGCGTGATCTTACTGCTGAGCACCTAAACCTACATCACGAGAAGATGTAGTGCAGAGTATGTATCAGTACTTGAAAGGTACTGAACATGTAGGATAGAATATAGCTGAATAATAACATAATTGAACAAGCAATAGAACAATGACATAATCTGAGCATGATAAGGATACTGGGAATACTAAACATGGCTAAACTAAATGCAATGTCCAAGTTTATAACATGCTGAGTTTAAATACTGAACTATACAGATAGTATGGTCAATGCAATAGAATCTGACTGAATTGTAAGGGAGCTACTAATAACCGACATAAAACCACATGAGCTAAATGTGGAGTCCGATATACGCCCCATCGAGAGGACCCAATATACCCTGCTAGAGGTATAGAGGCATGCTGTCGTGATCACTAAAATGATGCCCACAGAGGGAACTTACAACCTATAAGGCACACAGTTCTGGGACTTGAGAGTGACTGACCTTAGTCCACTAGTACTAAGCTTCCCATATGATTAAGTAATTAACACTTTATGACTGAAATGATGTAATACTAGATAGCTTAAAATACTGACATGCAAACTGAGAATGCAACATTAATATACTGATAATAATGCATTCGAAAATTGAGGCAGGTTTAAATATAACTGAATTAACTGGCTTAACATATGTAATTCATGAACTAAAAGAACTACACAGCTAGGGTTCTGAGTTTATGCATGAACCTGGGAAATAACGATACAAAATTTTTGATAACACAATTTGGATCATTCTAATAGCTAAAACCCAATAATTCTAACGTTCAAGAAACCCCAAGTCTAGATAATATTAAGGGAATCAAGATTATGACTAAATTCTAGAGACCTAATGGGTGAATGGAACCCACTAGTGAAATCCCACATACTTGGTGATGAATTGCACGGAGAAATCTTTTTATTTCGAGGTTGGAACTGATGGAATCTTGCTGTGTTCTTGAACTAGGGTTCTTGACCTCATTCTCTTCTTACGCTATAATTTTTCTAGGTTTTGAAGAATGATCTGACTTAGGTAAGTTCTAGTTATGTTTCTAGGCTAAAACTTACCAAAACAATGTAGTTTAGGGTTTAAACAACTTAGTTTAGGGGTCCAACACATAAGGAAAAGACCAAAAGATCCTAACTTAACTACTATCTAGGTCATCGACGGACGGGACCGATAGACCGTCGTTCGACTGACGGTCCGTGCTAGTCAACCATCAATCGCGATTGGGGGCTGAAACTGGGGGTGTTGATCCACAGACACGGACCACGGTCCGTGACCTAACCTACGGTCCGTGGGTTCGGCCGTGGGTCGACACTTAGACTAATTTTCTGGGGCTTAGTCTGGGGAGGGTTGCAGATGCGAACATGTAATAATTATCATTCCTTTTGGATTTAAATGAACTCTCGTCCATGAATAACTACTGATTATCAGGGTTTGAGCCCAAAATAAATCTAGAAAGGGAAAAAAAGAATTAAAAGATAGTAAATGGAACGGGGGGGGGGGGGTTTAGAAAAATAATTGTACGATAGGCATAAAGAAAAAAATTTCTTTTAATTTTTTAGTTCTTACATGAATGTACTTATTTTACAAAATCATGATGATGTTCTTAATATGATTGATTCAAGCATATTTTAGTTTTGAAGTGTACGAGATTTTGATTAGACTTTCCAAGTCTTTTCATTTTTTTTCTTACAATTCCATAATCTAATAGTTAAGAATCATTAAATATTTGATGAAGAATTAAGTTTCTATCTTTTCTAAAACATATAGGCCTAAAACTACTCATGAATATAATTAAGGAATCACTTTAAATAATCCTAATATTTAAGTCTCCCCGTAGATAAAATTTCAACTATCTTTTTAAGGACGTTATTTTTTTTAATTATTTGGAAGGAGGTCTAATGATTTGTTGTATTAAATCAGTGGAAATACCAATTAGGTTAAAGACATATATTTCAAAGATGAGCTTGTGGTTTACTTTTCTTTTGTATGTTGTATCAATAATAAGAGGTACATTCAAAATTTTACCTTAATATCAGTCCTAATAATGACAAAATATTTTGTTCGGATAAATCTGCAGCATGAAAAAATAATTAGATTCTGCTAATTTTCTTTTCAATTTTATTTACTTAAAGTTGTGTGTTCGATATTATTGAATTTGTTAGTTAAATTTGCAATTACTGTTACCGTTAAATGATTTTTTATGAACCTTCCTCCTTTGTTTTAGTATTAATATGTTACTTGATTTTTGAAGATGCGTGAAATTTAATTATGAAATAGTTATGCCACCATTGGTTGCGGAGATTGACGAATTTTTAATTCATAGTTCATTTGATTTAATAGTAAAATATGTAATTGAAATATCTTAATCTTTATTAGTCTTTTAGGTAAGTGATAAATTTACTGAACAGGAGATCATTTTCTTTGTTTGATGGACTTTAAATATATAACTAATGTAGCTATGAATTAAAATTATGTAAAAAAAAAAAACAATAATTTCATTCAATAAAGATCATTGTAGTACAACTAGAATCTTCACAGACCAAACTATGATGTTTCTCCTAGCTTGACTACTAAATCAAAAATCTTGTTATATGCAATCTCCATAGAAAATTTCATTGCCAATACTACTTTTAAGCTTCTATGTTCTTCAAAATTTTGATTAAGTTTAACCACTTTTGACACTGAAAAAGAGAAATGTTGGTTAAAGATAATAATCAATTTACTAGAACATTTTATGAATTCATACTTGGGAAAATTTAAATTAACCTCTGCCATCAATTGGTCATAGTCTGCAAGAAACTTTTTGTGAACTTCATGGCGTTCTTCAATAGTAGCAATGCTAGTTGTTCTCTCCATCAATTCACTCTGCAAATCATATTATAAGAAGATCCTTTTCCTTTTAAAATCCACTGCTTTTTCTGCTTTCTTGATCTCGCTGAAAATTGAAAGAAGCATAACATGTCAAGGTGATTGTAAAAAAAAGACAAAAAAAGAAGAAATATAAAGAACATCGAATAGAAACTCACTTGATATGCTCTAGTTTTGGAGAATTCATTGGTAAATGATTTTTTGAGAAATTTATGAATAAAGAGAGCAATTGATGTACAAATGAACTGAATGTGCTTCCTATTTATAGATAGTTGTTTGTTTGTGCAAGCTTACCCAAATGTAAGTTTATTCAATTGTAAGATTATCCAACTACATTTATCCAATTGCAAGTGTATCTAAGAAATTATGGAATGAATATCCACACTATGGTATGTTTATAATAATTTCATAATGTTTTATAAAAAAATAATAATTGAATGTCACAATGTATGGAAAGTTAATAAATTTTATGAGATTATCATAGGGTAGAAAATGGTATGAAATTGATTTTATTGCTCAATATAATGAGATGAATAGAATTTGAATTCATTTTAAATAGGCTCTTGATCTTTACATAACAAATAATTAAATTATATTAATTCTTATTTAGAGGTTTATTATTTAATAGTTAATTTTCTAACTAAGGGTAACCACGTAGATACTATGATAGTCATTTAATTATTTGAAAATCAAAGTATTAGGTTAAAAAGATAAATTTTCCAAACAAAAAAAATTTTTGGTTGTGACATTTGCTTCCTCAATAATTTTTCGATAGTTACAAAAAATTTGTCTTTCCTTCAAGCATGTAGCAGAAAAGGTAAGCTTGAGAAAGTAAAAGAATAGGGTTTCAGATATTACTTAGTTAGAAATCTTATTGTGACTAAGAGAGAGTATGCAACTAATGTTTTCCTTAAAAGAAAAGGAAAAGGGTCTGAAAAATAATCAGACTTTGGCCGAAATTGTTGTTACGATACCAAACTTTGGAAAGGAGCTTTTACCCCCTGTACTATTTAATAGTGTATTTTAAAGGTATATATGTGCCTACATGGACATCATAAATATTGAATCATTTTAAATAGTAATGTGTCCACTGGGCACATATATAACTTTAAAATACACTATTAAATAGTGCAGGGGGGTAAAAGGTCCTCCATCAAGTTTGGTATCGTAACAACAATTTCGGCCAAAGTTGGAGTATTTTTCATACCCATTTCCCTAAAAGAAAGTTAAAAAAAACATTGGAATTAATGTTGAACATTGTGCATATATATATAAATGGATAACTTGGTAATAAATAATTAGTCATCGTGGTTTTCTTACATGTATCAAGCTTTCTACTTTATTTTCATAAAATTAACCGAGAAAATCAAAATTACCAAAATGAGAGTATTAAAATTCTTCAATTAGCAAACTAATAATCTTTGCGTGTCTAAACTAGTTAGACAAAGATAATAAATTAAATCTTTTTACATCTCTTGACAATAAGGAGATCCAATACTTTCATTGTTATATGAATTAATGAGTAAGGGAAAACTGAAACAAGAGAAAAAAGGAATAATTATTGAACATAGTCAATTTTAAATGAGCAAACATATAATAATTATCATTCCTTTTGAATTTAAATGAAATCTCATCCATGAAAAACTACTGATAATCAGGGTTTGAGCCCAAAATAAATCTAGAAAGGGGAAAAACAAAATCAAAATATAGTAAATGGAGGGGGGTGGGTTAGAAAAAATAATTGAAAGATAGGCATAAAGAAAAAAAATTATTTTAAATTTTTAGTTCTTACATGAATGTACTTATTTAAAAAAATCATGATGATGTTCTTAATATGACTGATTCAAGCAGAGTTTAGTTTTGAAGTGTATGAGATTTTGATTAGACTTTCCAAGTCTTTTCATTATTTTTCTAACAATTCCATAATCTAATAGTTAGGAGTTGTTAAATATTTGACCTAATTAACTTTCTATCTTTTCTAAAACTTATTGCCTAAAACTACTCTTAAATATAATTCTAGAATCACTTTAAATTATCCTAATTTTTAAGTCTCCCCATAGATAAATTTTCAACTATCTTTTTTAGGATGTTATTTTTTTTAATTGTTTGGAAGGAGGTCTAATGATTTGTTGTATCAAATCAGTGGAAACATCAATTAGGTTAAAGACATATAATTCAATGATAAGCTTGTGGTTTACTTTTCTTTTGTATGTTGTATCAATAATAAGAGGTACATTCAAAATTTTACCTAAATTTCAATACTAATAATGAAAAATATTTTGTTTAGATAAATCTGCAGCGTGAAAATATAATTAGATTTTGCTAATTTTCTTTTCATTTGTATTTACCTAAAATTGTGTGTTAGATATTATTGAATTTGTTAGATAAATTTGCAATTACTGTTACTGTTAAATGATTTTTTATGAACCTTTCTCCTGTGTTCTTGTACTAATATATGACTTAATTTTTGAAGATGCGTGGAAATTAATCATAAAATAGTTATGCCACCATTGGTTGCGTAGATTGACTAATATTTAAGTCGTAGTTCATTTGATTTAATAGAAAAATATAGAATTAAAATATCGTAATCTTTATTAGTCTTTTAGGTAAGTGATAAATTTACTGAACTCGAGATCATTTTCTTTGCTTGATTGACTTTAAATATAACTAACGTAGCTATGAATTAAAATTATGTTAAAAAAAAAAACAATAATTTATTTCAATTAAGAGCATTGTAGTACAACTAGAATTTTCACAGACTAAACTATGATGTTTCTCCTAGCTTGGCTGCTAAATAAATAATCTTGTAATATGCAATCTCCATAGAAATTTTCATTTCCAAGACTACTTTTAACATTCCATTGTTTGCAAAATTTCAATCAAGTTTAACCACTTTTGACACTGCAAAAGAAAAAGGCCGGATTAAGTTAATAATCAATTTACTAGAACACTTCATGAATTCATACTTGGTAAAATTTAAATTAACCTCTGTCATCAATTGGTCACAGTCTGCAAGAAGCTTTTTGTGAAGTTCATGACGTTCTTCGATAGTAGCAGAGCTAGTTGTTGTCTCCATCAATTCACTCTACAAATCATATTCTAAAAGATCCTTTTCCTTTTAAAAGCCATTGCTTTTCCTGCTTTTTTGATCTCGCTGAAATTGAAAGTAGCATAACATGTCAAGGTGGTTATAAAAAAAAAGAGACAAAAAAGAAGAAACAAAAAGGACGTCGAATAGAAATTCACCTGTTAAGCTCTAGCTTTGGAGAAGTCATTGATAAATGATATTTTGAAAATATTATGAACAAAGAGAGTAATTGATGTACAAATGAACTGAATGTGCTTCCTATTTATTAGAAAGTTGTCTGTTTGTGCAAGCTTACCCAACTGTAAGTTTATTCAATTGTAAGATTATCCAACTACATTCTTATACAATTGCAAGCATATCTAAGAAATTATGGAATGAATATCCACACTATGGTATGTTTATAATAATTTCATAATATTTTATAAAAAAATAATATTTGAATGTCACAATGTATTAGAAATTTAATAAATTTTATGAGATTATCATAGGGTAGAAAATGGTAAGAAATTTATGTTATTGCTCAATTTAATGAGATGAATTGAATTTGAATTCATTCTAAAGAGGCTCTTGATCTTACATGAAATATAATTATATTATATTAATTCTTATTTAGAGGTTTATTATTTAATAGTTAATTTTCTAAATAAGGGTAACCAGGTAGATACTATGAGAGTCATTTTTAGTTATTTGAAAATCAAAGTATTAGGTTAAAAAGATGATTTTACCAAATAATAAACAAAAGTAATTTTTGGTTGTGACATTTGCTTCCTCAATGTAACGATTTCTTCCCGTCATTATAGAAAAGCCATTAGGGAAAGAAATTGGGTCAGAAAACTTTTTCGTAATGACTTGAGAATTCTAGCCTAGTTCAAGTTTGGACGAAATTGGAGTCAGTGAGTTCTAGGAAGATCTGGTAGCGAATGAGAGACATAATAATAAATTTGATTACATGAGTAGATAGGTTAATCATTAAGGAACCCTTACGACTTTACGAAATCGAATTCGGGCGAGTAGAACTCCCAAAACTGATCTTAGCGTGAATGGGTAGTTTCTGAGTGTCATGGGATGAAGGTGTTTTGTGAAATGAGGGTTTGAAACTCTTAATTCGACTTTCTATTTCCGTGCAAGCCGCTAGGGTGGGAGTGTTCCCGCTAGGGTGGGATAGGGGCTGCCATAGCGGAACAGTCGCGACTTAAGTAAAAAATAAACCCCAAAAATGTTATTTTCTGTAAGTTTTGTTCTTGAGAGCTAGGAGACGACCCCATGAGATTTCTTGATAGTTTTCCACAACTTTTGGTGCTAAAGGTAAGGATTTTACTCCCCTAATCCATTTTTCGATCCATAGAACTTAGATTCTTGGTTAGATATTGTTGGGGAGGGTTTTGAACTGATTTGGATGGTGGGAAAAATCCCTAGCTGCACCTTAGGATCATAATTTGGGTCTTGGGTTATTGGGTTTATCATAATCCGGGTAAATTAGACCTTAATTATTGATTCGCGTATTGAATTGATTGTTTGTAGACCTAGAACAAGCGGAAAGAATCCGAAAAGGGAAGAATCAAGTTTCTTAGAGGATTCAAGCTTGGTTTCGAGGTAGGTGATGGTTGATTTCTTTTTTTGTGTGATGTATGCTAGCAATTGCTTCATTGTAATGTAGGTATGTATATGAATGTTGCACTATTGATCACACCTAATGCAAATGAGTATGAATGAATGATTGTATGCCATGAATCAACACTTGATTGTATGATTTTGAAAATGTACATTGTGATTGTGATTGTGGGTTGTTGAATGGATGGGGTGTTACGTTCCAACACACTAACTGGGATCGGATGTCACGAACCAACATACATATTTGAATGGGTGTCACGCTCCAACACACTAACTTGGATCAAGTACCACGTTCCGGTGCACTAACAGTTTGAGTATGGGTTCCATGAGAGGAACATTGAATTTTTGTGATTACTTGTTAAAGAAAATGTGGAATGGTAAGTTGTTCATGATGGATAATCGATATATATTTTATATATGTATATGCATGTTTACTATGTTGTAACTGTTGTATATATTTTGTTTATTGGAATAGCCGTGTGATCCTACCAGTACACTGCGGTTGTGTACCGATACTGCACTTACTCTTTCTTTGTTTAGTGCAGGGCATCCTTAGGCGGCTTCTAAGAGACCTCGTTTAGGAGAACAGTGATCAATCAAATTCAAGGGTGAGCCAGTTATTCTAGATGAACTGAGTTCTCTTTTTGCTCAGTCCCTCTTATTCGGACTTAGATTAGTACTATAGATGATAAATTGTTTTAACTTTCGGGGTTGTGCCCCTTTCTTTAGACTTATGGTTCTTTGTTAGAGTGTTGGTACATTAATTTTCATATTCTAGGGAATATTTCCGCAATGTTTTGATAGTCATTGTTAGATTTTTGGAGTTAATGGGAACTCTTCTTTATTATATATTTAAACCTTCTTCCATATCTTTAAATGTTAGTTCTTGGGTTAGCTAATTAGTATTAATGGTTCTCCTACCGGAGGGTTAATGTGAGTGCCAATCACGACGGTCTTGGTCGTGACACTCAATAACTTTTCAATAGTTACCAAAAATTTATGCCTTTCCTTCAAGCATGTAGCAGAAAAGGTAAGCTTGATCAAGTTAAAGAATAGGGTTTTTGACATTACTCGGTTAGAAATCTTATTGGGACTAAGAGAGAATATGAAACTAAAATTTTTCTTAAAAGAAATGTATAAAAACATTTGAATTAATGTTGAACATTGTGCATATATAGATTTAAATCGATAACTTGGGAATAAATAATTAGTCTTCGTGGTTTTCTTACTTGTATCAAGATTTCTACTTTATTTTCATAAAATTAGTTGAGAAAATCAAAATTACCAAAAAGAGAGCACTAAAATTCTTCAATTAGCAAACTAATAATCTTTATGTATCTAAACTAGTTAGACAAAGATAATAAATTAAATCTTTTTACATCTCTTGACAATACTGAGATCCAATACTTTTATTATTATATGAATTAATGAGTTGGAGAAAACTAAAACAAGAGAAAAAATAAATAATTACTGAACATAGTCAATTTTAAATGAGCGAACATATAATAATTATCATTCTTTTAGGATTTAAATGAACTCTCATCCATGAATAAATACTGATGATCAGGGTTTGAGCCCACAATAAATCTAGAAAGGGAAAAGAATCAGAAGATAGTAAATGGAGTTTGGGGGGGGGGGGGGTTAGAGAAAATAATTGAAAGATAGGTATAAATAAAAAAATTTGTTTAAAAAATCATGATGATGTTCTTAATATGACTGATTCAACCAAATTTTAATTTTGAAGAGTACTAGATTTTGATTAGACTTTCCAAGTCTTTTCATTTTTTCTTACAATTCGATAATCTAATAGTTAGGAGTCGTTAAATATTTGACAGAGAATTAAGTTTCTATCTTTTCTGAAACATATTGGCCTAAAACTACTCATGAATATAATTAAGGAATCACTTTAAATCATCCTAATATTTAAGTTTCCCCGTGGATATATTTTCAACTATCTTTTTTCGGACATTATTTTTTTTAATTATTTGGAAGGAGGTCTAATGATTTGTTGTATCAAATCGGTGGAAACATCAATTAGGTTAAAGAAATATTTCTATGATGAGCTTGTGGTTTACTTTTCCTTTTTATGTTGTATCAATAATAAGAGGTACATTCAAAATTTTACCTAAATATCAATCCTAATAATGAAAATTGTTTTGTTTGGATAAATTTGCAGAGTGAAAAAATAATTAGACTCTGCTAATTTTCTTTTCGTTTGTATTTACCTGAAATTGTGTTAGATACTACTGAATTTGTTAGTTAAATTTGCAAGTACTGTTACCGTTAAATGATTTTTTGAACCTGCCTCCTTTGTTCAAGAACTAATATGTGACTTGATTTTGGAAGATGCGTGAAAATTTTTTATGATAAAGTTATGGCACCATTGGTTGCGGAGATTGACTAATTTTTAAATCGTAATTCATTTGATTTAATAGCAAAATATGTAACTAAAATATCTTAATCTTTATTAGTCTTTTAGGTAAGTGATAAATTTATTGAACACGAGATCATTTTATTTGTTTGATTGACTTTAAATATATAACTAATGTAGCTACAAATTAAAACTATGTAACAAAATGATAATTTATTTCAATAATGAGCATTGTAGTACAACTAGAATTTTCATAGACAAAACTATGATGTTTCTCCTAGATTGGCTACTAACTCAATAATCTTGTAATATGCAATCTCCTTAGCGATTTTCATGGACAAGACTACTTTTAAGCTTCCATTGTCTTCAAAATTTTGATTAAGTTTAACCACTTTTGACACTACAAAAGAAAAAGACTGGAAAAATGTCACGGCCCGAGCATACACCCTAGGCGGGATTGGCACTCGAGAATCATTATTGGCCCCATGGCCTGTCTTTAATTGTAGTGGAAGACTTAAATAATAAGAAACAATCTCATAAAATAACTCATGCAATAACTTGAAATATCTTAAAAGAACATTCAACTAGCCAAAATGGCAACTCAATGTCATAACATAAATAACTTAAAGTGGAAATACTAAAGAACTAACATCAAACTAGCTGTCAATGAAGCCTCTAACAACTGAGATGCACATTGGGATAAGACCCACGGTATCCTAACCAACTAACTAACAAAGCAATAAAAAGGGAATCCTCTAGAAGGCAAGGAGGCTCACCAACTTGTCACTCCCCGAGCCTACATCCTAGGCTGGACTGGCACTCAAGAACCATTGCTGGCCCCAAGTGAACCCTTGGCCTGACTTACTACTAAGCGGAAGACTTAAACACAAGGCATGGTCTCAAATATTGAACTCATGAAATAAACTTAGAATGTCTTAAAAAAAACATTCAACTATCCAAGATGGAAACTGAAGTCTCAAAACATAAGATAATAACAAAATTGTAAAAAATGAACTAACTAGCTGTCTATCTATGAAGCCTCTAAAACTAAGATGGATGTCGGGACAAGACCCATGACATCATAATGAACTAAAATTACTGAAAAGCAATAAAAAGGGGATCCTCCGGAAGCAAGGAGGCTCACCAACAAACTCTGAAGCTCAACTAAAATCAACGATGCTCTGGATGCTAATCCTAGTTACCTATATTTGTATCATAACAACGATGCAGGCCAAATGAGATTAGTACATTAAATGTACAAGCATGCGAGGGAAATACTAAACAAGACATAAGCTTGAATGGAACTAAAAGAACAAACCTGGTCTAAACTCAACTCAACTAAATTGAACTCATTTCACTATAGAGCAACAATATGAATGCAGTATAGGGAAAAACTTTTAAAACGTGGATAATGACTCTGTGTATTTAGAAATACAATAGTAACTCTGTATGTATGCAAAGATTCAATATAACTCTGGAATGTATATAAAAATACAATTTACTTCTGTATATATAAGAATACCAAATACTTATGTGGGAGTTTCTCTAATCGACAACCATCAATCAAGAGCTATTGTGATGATACAGTATTTTGCCTCACGCTGCCAAAGTCGTCCTATACCTTGCCGAGGGTATAGAACCTAACTACTAAGTGGATCCACTAGTCTATGCTAAGAAGCACTAAGGAATCATCTAAAATTATGACCTTTTTCTACCCATGGTGGCAGCATTGTTTATGGGGGCTGGGAGTTTGTCTGAACTCTCCCCCATATCGATGCTCAATGCTACTACCAAAATATAATACTAGCTCTTATTTTTAAAAACATACTTTTTTTTTATATGGTTTGAAATAATTTCTCAACACTTAGCTCAAAGCTACTCTTGGAAAACAAAGTTTCCTCTATTGCTTAATTGTGAAAGCATTTACTCTTTACTGAAAACTAGCTTAAACGATCTTTTGGAAATCAAAATTTCCTTTCTTGTTCAAATGTGAAAATATTTTACTCTTTGGGAATACATAGTCCCGATATATTATTTTTGAAGAAATGAACTTCAATCTTTACTCTTTACTCAACTCAAAATTCAAGTCTTAGAACAAAGTTAAAATGTTTGTTAAAGGCTTTTGGAAAACTCTATGAACTTCTCTTGACTTGACTTTTAACTTTCCTTTAATTGAATTATGGATTCAAGGCTAATGATCTCATTTTATTGATGATTTCATGTTGTTTAGACGTATCTTAAAGTGTAGAATTCAACTAGGAAGCATAGGTACGTTTTAAGGGAACTTAAACGGAAAGAAGTAGGAAATAGTAGGGAACCTGATGTCCCTAGAGCTCTGAGTGGCGCAGGGCGGTTTACCCAAAACTATAGAACTAGGAATGGGGTGCACTGGCTGGTGCGGTGCCCTAAAGCCCAAACTTCAGAACCCCAAGTGGGGCACTCTGGCTGGAGCGGCGCTGTTGAGTCCACGATTGAACTCATTTAATAGATTTAGTGTTCTCGAATGCATATTTTGTCTCAATAAATGATGTAAAATCCTTTAATTTCAGGTATTTGGACTTAGGAATAAAACATGGACACTATTGAGCAAAAAAGAACAAGGCAGCTGAAAGAACGAAGAAATGAAGGCCTAAGGATCGCCTAAACCATTAGGCGAGTTGTCGAATGGCCTTGGTCTCGCCTAATGTTCCAGTGTGCCAAGCCCTGAAGGAGAAAATCGATGATAGAAAGGAGCAGTTGGTGAGTCGCCGAACAGGTCCACGATAAAGTGCCTTATCGCCCAAAGTTACAGGACCTTAAGGATGCTGAAGGCAAGAGCAAAATGGCGATACAAATGACCAAAAGGCGTATCGCCGAGTGTATCGGTAATCCCGACTTATTGCGCCGACTGGTCCTTCGCAATACACTTTTTGACAACTATAAATACTTGATTAAATTTTTAGTTTAGTAGGCAATTTTAGTTTTATCAATATCATTATTCAGTTTTCAAGTTGAGAGTTTAGAACTGTTTTTGGAGATATTTTTCCTTAGCATTGAAGATTCTTCATCTTAGACATCTGTAAAGACAATATTAATTGTACCCAATTGATGGAAACACATTTTGGTATCGATTTCTATCTTTTTACTATGTCTAGCTAAAACCCCAATTCTTGGGGTGTGATTATGTGATTATTGGTTGATTTAGCTGCTGGGTATTGTTAATTGATAGTGTATTTGCTGTTTAAAAGTGATTTCATTTTGTAGTTGTTGTTGAATTTAATGGGTTGTAGTTGCAAATATAATCTTAACTTCCTTTTTTGGCTTGCTCGAGAAAGAGGTTTTAAAACCAAAACTACTCAATCGATGGTCTGTAGGTATTGGGTTGTCATGGGTTCAACTCGAGAGAGTAAATCCTAAACCCTTTTTCACACATTCAGCTCAAGAGAGTGAGTCAATTGAAGCGAAGGCTATGCTTAATTGTTGCTTATTGGTGTTTGAGAGAAACTAATTTGATTCAGGATAAATTGTTCGAGAGAAAATTTATCCCTACTAAAGTCTAGCTTATTCACTGATTTACAACGATTTACTATTAATTGCAATTATCCGATTGTTTACCTTAGCCCATAATCCAATCACATCCCAAGAATCTCGTCTCCATATTTGCATTTTCGTGTTAATTGTTGTTTTAGTTGATAATTACAAACCCCCTCGATATTTGACACTTGTGTCACCCTTAACTTAAATTGTGTTACCATTCGTAAATGTTTTTAGCTATGATTGACTAGAGCATATTTTTACTTACCTATTAATTCTCAGCTACATGCCACTCCCTTGGGACTCGACCCCAACTCACTACATGGGTTATATTACTACATAACGATCATTGACGCTTAGTATCAGATGAAGTGTCTTTGATAGCGTTTTTCTTATCAAAATGGCACTGTTGCCAGGGAGTGGTATTACTTGAGAATTTTTAGTTAAGTTGAATTTTTTTCTTTTTACTTATAGTGATACTTACTTAATTTTTAGTTTTATTTTGCTTGTTTGTGTGTTGAAAACAGGAAGTATGAGCATGAACGGCAGCAATGGCAGTAAAGTAGGCCATCAAGATGACATCGAAAACCTCAACGATGTCAATGAGCCTCATTTTAATAACCCCGATTCGCTTGCCTCTAGCCGAAGGGAATGCGGTGTTTCACATCACGAGTACTATGTTGCAACTCTTGCAACTAAAGGGGCTTTTAAGTGGTTTGGCTCACGAGGACCCTCATGAACATATTAGAAATTTCGTAGATGTATGAAGACTGTTCTCCTTCAAGAACATTGTAACATCTCACAACTAGAAAGAACTAAAAGGAAGTATAAAATCTAGAAATAGTTATTTTTGGAAAGTATAAGGAAATCTGGAAAATTTTAAGTAAGTTAAAGTGAGTGTTTGGTCAAATTCAAATGACCATAGCTCCTATCTCAACATGAGTTAGGTGTAGTTCCAGATATGGTTGGAAAGCTCTTGGAATGGTCTTTCTAACGCCACTAAGTTTGAGTGATTCCGATTTCGTATGAGTGAGTTATGCCCTTAAAGTTGGGTTGTTCGAATAAGGAAATGCCCAATCCGGATTTTTGAAGGGTCGTTTGGTCTTTTCCTTACCCAAATTAATTAAATCCATTTATAATAAAGTATTTGGGTTCAGGACTTAGTTAGTTCAGTTTACACTTTTGAGAAATAGAGTTAGCGCTTTTGGAGAAAGAATGCAAGAGAAAGGATAAGAGTAAAAGAAAGATTTGCCAAGAACGACCGATTTTGGTTGTGGATTCGCCAAGAAATTGACCCTACAATGTATGTGAGTCTTTCATAGAGTTAGGTTCATTCAGCCACGCGCCAAACATGTTTCATTTAGCAGAATTTGTCCTTAAAGAGTTTGAAAGTTGATGTTCTTGACATGAATTCTTGAATTTGAATGTTGTTCTTGAATTGGGTTGAATTGATGAGTTTCAGAGATTGTTACGTTAAGTTTTAGAGTTGTTTTGAGTTAGATTTTTGAGTACATATACTAGGTATCTGAACCTAACATGAATTTGAGAACAATAGTCGAGATTAGGTGAGTTGGGACTAGAAAACAAAGAAGGGAAAAGTCGGACAAGGAATAGGTTCCAAGTCCGCGATGCAGACCTGTTCCCTCAGTGAATAAAAGGTTTCTCTGCATCGCAGTTAAGATGCAGACTCCTCTGTCTCAAATTTAATTTCGTGACCATTTATTTAGAAACATATCTGCGTCATGGACTTGTTCCAAGATGGTGATTTCATGACTTTTCTCATGGTTAGCTATTTAAAAATCATTCTTAAATGTCATGAGATCTTTCCAATCACAAATCAAATCCTTGAATCCATAATTCTATTCAAGGATTAGTTAGGAGTCAAATTAAGAGCAGATAAGATCAAAGTCATGAGAAGTCAAGAGTCAAGTTAAGAGAAGTTCATAAAGTTTTCTAAAAATCGTTTGCAAACATTTTAACTTTGTTTAAAGACTTAAGTTTTGAGTTCGGTGAAGAGTAAATTTGAAGTTCATTTCTTCAAAAGTATATGGGGACTAAGTATTTCCAAAGAGATTAAAAATGTTTTCAGATTTAAATAAGAATGGAAATAGAGATTTCCAAAGAGCCTTCGGGCTAGTTTTTAGAAAAGAGTAATAGCTTTCTAAATGAAGCAAAAAGGGAAACTAAGATTTCCAAGATAGCCTTTGAGCTATGGTTTTGAGCACTAATCTGAAATCATAGAAGAAGTGTATTTTTAAAACATAAAGAGCTAGTATATTTTGGGAGTAGTATCGAGCACCGATATGGGGGAGAGTTCAGACAACTCACAGCCCTTATAAACCATGTAGCCACCATGGGTAGAAAGGGGTCATACTTTTTAGATGAACCTTTTTCACAATAGACTAGTGGATCCACTTAGTAGTTCAAGTCCTATACCTCTGGCAGGGTATAGGATACACTGGCAGCGTGAGGTAGATCGATGTATCATCACTATAGCTCTTATGTGATGGTTGTCGGGTAGAGAAAGTCCCACATAAGTTATTGTATTTTTATATACTTCAGTTTATTGTATTTTTACATATATTTCAGAGTTATGTTGTATCCTTATACATACTCAGAGTTGACATTATATTTTTAAACAATTTTATTTTTCTTTATATTGCACTTGTTTTAAACTGTTTTATAATGAAATGAGTCCAGTTAAGTATTCATGAGTTGAGAAGAGCCAAGGTATGTGTTTCTTTCAGATTCTTTTCAACCCTCTGCTATGTTTAGCATTCCAACTCACAAACTCGTACATTCAATATACTGATGCCAGTTGGTCTGCATCGTCTTATGATGTGACACAAGTAATTAGGATCGGTATTCCGGTGCATCATTGATCTAGTGAGAAGTTCAAAGTCTGTTGGTGAGCCTCCTTGCATTCCGGAGGATCCATTTCATTGTTTGCTAGTTTAGTTCATTAGAATGTTGTGGGGTTTGTCCCCACATCTATCTCAGTAGTTATTAGAGGCTTCATAGACAGTTAGATGTTAGTTCTTTAGTCTTTTCATTGTCATTATTCCATGCTGAGACTTTGGTTTGCTTTAATAGCTAGTTGAATGTTCCTTTATAACATTCCAGTTTATTATATGAACTTATCTTTGCTGAATTTAAGTCTTCTGCTAAGTTAAGTAAGCCAGGCCAAGGGTTCCCTTGGGGCCAGCAATGGTCTTCGAGTGCCAGCCACGTTTGAGGTGTAGACTCGGGGCGTGACAAAGTTGGTATCATAGTACAGAGTTTAATAGTCCTAGGGAGTCTATGAAGTTGTGTCTGTAGAGTCATATTTATCAGTCTGAAGTGTGCCATATCAATAATTAGGAGGCTGCAACATTTAGGAAAACTCCTTACTTCTTTGACACTCATTTTGTGTGTTAGAGTTTGATCTCTAAAAAGTTTCCCTCCAATTCATGCATGCGCGTGTTTCAGACAATCATGCATCCACAAAGAGTTGTCTGAGGTCATCCTGCTAGATGCAATGTTGAGGAACAAGAGTTACCAAATGCACCTGAAGTGCAACCTCAAGGAAAAGTTAGCAATACTGAATTCAGGGAATCAATCAGGATGCTAAGTTAGGCTCTGACTAATCAGGTTGGTCAGGAAAAAGAATCTAGACAGAATGAGGTTGATATTTCAAGGATTCGTGATTTCTTGAGGATGAATTCTCCATGTTTCACTGATTCAAGCACTTCTGAGGACCCAGTGAACTTTGTTGATGAACTGAAGAAGGTATTTGAGGTTATGCTTATTGCTGATGCTGAGCGAGTTGAACTAGCTGCATATCATCTGAAGAATGTTGCTAGGACTTGGTTTGACCATGGAATTGGGGGGGGGGGGGAGGGGTAGAGCTGAGAATGCACCACCTGCGAGTTGGGCCTATTTTGAGAAGGCTTTCTTTGAGTGTTTCTTTCCTCGAGAACTGATGTAGGATAAGGTATGAGAGTTCCTTACACTTAAGAAAGATTCTTTGAGTGTTTATGAGTATGGGTTGAAATTCACCCAACTGTCTCGCTATGCTCCAAAAATGGTTGCGGACATGAGGAGTAGGATGAGTCTGTTTGTTGTTGGGTTGTCTCGTCTATCAGGCAAAGAGGGTCGGGTAACAATGCTTATTGGGGACATGAACATTTCAAGGTTGATGGTCTATGTGCAGCAGGTAGAAGAAGAGAATCTAAGGGACAGAGAGGAATTCAAGATTAAGAGGGCTAAGACAGGAAATGAGTTCGGGCAGTAGAAGGGTAATATTGCCAACCGGCCATCCTTCCAACATAAACAGAAGGGACATGCTCTATCATCTGCTAGTGCACCTGCATCTAGGAACAAAAGTGAGTACAATGATCAGAATTCCAGAGCTAAGCCTGCCTATTCTCAAGGTAGTGTGGCGCAAGGGGGTAGTAAGCCTCTTGCCTGGGCCAAGTGTGGTAGGAACCACTCAGGTATTTGTCGTGAGGGCTCCACTAGTTGTTTCAAGTGTAGTCAGACTGGGCATTTCATGCGATATTGTCCAAAGAACAAGCAGAGAAATGGTAATGGGGGTAATAAAGCCCAGTCTTCATCAGTTACTCTACCAGCCAGGGCTGCACCTAGAGGAGCTACTTCCGATACTGGCGAAAGAGCAAACCGCCTCTATGCGATCACCAGTCACTAAGAGCAAGAGAACTCTCTATATGTTGTCACTGGTACGATCAAAGTCTTTACTTTTGATGTTTATGATTTGCTAGACCCAAGAGCAAGTTTATCTTTTGTAAACCCTTATGTTGCAAATAAGTTTGAAGTTATTCTTGAGAAACTTTGTAAACCCTTCTGTGTTTCTACATCTGTTGGGGAGTCTATTCTAGCTGAGCGAGTTTATCGTGATTGTGTCATTTACATCAATCACAAAGACACCATGGCTGATTTAGTTGAGTTAGACATAGTGGATTTCGATGTCATTCTATGTATGGACTGGCTTCATGCCTATTATGCATCAATAGATTGTAGAACTCGAATTATCAAGTTTTAGATTCCTAATGAGCCAGTTATAGAGTGGAGTAGTAGTTCAACAATGCCTAAGGGTCGTTTGATTTCGTACCTTAAGGTGAGAAAGTAAGTTTCGAAGGGTTGTATCTATCACTTTGTCCGAGTTAAAGACTCAAATGTTGACGTACCTCAGTCAGTTCCTATAGTAAAAGATTTTCCAAAAGTCTTTCCTGAAGACCTACCCGGAGTCCCTCCTGAGAGAGAAATAGACTTTGGTATAGACATCATTCCAGATACTCATCCTATCTCTATTACAAGATACAGAATGACACCAGCAGAGTTGAAAGATTTGAAAGAGCAGTTAAAGGATCTATTAGATAAGGGCTTCATTCGACCAAGTGTCTCACCTTGGGGCTCTCTGGTCTTGTTTGTGAGAAAGAAAGATGGTTCCCTTAGGATGTGTATAGATTACCGTCAGTTGAACAAGGTTACCATCAAGAATAAGTATCCTCTTTCGAGAATCGATGATATTTTTGATCAGGTTCATGGTGCTTCCTGTTTCTCAAAAATTGACCTCAGATCAAGCTATCATCAGTTTAGAGTAAGGGAGTATGATATTCCAAAGACAACTTTCAGAACCTGATATAGTCATTAGGAGTTTTTGTTCATGCCCTTTGGTTTGACTAATGCACCAGCAACATTCATGGATCTTATGAATAGATTCTTCAAACCTAATTTAGATATGTTCATTATTGTTTTCACTGATGACATACTAAACTATTCAAGGAATGAAGAAGATCATTCTAGTCATCTCAGAATAGTTCTCCAAACTCTAAAGGATAAAGAGTTGTATGCCAAGTTCTCTAAGTGTGAGTTTTGGCTTGAGTCTATGGCATTCTTGGGCCACATAGTTTCCGGTGATGGAATTAGAGTTGATACACAGGAAATCGAGGCAATGCAGAATTGGCCTAGACCTATATCTCCAACTGATATTAGGAGTTTCATGGGTTTGGCTGGATATTATAGAAGGTTTGTAGAGGGTTTTTCATCTATTTCGTCCCCTTTGACCAAGTTGACACAGAAGACAGTGAAGTTTCAATGGTCCGAAACTTGTGAGAAAAGCTTTTAGAAATTGAAGAAAAGGTTGACTACTGCCCCAATTTTAACTTTACCGGAAGGTACCCAAGGTTTTGAGGTGTATCCTTATACATCTAGAGTTGGCTTGGGTTGTGTTTTAATAAAGAATGGCAAACTTATAGCTTATGCCTCTAGACAGTTAAAGGTTCATGAGAAGAACTACCTAACCAATGACTTAGAATTGGTTGCTGTAGTATTCGCTTTGAAGATATGGCGTCATTATTGGTATTGTTTTCATGATGATATATTCACTGATCATAAGAGACTTCAGTAAATGTTCACCCAGAAAGAGCTTAATCTCAGACAGAGGAGGTGGTTAGAATTACTCAAGGATTATGACATGAGTATTCTTTACCACCCAAGTAAGGTTAATGTGGTTACTGATGCGTTAAGCAGGCTGTCTATAGGTAGCACCGCCCATGTTGAATGGCACGCCTGGGAGTTAGACTTATGGATTCCACAGAAAGAGGTATAGTGATGATGAATGGGGCTGAGTCATCATTAGTGTCAGAAGTAAAAGACAAGCAAGACTAAGACCCTATTTTTCTTTAATTGAAGGCAAATGTTCATAAGCAAAAAGTATTAGCTTTTGAACGAGGGGGAGATGGTGTATTAAGATATCAAGGTAGGTTGTGTGTACCTATGGTGGATAGGCTCCAAGAAAGGATCATAGAGGAAGCTCATAGCTCCAAATATTCCATTCATCAGGGTTCCACAAAGATGTATCGTGATTTGAAAGAAGTGTATTGGTGGAATAGTATGAAAAAGAGCATTGCAGAATTTGTTGCTAAGTGTCCAAATTACCAAGTTAAAGTAGAGCACCAAAGGCCTGGTGGTTTGGCGCAGAATATAAACTTCCAAAATGGAAGTGAGAGATGATTAATATGGATTTCATCACAGGCTTACCAAGGTCTCGCAGACAATATGATTCTATTTGGGTGATCATCGACAGAATGACAAAATCAGCCCATTTTCTACTGGTAAAGACTACCCATTCAGCAGAAGATTATGCCAGGTTATATTCAGGAGGTGGTAAGACTTCATGGAGTTCCAGTCTCCATTATTTCAGATAGAGGTGCACAATTTACTGCATAATTTTAGAAATCTTTTTAGAAAGGTTTGGGTTCAATTGTGAACTTAAGTATTGCCTTTCATCCTCAGACTAACGGACAACCAGAGCGCACTATTCAGACATTAGAAGATATGTTGAGGGCTTGTGTGATTGCTTTCAAAGGGAATTGGGATGATCACCTATCTCCCATTGAGTTTGCTTGCAACAACAGTTATCACTCGAGAATCCAAATAGCTCCTTACGAAGCTCTTTATGGGAGAAGATGTAAATCTCCTATTGGATGGTTTGAAGTTGGTGAAGTAGGGTTGATAGGACCAAATTTAGTTCACCAAGCTATGGATAAGGTGAAAGTAATTCAAGAGTGATTGAAAATAGCACAGAGTCGTCAGAAATCCTACATTGATGTTAGTAGGGCGTTAGAGTTCGAGGTAAATGATTGGGTATATTCAAAAGTTTCACCCATGAAGGGTGTTTTGAGGTTTGGTAAGAAGGGGAAGCTTAGTCCCCAGTATATTGGACCTTATAGAATAGCCAAAAATATTGGCAATGTAGCTTATGAGTTGAATCTATGACAGGAATTAGCAGCGATTCATTCGGTGTTTCACATCTCCATGTTGAAGAAGTGCACGGGTGATTTGAGATCAAGGATAGCTTATCTTATGAGGAGATTCTAGTTCATATTCTAGATCGCCAAGTTCGCAAGCTGAGAACAAAGGAGGTTGCGTCAGTTAAAGTCCTTTGGAGGAACCAATTTGTTGAAGAAGCTACTTGGGAAGCTGAAGAGGATATGAAGAAGAGATATCCACATCTCCTTGAAACCGAAGAAAATGCAGAACAACGTACTAATTTTCTTCTTAGTACTATCTAAATTATGAGTGAGCATGTTCTTTGTTTGAAATTGCTTTTGGGATGTTTGAAGTTGGTGTTACCACCCTTAGCTTAAGTAAGAGTACATCTCATTCGAGGATGAATGCTCCCAAGGGGGAGATATTGTAACATCTCACAACTAGAAAGAACTAGAAGGAAGTTTAAAATCTGGAAATAGTTATTTTTGGAAAGTAAAAGGAAATCTGGAAAATTTTAAGTAAGTTAAAGTGAGTTTTTGGTCAACTTCAAATGAACATAACTCATAGCTCAAGATAAGTTAGGAGTAGTTCCAAATATGGTTGAAAAGATCTTGGAATGGTCTTGCCAATGCCACTAAGTTTGCGCGATTCCGAGTTCGTATGAGTGAGCTATGCCCTTTGGAAGTTGGACTGTTCGAATAAGAAAATACCTAATTCGAATTTTTGAAGGGTAGTTTGGTCTTTTCCTTACCCAAATTAATAAAATCTGTTTTTAATAAAATAGTTGGGGTAAAAAATGAGTTAGTTCAGTTTACACTTTTGAGAAATAGAGTTAGGGCTTTCGGAGAAAGAACGCCAGAGAAAAGAGAAGAGTAAAAGCAAGATTTGCCAAGAATGATTGATTTTGGTTTGTAGATTCACCAAGGAATCGACCCTATAAGTTATGTGAGTCTTCCATAGCATTGGGTTCATTCAGCCATGCGCCAAACATGTTTCGCTCAGCAGAATTTGTCCTTAAAGATTAATAAAGTTGATGTTCTTGACATGAATTCTTGAATTTGAATGTTGTTCTTGAATTAGGTTGAATTGACGAGTTTCGGAGATCGCTACATTAAGTTTTAGAGTTGTTTTGAGTTAGTTTCTTGATTACATATACTGGGTATCTGAACCTAAAATGAAATTGAGAACAATAGTCGAGTTTAGGCGAATTGGGGCTAGAAATCGAAGAAGGAAAAAGTCGGACAAGGAACAAGTTCTAGGTCCGCGTCGCAGGTTCCCTTAGTGAATAAAAGGTTTCTCTGCATCGCAGTTAAGACGTGGACTCATCTATCTCAAATTTAATTTCGCGGCCATTTATTTAGAAACACCTCCGTGTCACAGACTTGTTCCAGGACGGTGATTTCGTGACTTTTATCATGGTTAGCTATTTAAAGATCATTCTTAAACATTATGAGATCTTTCCAATCACAAATCAAATCCTTGAATCCATAATTCAATTCAAGGACCAGTTAGGAGTCAAGTCAAGAGAAGATAAGATCAAAGTCATGAGAAGTCAAGAGTCATGATGCACTGACAGTGTGAGGTAGATCGATGCATCAACACTATAGCTCTTATGTAAGATATCGGTTAGAGAAACTCCCACAATAGTTATTGTATGTTTATATACTTCAGTTTTTTGTATTTTTACATACATTTTAGAGATATGTTGTATCCTTGTATATACACAGAGTTGACATCATGTCTTTAAATAGTTTTGTTTTTCTTTATATTGCACTTGTTTTAAACTGTTATATAATGAAATGAGCTCAGTTAAGTATTCATGAGTTGAGAAGAGCCAAGGTAAGTGTTTCTTTCAGATCCTTTTCAAGCTTATGTTATGTTTAGCATTCCAACTCACATATTCGTACATTCAATGTACTGATTCCAGTTGGTCTGTATCGCCTTATCATGTAGACGCAGGTAACTAGGATCGGCATTTCAGCGCATCATTGATCCAGTAAGCAGTTCAGAGTCTGTTGGTGAGCCTTCTTGCATTCCGGAGGATTAATTTCATAGTTTTCTAGTTTAGTTCATTAGGATGTTGTGGTTTGTCCCAACATCCATCCAGTTGTTATTAGAGGCTTCATAGACAGTCAAATATTAGTTCTTTAGTCTTTTCGTTGTCATTATTTCATATTGAGAGTTGAGTTTGCCTTAATGGCTGATTGAATGTTCCTTTATAATATTCTAGTTTATTATATGAACTTATATTTATTGAGTTTAAGTCTTCAGTTGAGTTATGTAAGCCAGGCTAAGGGTTCGCTTGGGGCCAGCAATGGTCTTCGAGTGCCAGCCACGTCTAGGGTGTAGACTCAGGGCGTGACAATCTCCCAAGAGTCGATCCGGTTGAGGTATTTCCCTTTCTCTTTGATGGGAGAGGCATGCATGTGGCTGGCTGAATTGCGATATGAATCAATCACTTCATGGGAGAAGTTGGTTACCGTGTTTCAAGTGCAATTTTTTCCTCCCTTGAAGATGATGACTCTTCAGGATAACATTTAGAGCTTCAAGCGTCTAGAAGGCGAGCCAATTCATGAAACTTTGCTGTGATTCAAGAAGTAGGTGCTTCAATGCCCAACCCATGGTCTGCCTGATAACGTGTTGCTGCAGTATTTTTACCAGAGTCTTGACTCAATAAATAAGGGTGTTGCTGACTAACTTTCTCCAAGAGGTTCGATGTATCAATCTTATGTGATAGCGGCTTAGCTCTTGGATGGCATGACTGCCATAAATAAGGTGTTGTATACCCATTAAGACTAGGTCTCCCTTCTCCCATTCAAGTTGACTAAGGAACAAATGAAGAAGTACCAAGAGAGGGACCAGAACATGGCCAAGATCATGACACAACTTGTCATTTTGTCTAAAAATATCATGGGAACTAGTGCTCGAAGTGCCAATGTCGTGGGTGTCGGGTGTGCTAATCCGGATGAGTCCAAGTTTGAGGCTTTGTATAATGAAGAGGCAAATTTCCTAGCCAACCAAAGCGGTGGTTATAGTTCAAACTACCCAAGGCAGGGTGGTAACCAAGGTTGGAGTAGGGATGAAAGTTGGAAAGATCTAGATCATGAATGGAGGGACCGTAATCCAAATTGGAAGGATGGGGAGAAAGATAGGTATGTGCCTCCCTACGAGCGCCAAAAGCCAAAAGATTCGGAAAGTGATCTATCTAAGGATATGTTTTCTTGTATCCTCAACAAAGTTGAGGGGTCGTACAAGATTTTAAAGGACATGAAAGAAGATGTGTCGACCCTTAGCCAGACCGCACCTCTCATTCAGTATCGATCAAGTAGTTGGAAACCCAAATGGGTCAAATCTCGTTTCATCTAAACCTGAGACAACAAGGGGGGTTGCCTAGTTACACTATGGTCAACCCCAAAAATGGGGTTTGAAGGTGGACTTGCATCGTGCCACAATGTTAACTAAGGCACTGCTTGGGAGGCAACCCAAGATTTATTTTCTTTCTTTTTAAGTTTGCAATAGCAGTGTGTTGAATGTGTAGGACAAAGTGTGGAAAGTGAGTGAAAAGTGCAAATTGGTAAGGCAAAAGTCTAATCGGTGCATCGCCGAAGAGGTCGGTGATCCCGATCCAGAATACCGTTAGACTCAAAAAAATTTCAAAAAGGAGTTTTTAAAACTCGGCGAGCCCAGGAAATTATTAGCGAATTGCCGACCAGGTCGGCGATCGCGATCTAGTCCGCCGTTTGGACCCCTAGATTTTTTGAAGGTCCTGTAAAAATCGGTGAGGTAAGTAATCACTCGACGTGTCGCTGAGTGGTTCGGTGATCACGACTAATGTCACCGAATGGGCAATAACTGGATGGTTTTTAAAAGGCCAAAGGTTTAAATTTTCAAACTCTTCATTTTCCCTCACTTTCCAATTTCACAAACTCACACCCGCTTAGTATTTTCGATATTTCTTACATTATTACTGTATTTGAGTTGTTGATTGGTGCTTGGATATGGATTAATTTGACGCCTGGCATTACAATCTTATTTTAATCTGCATTAAAGGTTGGTTTTCCAAATCCCGAGTTTATTTTTATTTAGTTTGTACTCATTTGCAGCATTATTATCTTGTTGAAGTATGTTGGGCCTCTCTAATAAGATTAGAATGCTTAAATGGTTGTTTTATTTGAATATTTTGCCCTTATTGTGTATATTGTTGAAATCTCATATTTTTGTGTTTTAAAATGAATTAAATTTTGTGGGGTTGTGCTTGTATGTTGTTGGGTGAAATCTAAGTAGCCCATTTTTGTGTCGAAAGACGTAAATTGCCCAATGATAGAGTGGGAGACATTACTCTGAAGAGCTAAAGTCGTCAATTAGCCAAATTTGGCAAAACTAGGAGAAGTCTTAGTATCCCGGGGCAATGGGTGTTAAGGATTTGATTTTGTTTTCGGGGGTTGTGGGACTGAATTCGAGAAGTTGGGTTGTTTGGCGAGCTGGGTCGAGCTCCCCAAACAACTCGACAATTCGTCTAATGCCCCCATCTCACGTTTAATTTTTAGTTGATGTTAGGTTCTGTAACTTTCGGCGAGAAGCTTGAGGTCGTTGAAGGCTTTCGGTGACTCGCCTAATGTTTTCTTGATCACCCTTTGTCTACACCCCTATATCCTTTTTGCACTGTAACTTTCGACGGCACAACCCTTGCTTTCCGAAAGATATCGGCGATTCACCGAAAGGCCTTTCCCATCACTGACTTGCAAGAATTTTTGTGCCAATCCTCTCAGCGAGCCCGATCCAGCTAGCCAAAATGATTTGGCGACTCGCTGACTAGATCGGTGAGTCTGTCTGCAACTGTTTTCTGTAATCTTAATTGAAATATTTCTAACTTTTTCCCGATGTTTTGCAGATATGGTATGAACAGATATAGACATGCCACCTCGGAAAAAAACACGGGGTATCAAGATGAATGAGGGGGGTTCAAATCCTCCCAAGAAAGGAAGACAAGAACCTCCACCTAGAGATAAAGGCAGGGACAAGAGGCCTATTTTTGACAGGGAGACTACTCCCCGAGGCCTCTATATTCCTTTATAGGCTCAGGGATTTTATGAAATTGTGCAGACCTTTTTGGCGGATACACTTTTGGCAGCTCCTAGTAGGTCTAGTGCTATTACTTTTTCTGAGGTGACTCCAGGTACTGAGGCCCCAGACAAGATTGATACACCGAGCACTAATGCCCATACAAGTGGAGCAACTGCGTAGACAGGATCCTTTTTTTACCTCCCCTTCTGTCTTATTTTATTTTAACTGTTAGATAGTTTTGTTTGAATTTGAGGACAAATACTTTTATTTGTGGTGGGGGTGAGACCCACCTTTTGTGTGACATTTTATTATTCTCATTTTGTTTATATATTTGGGTTTTAAGCTGAATTTGTGTTTTGCACTGCATTTTATGAAAGGTTTGAGCTTGTAGCTCTGTTTTTATAATTGTAAATGATTTTTGACCCTTTCGAAAAAAAAATCCACCTCTTGTTTGTATTGAATGTAGCTGTTCTTGTGCAAATTTGAGTATCAGTTTTGATTAATACCAATGACTTGAGTAGTGCTTATAATCGAACAAACATGAATGTGCGGCTACAATAAGGCCAAATAAAGTTACATAATCAGTATATGAACTCTTTGCATCTCGTTGTGACTAGCCAACTACTAGATTGAGTCTCTTGTGATGAGCATTGCACACTAGTGAAAGTGTGGCGTATTATTTTTACATTGGTGTTGATGCCTTGTGTGATGAGCTTTCTGTGAACCATGTATGATGACATCTAGAATTTTCTCTGTCCGATTAACTAAGTAAAGGCAATTTCTTGAGATGATCTTAGGCAACTTTAAAGAGTGTGAACCAATTTATACCTTTTTTTGTGGCCTACCTTGTGAGTGTGTGAACCTCTTTTGAACACCCCTTGAGCCTTACCTTTTTCTTGGAAGAAACTTGATAAAAGCATAACCTTTCTTGATCCATTACCCATAATCCTCATGATTTGTGGCCTGTTTGAATAGCTAACTTATGCCAAAAGCCTAAGTTGGGGTGTAGTGAAAAGAAAAGGCAAATCAAGAAAATGCAAAGAAGTCCCTTTTGCCCATGTTTCGAGAAAAATGGAACCCCTCCATATATAAAAGGAGAGACAAAAAGAAGAAAAGAATGAAAAAGAAAAAGAAAAAAAAGTTGTGGAATAAAGTTGTGAAAATACAAAGAAAATGGGGTTTCCAACAGTCCATGGAAGATGAATAAGAGGTGACTTTTGATCTTGAATGAAAATGATGAAGAAATGGAAAGAAGGTGTTGCTCATGTCACACTTCATAAGGATTACATCCTATGAGCCTAAATGACCATACATTTGCACTTAGCCCCATTACAAGCCTTGAAAAGACCTTTTTGATCTTGAATGAGCTGAAACAAGAGTTGATTGGAAAATAAGGGCAAACCTATGGGTAAAATCATACATTGTGTTCATCTTTGTGAATGTGAGCGTTCCATTTGGTTCCAAAACTTTAAATCGTTAAATCACTGTGTGTGAATATGGAATCATTCTTTGTGTGAGGGAATTTGATCACCTTTGTTGAGCTTGAACTTGCAATTGAAGCAAGTAATGTGAGCTTGAGATTCTTTGGTAATGGTGAGTCACAACTTGAATCTTTGAGTGCACAATTGATCCTTGCATGAGTAAGTTGAGTCTTCTTGTGTGCATTTATGATTGAGTCATGTGAAGCACTGTTTGAGACATATTTTTTGAACTGCTAAAGTTGAGTTTTACTTAAGGACAAGCAAAAGCTTAAGTTTGGGGTGTTGATGAGTCCATGATTTGGACTTATTTAGGGATTTATTTTAATAGATTTAGTGTCCTCAAATGCATATGTTGTCTCAATAACTAATGTAAATCCTTGAATTTCAAGTATTTGGACTTGGGGACAAAGCATCGACACTATTAAGCAGAAAGTAACAAGGCAGTTGAAAGAACGAAGAATAGAATACATGAGGATCACCTAAACCATTGAGCGAATTACCAAATGGCCCTGGTCTCGCCTAATGTTCTAGTGTGCCAAGCCCTGAAGGAGAAATCAATTCGGTAATAGAAAGGAGCAGTTGGCGAGTCGCCAAACAGTTCCGCGATGTAGTTCCTTGTTGTCCAAAGTTACTGGACCTCAAGGATGTTGAAGGCAAAAGCAAAACGGCAATACAAATGACTAAAGGGTGGATCGCCGAGTAGATCGGCGATCCCGACTTATTGTGCCAAATGGTCCTCGCAATAAACTTTTTGACAACTATAAATACTTATTTGAATTTTTAGTTTATTAGGAAATTTTAGTTTTATCAATTTCACTATTCAGTTTTCAAGTTGAGAGCTTAAAATTGTTTTTGGATACATTTTTCCTTAGCTTTGAAGACTTGAAGATTTCCATTTCTAAGAAATTGGAAGTGGGTATTGAAGATTCTTCATCTTAGACATTTGTAAAGATAATATTGATCGTACCCAGTTGATGGAAACACATTTTGGTATCGATTTCTATCTTTTTACTGTGTCTTGCTAAACCCCAAATTTTGGGGTGTGACTATGTGATTATGGGTTGATTTAACTGTTGGGTATTGTTAATTGATAGTGTATTTGTTGTTTAAAAGTGATTTCGTTCAGTAGTTGTGGTTGAATTTAATGGGTTGTAGTTGCGAATACAATCTTCACCTAGTGTTTTTGGCTTGCTCGATAGAGTGGTTTTAAAACCAAAACTATTGAATTGATGGTCTGTGAGTTTTGGGTTGTCATGGGTTCAACTAGAGAGAGTGAATCCTAAACCCTTTTTCACACATTCAGCTCAAGAGAGTGAATTGACTAAAGCAAAGGTTGTGCTTAATTGGTGCTTATTGGTGTTCGAGAGAAACCAATTTGATTCGAGGTAAATTGTTTGAGATAAAATTTATCCCCACTAAAGTTTAGCTTATTCACTGATTTACAGCGATTTACTATTAATTGCAATTACCCGGTTGTTTATCTTAGCCCATAATCCAATTACATCCCAAGAATCCTATCTCCATATTCACATTTTCGTGTTAATTGTTGTTTTAGTTGAAAATTACAAACCCCCCTCGATATTTGACACTTGTGTCACCCTTGACTTAAACTATGTTAACATCCGTAAATGTTTTTAGCTATGATTGACTAGAGCATATGTTTACTTTCCTATTAATTCTCATCTACGTACCACTTCCTTGGGACTCGACCACAACTCACTAGTTGGGTTATATTACCATATAATGATCGTTGACGCTTAGTATCAGATAAATTGTCTTAGACAGTGTTATTTAATCAAGTGCCCAGATCCCTGCCCAAAAAATCTCTGATTTTCCTTGCTCATTTTTCAACTTTAAACCCTCTAGATTCACTTGGTTCCTTCCCCAAACACTTAGATTTGACCACATAATCAAAATATGAAATAATCTACTCGGAACAACATCTAATTTCATAAATCTAATTGAAGAACTTCTCAAAACTTCGACAATCAAGATTCAAACAAAATTTTCAACAATATTCATCAAGAACTCATTAACTCTTCTTTCAAGAACATAATTACGCTGAATCAAATCATGATTGGTGCATGCGTGAACTAACTTAATGCTATATGATCTCACATACCTTGTAGGGATCACCCCTTGGTAAAATCCATAAGCAATTATTCAAGAACTAGGCGATTCCTTGCTTTTTGTTCTCTTTTCTTCTCTTTTTTTCTCTTCTCTTAAAACCTTAACTTAATTTCAATAGCGTAAACTGAATCCCATTAGTTGAGACCCAAAATTAATAACCAAAAACGAATTTAATTAATTGGATAGTGAAAAAACCATAATACCCTTCTAAAATCTGGTTTTGACTTTCCTTACCTAGACAACCCAACTTAACTTAGTTTTGTCAATTTTCCAGATTTTTCCTATGGTATCTTGTAACACACCTAAAGCATCCCGAGTTAGGAGTTATGGTCATTTGAAGTTGACCCTAAACTCATACTTAGCTTAGTTTTGTTAATTTTCCAGATTTGTCCTTCTTTCCAAAAATGACTCTTTCTATTTCTAGCACTTTCTAGTTACGGGGTGTTACAATATCTCCCCCTTGGGAACATTCGTACTCAAATGAGATCAATCTTAGCAGGATAAGGGCATAACATATAACATTCAGTTCAAACACCCAACAAGCAAAAATACAATTACAACATGCCAACTTAAAAATAAAATGCCAAGAAAAGGATTAGTACCTTAATTTCGAACTTCTCTGAATTCAAAGAGAAGTGGGTAACGCTTCTCCATATCCTCCTCAGCTTCCCAAGTGGCTTTCTCAACAAATTGATTTCTCCACAAAACTTTGACCGATGCTACCTCTTTTGTTCTTAACTTACGAACTTGGCGATCTACAATCTGAACAGGAATCTCCTCATATGATAAGCTATCCTTGATACCAATATCTTCAATAGGTATGATAAGTGAAGGATCGCGCATACACGTTTTCAACATAGAGATATGGAACACCAGATAAACTGCTGTTAATTCTTGTGGTAGCTCTAACTCATAAGCTACATTGCCAATCCTCTTGGATATTTTGTAAGGACTAACATATTGGGGGCTCAGTTTCCCCTTCTTACCAAATCTCATAACACCCTTCATGGATGAAACTTTTAAGTAGGCCTAGTCATCTACTTCAAACTCCAATTCCGTTCTCCTAAGATCAGTGTAGGATTTCCGACTTTACGCTGTTTTCAACCTCTCTTGAATAACTTTCACCTTCTCTGTAGCTTGATAAACTAATTCCTGTCCTATCAACACAATTTCACCAACTTCAAACCATACAATAGGAGATCTGCATCTTCTCCCATAAAGAGCTTCATAAAGAGCCATCTGGATGCTAAAGTGGTAACTATTGTTGTCAGCAAATTCGATAAGAGGTAAGTGATCGTCTCAATTTACCTTGAAATAAATCACACAGGCCCTCCACTTATCTTCTAAAGTCTAAAAAATGTGCTCTTCTTGACCATCTGTCTGAGGATAAAAAGAAATACTTAAGTTCACCTTTGTATCCAAGCCTTTCTGGAATGACTTCCAAAACCATGCAATTAATTGCACACCTCTATCTGAAATAATATAGACTGGAACTCCATGAAGTATAACTATTTCTTGAAGGTACAACTTGGCATAGTCCTCTGCTAAATGGGTAGTATTTACCGGCAAAAAGTGGGCTAATTTTGTCATTCTATCAAATATCACCCAAATAGAATCATGTTGCCTACGAGACCGTGGCAACTAATAATGAAGTCCATATTGATCATCTCCCACTTCTATTTTGGAAGTTCTATATTCTAAGCCATACCACCTAACGTTTGGTGCTCTACCTTAACTTGATGACAATTCGGACACTTAGGAACAAACTCTGCAATGCCCATCTCCACACTATTCCACCAATAAACTTATCTCAAGTCACGATACATCTTTGTGGAACCTGAATGAATAGAATATCTGGAGCTGTGAGCTTTCTCCATGATCCTCTCTTAGAGTCCATCCACCCTTTGTACAAACAATATTCCTTGATACCTTAATACGCCATCTCCCCCTTGTTCAAATGCCAATACATTTTGCTTATGAACATTTGCCTTCAATTCAAGCAAAATAGGATCTTGGTCTTTCTTTTCTTTCACTTCTAACACTAATGATGATCTAGCCCCAGTCATCACCACTACCCGTCCTTCTGTGGAATCAATTAGGCGAACTCTCAATCGTGCAAGCCTATGCACATCTTTTACTAGTTCTTTCTTCTCTTCCTCAACATGGGCGGTGCTACCCATATATAATCTACTCAAGGCATCAGCAACAGTATTATCCTTACCTGGGTGATAAAGAATACTTATGTCATAATCTTGGAGTAACTCTAACCACCTTCTCTGTCTGAAATTAAGCTCTCTCTTACTAAATACATACTGAAGACTCCTGTGATCACTGAATACATCTACATTAACACCATAAAGAAGTGACATCATATTTTCAAAGCAAATACTACGGTAGCCAACTCTAGATCACGGCTTGGATAGTGCCTCTCATGAACTTTCAATTATCTGATGGCATAAGCTATAACTTTGTCATTCTTCATTAACACACAACCCAAACCAACTCTGGGCGCATCACAATAAACAATAAAGCCTTCCTTACCTTTTGCTAAGGTAAATACTAGGGTAGTAGTCAACCTCTTATTCAATTTCTCAAAGTTTTTCTCACAAGCTCCAGACCATTGAAATTTCACTGTTTTCTGAGTTAACTTGGTCAAAGGGGAAAAAATAGAGGAGAACCCTTCTACAAACCTTCTATAATAGCCAGCCAAACCCAAAAAACTCCTAATATCAGTTGGAGATATGGGTTTAGGCCAATTCTGCACTGCCTCTATTTTCTGAGTGTCAACTCTAATTCAATCACCGGAAATAATGTGGCCTAATAAGGCCACAGACTTGAGCCAAAACTCACACTTAGAGAACTTGGCATACAACTCTTTATCCTTTAGAGTTTGGAGAACTATTCTGAGATGACTAGCATGATCTTTCTCATTCCTCGAATAGATTAGAATGTCATCAATGAGCACGATAACAAACATATTTAAATAAGGCTTGAATACTCTATTCATAAGGTCCATGAATGCTGCAAGCACATTAGTTAAACCGAACGACATGACCAGAACCTCGTAATGACTATAACGGGTCCTGGAAGCTGTCTTTGGAATATCACATTCCCTTAGTCTTAACTGACGGTAGCTAGATCTTAGGTCTATCTTATAGAAACAAGTGGCCCCTAAAGTTGATCAAACAGATCATTAATTCTCAGAAGAGGATACTTATTCTTGATGGTACCCTTCCTTGCTTGACAGGCAAGACAACCCAGCAATGAATAAACTCATCCTGCTCCTCATGTCAACAACCATCTCTAGAGCATAGTGGGAAAGTTGGGTGAACTTCAGAGTGTACTCAGGAACACTCAAAGAATCCTACTTAAGAGTGAGGAACTCTCATACCTTAGCCTCTCTCAATTCTCAGGGAAAGAAATACCCCAAGAAGGCCTCCTCAAAGCAAACCTAACTCACAAGTGGTGATCTCTCAAATCAATTCTTCTTCCATTGATCAAATCAGATTCTAGCGACACCTTTTATTTGGTATGCAACTAGTTCCACCCTCTCAGTATCAGTAACATGCATAATCTCAAAATCCTTTTGAAGCTATTCGATATAATTTTCTAGATTCTCAGTAACACTTGAACCTCTGAAGCTTGGAGGATTCATCCTTAGAAAATCTCAGATCCTAGCTGTATCAGCTACATCTTATCGAACCCCTCTTTGTCCCACTTGGTTGGTCATAACATGACTCAGCATTCGGATGGCTTCTCGAAATGTGGCACTGGTGACCTCTCCTTGGGGTTGCATTTCAAGTGCATTAGGTACCCTTTGTTCCTCGACATTCCTCCTAGCAAGATGACCTCAGACAACTTTTCATGGAGGCATGATCAACTAAAATACACGCACAAGCACAAGTTACAAAGAGACTTTATAGATATGAACTTTATCGCACGAAATAAGTATGAAAGAAGTGAAGGAAATTCCTAAATATTCCAGCCTTCTAATTATAGATGTGGCGCGCTTCACACCAATAACTAGGACTCTACAGACACGTATTTATAGACTCCCTAGGACTCTTGAACTTTGTGCTCTGATACTAAGTTTTTTATGTCCTGAGCCTACACCCTATGAGGGACTGGCACTCGAGAACCATTGATGGCCCCAAGTGAACCCTTGGCCTGGCTTACTACTCAGTGGAAGAATTAAACACAAGGAATGGTCTCAAATAATGAACTCATGAAATAAACTTAGAATGTCTTAAAAGAAACATTTAACTAGCTAAGATGGCAACTCAAGTCTCAAAACATAAGCCAATAACAAAATAGTAACAAATGAACTAACTAACTATCTATCTATGAAGCCTCTAAAACTGAGATTGATGTCAGGAAAAGACCCACGACATCATAATGAACTAAAATTACTGAAAAGCAATAAAAAAGGGATCATCCAGAAACAAGGAGACTCACCAACAAACTCTAAAGCTTAATAAGAATTAATGATACACTGGATACTGAACCTAGTTACATGTATCTGCATTATAACAATGATGTAGGCCAAATGGGATCAGTACATTAAATGTACGAGCATGCGAGATGAATACTAAACAAGACATAAGCTTGAAAGGAACTGAAAGAGCAAACCTAGTCTCAACTCAACTCAACTCAACTGAACTTATTTTAATATAAAGCAATAATATGAATGCAGTATATAGAAAAGCTTTTAAAATATGGATAACAACTCTGTGCATTTAGAAATACAATACTAACTCTGTATGTATGCAAAGATACAATATAACTCTAGAATGTATATAAAAATACAATTTACTTCTATGTATATAAGAATAAAAAATACTTATGTGGTAGTTTCTCTAACCGACAACCATTACTCAAGAGCTATTGTGATGATACATCATTTTGCCTCATGCTACCAGGGTCGTTCTATACCTTGCCAAGGGTATAGAACTTGAATACTAAGTGGATCCACTAGTATATGCTAAAAAGCACTAAGGAATCATCTAAAACTTATGACCCTTTTCTACCCATGGTGGCTACATGGTTTATGGGGGTTGGGAGTTGTTTGAACTCTCCCCCATATCGGTGCTCAATACTACTCCCAAAATATAATACTGACTCTTATGATTAAAAACGTACTTTTTTCTATGGTTTGAGATAATTGCTCAAAACTTAGCTCAGAGGCTACTCTTGGAAATCAAAGTTTCCTCTCTTGCTTAATTGTGAAAGCATTTACTCTTTACTGAAAATTAGCTCAAATGCTCTTTTGAAAATCAAAGTTTCCTTTCTTGTTTAAATTTCATTTTACTCTTTGGGAATGCATAGTCCCAATATACTCTTTTTGAAGAAACGAACTTCAATCTTTACTCTTTACTCAATTCACAACTCAAGTCTTAAAATAATGTTAAAACGTTAGTAAATTACTTTTGGAAATCTCTATGAATTTCTCTTGACTTGACTCTTGAATTGAATTATGGATTCAAGGCTCATGATATCATTTTATTTATGATTTCATATTGTTTAGACGTACCTTAGAGTGTAGAATCAACTAGGAAACATAGGTACATTTCAAGGGAACTTAAACGTAAAGAAGTAGGAAAGGGTAGGGAACCTGGCGTCCCTGGCGCTCTGAGTGGCATGGAACGCCAAACCCAAAACTATAGAATTGGGGATGGGGCACACTGGCTGGCGCCACGCCTCAGAGCCTAAACTTTAGAACCCTAAGATTGGCTCTTTGGTTGGCGAGGCGCCCCAGACCCCTACCCAGAAAATCCCTGATATTTCTTTCTCATTTTTCAACTCTAAACCCTCTAGATTCAGTTGGTTCCTTCCCCCAAACACTTTAATTCGACTAAATAATCAAAATATGCAATAATCTACTCAAAATGGCATCTAATTTCATGAATCTAATTCAAGAACTTCTCAAAACTTTGACAATCAAGATTCAAATTAAACATTCAACAATATTCATCAAGAACTCATAAACACTTCTTTCAAGAAAATAATTACACCAAATCAAATCATGATTAGCGCGTGGGTGAACTAACCCAATGCTATGTGACCTCACATACCTCGTAGGGATCACCCATTGGCGAAATCCACAAGCAGTTCTTCAAGAACTTGGTGATTACTTGTTTCTTCTTCTCTTTTCTCCTCTTCTTTTCTCTTTTCTCAAAACCCTAACTTAATTTCAATAGCTTAAACTGAATCCCATCAGTTGATACCCAACTTAATTACCAAAAATGAATTTAATTAATTGGGTAGTGAAAGACCATAATATCCTTCTAAAATCTGGTTTTGACTTTCCTTAGCTCAACCCAAATTCAAATAGACACATCTCATTCATACGAACTTGAAATTGAGCAAACTCGGCGGCGTTGGAAAGATAATTTGAAGATCTCTCCTAAGGTATCTTTTATCACACCTAATTCATTTTGATCTAGTAGTTATGGTCATTTGAAGTTGACCCAAAACTCATACTTAACTTAGTTTTGTCGGTTTTCCATATTTTTCATTCTTTCCAAAAATGACTCTTTCTATTTCTAGCTCTTACTAGTTGTGGGGTGTTACACAACTGACTCTGAGTGCTCAACTAGATCCATGAGGCACTAGATGCTGATCCTGGTTACCTGTATCTGTATCATAAAATGATGTAGGCCAAATGGCATCAGTACATTGAATGTACGAGAATGCAAGGAGAATTCTAAACAATACATAACCTTGAACTAGAATCTAAAAGAAACACTTACCTCAACTTTACTCGAACTCATGGATACTCAACTCAAATGTAGAATTAAACAACAATAAGATGCAGTTTATATAAAGCATTTCAACCATAAATAAAAACTCAAATTTAATCATATAATAAAGTAATATAATTTTTTGGGAGTTTCTCTAACCGTCAACCATTACTATGAGTTATGATATGATACAGTGTCTCGCCCAAGCTACCAGAACTGTCCCATAACTTGTTGGGATATAGAACGCCTCAACTAAGTGGATCCACTAGTCTATACTAAAAAACATTAAGGAATCATTTAAAATGTATGACCCTTTCTACCCATGATGGCTACATGGTTTATGGAGACTTGAGTTATTATGAAGTCCCCATATCGGTGCTCAATACTACTCCCACAATATACTTAGCTCATATGTTTTAAAAACAAATTCTATTTCTGTAGTTTGAGATAATTACTCAAAAATTATCTTAAAGGCTCTCTTGGAAATCTATGCTTTCTCTCTTGTTTAGATGTGAAAACATTTACTCTTTGGAAATACTTAGTCCCCATATGCTCTTTACGAAGAAATTAACTTCATTTGTTACTGTCACTTAACTCAAAACTCAAGTCTTAAGACAAGATTAAAGCATTTGTAAAAGACTTCTTGAAAGGACACTAAGAACTCTCTAGACTTGGCTCATAACATTCCTTGAATTTAAATTTATGCATTAAAGGTTATGATTCATGTTTATAGATGATTTCTAGGTATTTATAAATCATTTAGAGTAGTTAGAATCAATAGGTAGTGTTAGTATACTTTAGGACTCAAACAGGCTAAATGATGAAAAACGAGTTGGGGCGGACGACCTTAGTGCACTGTTGGTGCGCCACGCCATTCCAAAGTTTAGAGATCTATTTCTGGAGCACTCCTGGCACGTCGCCCCAGCCTTCCTGGTGCTATGGAGTCGCGTCGCGCCAGCAACCCCCAGGCAAAAATGATGAACTTTTCAACTCATTTTTGGATCTTAATTCGACTAAACTCGATCTTTTTTTTCTCAAATTCTCTTTAGATTCAGAATCCCAAAACATATACACAAGAATCTAACTAAAAAAACTCAAGAAATCAACACTATAACCTCAAGAAACACCTCAATCTCAACCCAAATTCAAGAACGAAAGCAATTCAAGAATACACATAAAGAACATTCAAACTTCCAATCTTTTTAGGACAAATTCACACTGAAATAAACATATATGGCACGTGGGTGAACGAACCCAATGTTATGAAAGTCTCACATACCTCGTAGGATCAATTCCTTGATGAAACATGCAATCAATTCCCCACAAAGACAATGAATATTGACTTTCCTCTTCTCTTCTCTCTTGACTTCTTCTCTCTAAAACCCTAGCATGAATTTTCAATTGTGTAAACTGAACCTATTAAGTACCCTAATTAATTCACTAAAATCAAATTAAATCAATTGGGTATGGAAATGACCAAAATACCACTTAAAATCTGATTTTGACTTTTCTTATATAGATAGCCCGACTTCTAATGAGCATATCTCCCTCATACAAACTCGAAATTGAGCAAACTCGGTGGCGTTGGAAAGATAATCCAAAGATATTTTCTACGGTATCTTGTAGCACGCCTAACTCATAACTCATCCTGAGCTAGGAGTTATGTTCGTTTGAAGTTGATCCAAAACTCAAACTTAACATAGCTTAAACAAATTTCCTGATTTTTTATTTCTGTCAAAAAAATGACTCATTCTAATTCCATCTCTTTCACTTAGCGAGGTGTTACAATATCTCCCCCTTGGGAACATTCGTCCTCGAATGAGATCACTCTAAGTAGACTAAAGGTGTAACATCTAACATCTAGCTCAAACACCCAACAAGCAAAAATGTAAATAAAACATGCCAACTTAAAATAAATGCCAAGAAAAGGATTAGTACCTTAATTTGAAACTTCTCTGGATACGAAGAGATATGGGTATCTCTTCTTTATATCCTCCTCAGCTTCCTAAATGGATTTCTCAATATACTGATTTCTCCATAGAACTTCCACCGATACTACCTTTTTTGCTTTCAACTTGTGAACTTGGCGATCTTGAATTTGAATAGGAATCTTCTCATAAGATAAACTATCCTTGATACCAATATCTTCGTTAGGTATGATAATTGAAAGATCTCCCATGCAATTCTTCAACATAGAAATATAAAATACTAGATGGACCGCTACCAACTCTTGTGGTAGCTCCAACTCGTAAGCTACATTACCGATCCTCTTGGATATTTTGTAAGTACCAATATACCGGGGACTAAGTTTCCGCTTCTTACCATAGCTCATAATGCCCTTCATGGGTGAAACTTTTATGTATACCCAATCATCTACTTTAAACTCTAAATCCTTTCTCCTAACATTAGTGTAGGATTTTTTACGACTTTCTGCTGTTTTCAACCTCTCTTGAATAGCTTTCACCTTCTCCATAGCTTGATGAACTAAGTCTAGTCCTATCAACTCAGCTTTACCAACCTCGAACCATACAATAGAAGATCTGAATCTTCTCCCATAAATAGCTTCATAAGGAGCCATTGGATGCTAGAATGGTAACTATTGTTATAAGCAAACTCAAGGAGAGGTAGATGATTATCCCAGTTACCTTTCAAATCAATTTTACAGGCCTTCATATATTGTAAGGTCTGAATAGTGTGTTTTGTTTGACCACTTGTCTGAGGAAGAAAAGCAGTACTTACGTTCACCTTTGAACCCAAGTCTTTCTAAAAAGATTTCCAGAACTGTGCAGTAAGTTGTGCACCTCTATATGATATAATCAAAACAGGGATCCTCTACTGAATGGGTAATCTTTACCGGCAAAAAGTGGGTTGATTTGGTTATTCGATGCACAATCACCCAAATAGAATCATGTTGCCTGCTAGACAGTGGCAAACCAGTAATAAAGTCCATATTGATCATCTCCCACTTTCACTCCGGAATATCTATATTCTGAGCCATACCACCGGGCCTTTGATGCTCTACTTTAACTTGTTGACAATTCAGGCATTTAGCAACGAACTCAGCAATACCTTTCTTCATATTATTCCACCAATACACTTTGGTCAAGTCACGATACATATTTGTGGAACCCCGAATGAATGGAATATCTGGAGCTATAAGTTTCCTCCATGATCCTCTATTGGAGTTCATTCGCCCTTCGTACACACAACCTACCTTGATACCTCAATACACCATTTCCCTCTTGTTCAAAAGACATCATTTTTTGCTTATGAACATTTGCCTTCAATTCAAGCAAAATAGGGTCTTGGTCTTGTTTCTCTTTAACTTTAGACACTAATGATGATTCAGCCCCATTCATCACCACCACTCCTCCATCTGTGGAATCTATTACTCGAACTCCTAACCGTGCAAGTTTGTGCATATCTTTCGCTAACTCTTTAATTTCTTCCTTAACATGGGTAGTACTATTCATAAACAACCTGCACAAGGCATCAACAACAATATTAGCCTTACCTGGGTGATAGAGGATATTCATATGATAATCTTTAAGTAACTCAAACCACCTGCTCTGTCTGAGATTAAGCTCTTTTTGACTAAACATACAACTCTCCATCCTTTAGAGTTTGGAGAACTATTTTGAGATGGCTAGCATGATCTTCGTCGTTCCTTGAATAGATTATAATGTCATCAATGAACATGATAATAAATATATATAAATAAGTTTTAAATACTCTATTCATAAGGTCCATGAATGTTGCTAGCGCATTTGTTAAACCAAATGACATGACCAGAAACCCATAATGACCATAACGGGTCCCGAAAGTTGTCTTTGGAATATCACAAACCCTTACTCTCAATTGATGGTAGCCTAATATGAGGTCTATCTGAGAAAAACAAGTGGCATCTTAAAGCTGATTGAAAATATCATCAATTCTCGCAAGAGGATACTTATTCTTGATAGTAACCATGTTTAACTGACAGTAATCTATGCATATTCTAAGAAAACCATCATTCTTCCTCACAAATAAAACCGGAGCGCCCCAAGGTGAGACACATAGTCGAATAAAACCCTTATCAAGGAGATCTTTCAACTTCTCTTTTAGCTCTTTCAACTCTGTTGGAGTCATCCTGTATGGCGGAATAGATACAGGACAAGTATCGGGAAGAATGTCTATACCGAAGTCTATTTCTCTCTAAGGAGGGACTCCGAGTAGATCATCTAGAAAGACCTCTGGAAATTCACTTATAATAGGAACTGACTCAATAAGAGGTCTCTCAACACTAGAATCATTAACTCAGACTAAGTGATCGACACAACCCTTGGAAACTAACTTTCTTGCCTTAAGGTACGAAATGAAATGACTCTTAGGCACTGCTGAACTACTCCTCCACTCAAATACCGGCTCATTAGGAAACTGAATTTGACAACTCAAGTTCTACAATCAATGAAGACATTTTAGGCTGCTAGTCCATACCCAGAATAACATCAAAATCTATCATGTTTAACTCAACTAAATCAGCCATGGTGCTCTTGTGATTGACAGAAATAGTTTAATCACGATAAACCCTCTCAGCTAGAATAAACTCACTAATAGGTGTAGAGACACTGAAGGGCTCACAATGTTTCTCAAGAAGAACATCAAAATTCATCGCAACATAGGGAGTCACAAAATATAGACTCACTCCTGGATCTAGCAAAGCATAAACATCAAAATTAAAGACTTTGATCATACCAGTGACAACATATGGAGAATTCTCTTGCTCTTGATGACTAATCATTGCATATAGGCGGTTTGCTCCTCCGTCGGTACCTAATGTAGCTCCTCTAGGTGCAACCCTACCTGGTAGAGCAACTGAAGAAAGATTGGGCTTTATTTACCCTATTTCCATTTCCTTGTTTGTTCTTAGGACACTCTTTCATGAAGTGACCCTCTTGACCACACTTGAAACATCCAGTATAGCCATTGCGACACGCACCTGGGTGGTTCCTACCATACTTAGCACATGCAGGAGCCCAATTACCTCCTTATGCCATATTACCTTAAGACTGAGCATGTCTAGCTCTGTAATTCTGTGAATTTTGACTATTATACTCACCTTTGTTCCTTGTTGCAGGTGTGCTAGAAGATGATGGAGCATGTCCCTTTTGATAATATTGAAAGGAAGAACGGTTCACATTACTCCTTTGTTGCCTGGACTCATTCCCTGTCTTAGCTTTCTTGTTTCTACATTCTTATGTATCCCTCAGGTTCTCTTCCTCAACCTAATCCACATAAATCATAAGTCTCGCTTCGTCCATATCCCCTATTAGCATAGTTGCCTTGCCCTCCTTACTTGACAGACGAGACAATCTAGGAACAAACAGACTCATCCTTCTCCTCATATCTGCAACCATCTCCGGAGCATATCGGTAAAGTTGGGTGAACTATGAATTGTACTCATGAATGGTCAGTGAATCCTACTTAAGAGTAAGGAATTCTCCTACCTTAGCTTCTCTCAATTCACGGGGAAAGAAACTCCCCAAGAAAGCCTCTTCAAATATAGCCCAACTCAATATTAAGGCACCCTCAACACTACCCTTCATACACTGGTCAAACCAAGTCCTAGCAACACACTTTAGTTTATATGCAGCTAGTTACACTCACTCTATGCATAACCTCAAACACCTTCTATGGTTCCTCAGCAGAATTTTCTAAATCCTCAGTAGTACTTGAACCAGTGAAGGTTGGAGGATTCATCTTTAGAAACACATGGATTCTTAAACTATCATTCATTTCCTGTCTGTTCTCTCTCTGACTAGCTTGATTGGTCATCGCTTGACTTCACATTCTGATCACTTCCCTCAACTCAACATTGGTGACCTCTCCTTTGGGGTTGCACTTCAGGTGCATTAAGTACCTTTTGTTCCTTGACATTCCTCCTAGTAGGACGACCTCTGACAGTTCTTCATGGAGGCATGATCAATTGAAAGACATGCGCAAGCACAAGTTAGAAGGAAACTTTATAGAGATTAACTCTATCACACAAAATGAATATGAAAAAGTGAGATAGTTCCTAAATGTTACAGCCTCCTAATTATAGATGTGGCACGCTTCACATTGATAACTAGGACTCTACAGACACGAGGACTCTTGAACTCTATGCTCTAATACCAAGTTTGTCACACCCGAGCCTACACCCTAGGCGGAACTGGCACTCGGGATCCATTGATGGCCCCAAGAGAACCCTTGGACTGGATTTACTTATAGCAGATGACTTAAATAATAAGAAATAATCTCAAAAGATAACTCATTCAATAACTTGAAATGTCTTAAAAGAGCATTCATCTAGCCAAACTTGCAACTCAATGTCTTAACATTAACAACTGAAAGTGGAAAGACTAGAGAACTAACATCAAACTAACTGTCTATGAAGCCTCTAACAATGATGGATGTCGGAAAAAGACCCACGACATCCTAATGAACAAAATAACAAAGCAATAAAAAGGGAATCCTCCGGAAAGCAAGGACGCTCACCAACTAACTCTGAGTGCTCAAATGAATCTACGAGGCACTAGATGTTGATCCTGGTTACCTGTATTTGCATCATAAAATAATGCAAGCCAAATGGAATCAGTACATTGAATGTACGAGCATGCAAGGAGGATTCTAAACAATACCTAAGCTTGAACTAGAATCTGAAAGAAACACTTACCTCAACTTTTCTCGACCTCATGGATACTTAACTCAAATGAAGAATTAAATAACATTAAAGATGCGGTTTATATAAAACATTTAAACCATAAATAAAAACTCAAATTTATTCATATAATAAAGCAATATAATTCTATGGGAGTTTCTCTAACCGATAACCATCACTATGAGCTATGTGATGATACAGCGTCTCGCCCATGCTGCCAGAAATATCCTATAACTTTTTGGGATATAGAACGTCTCAACTAAGTGGATCCACTAGTCTATGCTAAAAAATATTAACGAATCATCTGAAAAGTATGACCCTTTCTACCCACGATGGCTACATGATTTATGGAGACTTGAGTTATTATGAACTTGTCCACATATCAGTGCTCAATACTACTCCCAAAATATACTCAGCTCATATGTTCTAAAAGCAAATACTCTTTCTGTAGTTTGAGGTAGTTACTCAAAAACTAGATCAAAGTCTCTCTTGGAAATTTGTGTTTCTTCTCTTGTTTAGATGCGAAAACATTTACTCTTTGGGAATGCTTAGTCCCCATGTACTCTTTTCGAAGAAATGAACTTCATTTTTTACTGTCACTTAACTTAAAACTCGAGTCTTATGACAAGATTAAAACATTTGTAAATGACTTCTTGAAAGGACTCTAAGAACTCTCTATACTTTGCTCTTAACTTTCCTTGACTTTGAATTTATGGATTCAAGGTTATGATTCATGTTTATGGATGATTTCTTGGTGTTTAGAAATCATTTAGAGTAGTTAGAATCAATAGAAAGTGTTAGTACACTTTAGAAGGACTTAAACAATGAAAAACGGTTATGACCTTGGTGCATCGTGCCCACCCCAAATTTCAGAGAGCTATTTCTGGCGTACTGCTGGCAGTCGCCTCAGCCTTCCTGGAGCTATTGGGGTGCGTCGCGCCAGCATCCCCAAGGCAAAACTGACGAACTTTTCAACTCATTTTTTTATCTTAATTCGACTAAACTGGACCCTTTGTCTCAAATTCTCTTTAGATTTAGATACCAAAACATATACACAAGAATCTAACTCAAACAACTCATGAAATCAACATTATAACCTCAATAAACTCCTCAATCTCAACCTAAATTCAAGAAACAAAGCAATTCAAGAATACACATCAAGAACATTCAAACTTCCAATCTTTTAGGACAATTCATGCTGAAATAAATATGTTTGGCATGTGGGTAAATGAACCCAACATTATAAAAGTCTCACATACCTCGTAGGATCAATTCCTTAATGAAATCCACGATCAATTCCCCACGAAGACGATGAATCTTGACTTTCCTCTTCTCTTCTCTCTTGAGTTCCTCTCTCTAAAACCCTAGCATGAATTTTCAATTGTGCAAACTGAACAAATTCAATGTTGACCCTAATTAATTCACTAAAAACGAATTAAATCAATTGGGTATGGAAAAGAACAAAATACCCCTTAAAAATCTGGTTTTGATTTTCCTTATCTAGACAGTCTGATTTCCAATGGGCATATCTCCCTCATACTAACTCGAAATTAAGCAAACTCAGCGGCGCTAGAAAGATAGTCCAAAGATCTTTCCTACAGTATCCTGTATCACACCTAAATTATCCTGAGCTAGGAGTTATGATCATTTGAAATTGACCCAAAACTAAAATTTAACATAACTTGAACAAATTTCTAGATTTTTCATTCTTTCAAAAAAATGACTTTCTAAATCTAGCCCTTTCACTTAGCGAGGTCTTACAATAAAGTTAATAATAAATTTAATAGATCATTTTATGAATTCATACTTGTTAAAATAAAAATTAACCTCTGTCGTCAATTGGTCACTATCTGAAAGAAACTTTTTGTGAAGTTCATGACGTTTTTCGATAGTAGCAGAGCTAGTTGTTCTCTCCATCAATTCATTCTACAAATCATATTCTAAGAAGATCCTTTTCCTTTTAAAGTCCACTACTTTTCCTACTTGCTTGATCTCGTTGAAAATTAAAAGTAGCATAAAATGTCAAGGTGGTTACAAAAAAAAAAATACAAAAAAAAAAAATAAAAATAAAAAGGACATCGAATAGAAACTCACCTAATAAGCTCTAGTTTTGGAGAATTCATTTGTAAATGATATTTTCAGAAATTATGAATAAAGAGAGTAATTGATGTACAATGAATTGAATGTGCTTTCTATTTATAGATAGGTGTCTGCTTGTGCAAACTTATCCAACTGTATGTTTATCCAATTGTAAGTTATCCAACTACATTCTTATCCAATTGCAAGCATATCTAAGAAATTATGTAATGAATATCCACACTATGGTATGTATATAATGATTTCATAATTATTTATAAAAAAAATTTAATGTCACAATCTATTGGAAAGTTAATAAATTTTATGAGATTATCATAGGGTAGAAATTGGTAAGAAATTAATTCTATTGCCCAATTTAATGAGATGAATAGAATTTGAAGTCATTCTAAATAGGCACTTGATCTTACAAAACAAACAATTAAATTATATTAATTCTTATTTAGAGGTTTATTATTTAATAGTTAATTTTCTAAATAAGGGTAACCATGTAGAAACTATGAGAGTCAGTTTTAGTTATTTGAAAATCAAAGTATTAGGTTAAAAATATGACTTTGCCAAATAATAAACAAAAAGAATTTCTGGTTGTGACATTTGCTTGCTCAATAGCTTTTCGATAGTTACCAAAATTTTCTGTCTTTCCTTCAAGCATGTAGCAGAGAAGGTATGCTTGATCAAGTTAAAGAATAGGATTTCGGAGTTGCTCGGTTAGAAATTTTATTGTGACTAAGAGAGAGTATGCAACTAATATTTTTCTTAAAAGAAAGGTAAAAACAACATTTGAATTAATGTTGAACATGGTGCATATATAGATTTAAATCGATAACTTGGTAATAAATAATTAGTCTTCGTGGTTTTCTTACTTGTATCAAGATTTCTACTTTATTTTTATAAAATTAACCAAGAAAATCAAAATTACTATCACGACCCGAGTCTACACCCTGGACGTGACCGGCACTCGAGATCCATTGTTGGTTCCCAAGCGAACCCCATCATGGCTGACTGCAAGCAGAAGACTAACTCAAACATACAAAGCTTAAAACAAATTAAAATTCATGAAACTCAAATGAAAAACTCTAAATAAAAATAGAATATTCAACTAGCCAAAAATAAACAACTCAAGTCTTTAAAACATTTAATAAGATAAATTAAACAGACTTCTCAAACTTAAATTTCTATCAATGAAGCCTCTAACTGACAAATATGGAAGTCGGGACAAGACCCATGACATCCTAACAAATGATATAACTAAAAGTACAAGTGGAACCCTTCCGAAGCAAGGAGGCTCACCATATATAACTCGACTGCATGTGTTATCAAAGAAGCACCTATTGATGACCCTGAATACATATATCTATATCATGAAACAATACAAGCCAAATGGCTCAGTACGTGGAATATACGAGCATGTAAGGGGAATTCTAAAGCATAACATAAGCTTGAACTTGATAAAAAGGAAACATATTTACCTCTTCTCAACTCACTCAACTAACTCAACTCAAGAATAAGATACTCAACTCAAAGATAAAATATTCAACTTAGTGAAATAAAGCTCAAATCAGTTAAATAAGGCTTAACTCAATGATAAGAAACTAGACTCTTGGTACTCAAACTCTGGATACTTAACTATGGATACTCAACTCAATATAAAACAACAATAAGAGATGCAATATATGGAAAGCTTTTAAAATAGCAGAAAGCAACTCAATGTATTTAAGAATACAATATACTCAGTTTGTATGCAAGACAATATAAACTCTATTTGTATATGAAAATACAAGTAAACTACGTGTTTATAAAAATACAAATATCTTTGTGGGAGTTTCTCTAACTGACAACCATTACTTATGAGCTATGTGATAATACAACACTTTGCCTCCGCTGCCAGGGCCGTCCTATACCTTGCCAGGGGTATAGAACCTAACTACTAAGTGGATCCACTATTCTATGCTAAAAAGCATTAAGGAATCATCTAAAAAGTATGACCCTTTCTACCCACATTGGGTATATGGTTTATGGAGGTTGTGAGTTATCTGAACTCTACCCCATGTTGGTGCTCAATACTACTCCAAAAATATACTAGCTCATATGTTTAAAAACATAACTTTTTTGGTGGTTTGAGATTATTACTCAAAAAAAATTATCTTAAAAGAGATGGTACTCAAACTGCTCAAAACTCTTTCGGAAATCTCAGTGTCCTCTCATCTTAAATGTGAAAACATTTACTCTTGGGAATACTTAGTTCCTGTCACTTCTCGAGCCTACACCTCGAATGTGGCTGGCACTTGAGAACCATTTCTAGCCCTAACCGAACCCTTTTCGTGGCTTACTTACTCAGTGGAAGACTTAAACACAAGAAATAGACTCAAACGATAACTCATGCAAATATCTTTATGGAATATTAAACTTAGCCAAAATGGCAACTCAAGTCTCAACCATTAAAATAGGAAATAGAAAACTCAAGAACTATCATCTAACTGTCTATGAAGCCTCTAAAACAACTGAGATAGATGACGGGATGAGACCCCCGTTCATCCTCACAAATGAAATACTAAAAGCAAATGATAATAAAGAAGCCCTCCAAAAAGCAAGGAGGCTCACCAACTGACTCTGAATACTCAACTGGATCAACGAGGCACTAGATGATGATCCTGGTTACCTGTGTCTACATCATAAAAAGATCCAGACCAAAAGGCATCAGTACATTGAATGTACGAATATGCGAGGAGAATTCTAAAACAAGACATAAGCTTGAAAGAAACTGAAGACCTTACCTAGCTCAATTCAACTCAACTTAACTGAACTCATTTCAATATAAAGTAGTATAAAACAAGTGCAATGTAAAAAAAAAGTTGTTTGAAACATGTATGGGAATTCCGTGCATATGCAAAGATACACTATAACTTTGAAATGTATGTAAAAATATAAATAAACTGTGAATATAAAAATACAATCACTTCTGTGGGAGTTTCTCTAATCAACAACCATCATGTAAGAGCTATTATGATGATAGTCACGTTGCCAGGGTCGCCTTATACCTTGTCGAGGGTATAGAACCTGAACTACTAAGTGGATCCACTAGTCTATGCTAAAAAGCACTAAGGAATCATCTAAAAAGTATTACCCTTTTCCTACCCGTGGTGGCTACATTGTTTATGTGGACTGTGAGTTGTCTGAACTCTCCCCCATATCGGTGCTCAATACTACTCTCAAAATATCATACTAGATCTTATGTTTAAAAGCATACCTCTTTCTCTGATTTGAGATAATTGCTCAAAAACTTAGCTCAAAGCTATCTTGGAAATCAAAGTTTCCTCTCTTGCTTAATTGTGAAAGCACTTACTCTTTTCTAAAAACTATATCATAGGCACTTTAGAAATCAAGGTTTCCTTTTCTTATTTAAATGTGAAAACATTTTCACTCTTCGAGAATACATAGTCCCCATATACTTTGAAGAAATGAAATTCAACTTTACTCTTTACTAAACTCAAAACTCAAGTCTTACAACAAAGTTAAATCATTTGTAAAAGACTTTTGGAAGACTTTATGAACTTCTCTTGACTTGACTCTTAACTTATCCCTGAATTTAATTATGGATTCAAGGATTGAGATTTGTGATAGGAAAGATCTTATTATGTTTAGTTTAAGATAGTCAAACATGAGAAAAGATCAAGAAATCACTATCTGAAAGTTGGTCCGCGACGCGGAGATGCATTTAAATTTTTGGTCGTGAAAATAATTTTTGAGGCAGAACGATCCATGACCGCTCCGCGACACGAGGGAGGATTTTCCAAATCTGAGGAACAGGTCCGCGTTGCGGACTTGGTATCTAGATTTGCCCGACTTTTTCCTTTTTTGTTTTCTAGCCCCAATTCACCTAAATTCGATTCTTTTTCTCCAATTCTCTTTAGATTCTAATACCCAGCATATGTACACAAGAATCTAATCAAAGACAACTATATAATCGACGTTAAAATCTCAAGAACTCCTCAGTCTCATCTCAAATTCTAACCTACGGATGGCCATCTACAGCTAGTAGATCAAACCATGCCCCGTAGGTCATGGATGTAGGTTAAGACCTGTTGAGGCCTGCCAATGGAGGCCTCAATTGCAATCCATGAGGGTGCAACACAGGCAGTAGACCCATCCACGGTCCATGGATGGGTGGCCGTAGGTGCTGCCAGATTTTTAGTTTTAGTTAGGTGTTTAGGAATTAAGTTAGTTAATAATTAGGGGTAAATGTAGGTCGGTTAGTTAGTTAAATTACAACCTATATAAGGTTAATAGGCCCCTCCAATAATCATTTTAACTCATTCCTCTAAAGACTCAAAATTACTCTCAAGAAATTCTCTTTTCAGAAGTGAAGAAGAAAAAGAAAAAGAAGAAGAAGAATAAGAAGAAGAAGAATAAGAAGAAAAGAAGTTGGGGCAGCAACTTAGGGACATTTTCACCATTGGTTCAAGCTTTTTTTAGGGATTTGAAAATAGATATGTGAAGCTTAATCATCAATGGATTCTCCCACCCATATAGCCCCCATAGTTTCCCCACTTGTGAAATCAAAAACCTAATTCTAGCTAGGGTTGTGCTTGCATTGTAGGTAGGGTTTCAGTGTGATTCTAATTTAGTGGATAACACCCAATTATGATTGATTTAGCTTTTTTTAGTGATATTATGATGAATTCATGTGACTTCTATGGATAAACCTAATCTAAATTGTTGAATGTGATATTTGTGGGTTGATGCCATTAGAGGTGAAATTAAAGGCCCATAAGTGATCTTCCTAAAGCAATGTTATGAGTAGTAATTGATCAAGATTAGGAATACCTAGACATGAATTGAACTAGACTCTATGCTACATGGTTGATCTTGACTTGTAAAGATGAAATTGAACCTTTAAGGTAAATTATGACAAAGAACACCTAGTATCAAAGAATATGATTGAGAGACTTTTAATCTAAGTTCATACTATGCTTCCATGATGTACAATCATTGAGAATGAGGAGTCATAGTTATGAATGATGATCATTAGGGATTAAGCAAAAATCTAATATGATAAACTTTAGATCCTACGGCTTTGAGAGTAAAAACTACATGTGAATCCAAAGCCAATGAATATAGTTGTGTTGAGATACCTTTACCTACTTAATTCACCTTATGAATCATAGATGGTAGGAATTGATAGGATCATTTAGGTGATGATGGTATCCTTGTCTAATGTAGAATTCTAGACATGATATTAAGTATGAATATGAACATAACATGAAAGACTTCTCACATAGTGATGGTTCTAGGGTTGGAGAGCTTATCTTACCTAATTGAACCTAAGGATAAAGAGCCTTTATACCTAAGTCATGAATAGTGATAGTTGCTAACACATGGTCTAAAAGAGGTATTATCAATGATTTGTTGTCAAATACGCCTTTCCATATACTTGAGTCAAAGTAGATACTTAATGATTATCTTATGGGATTTATGCCTAGCACCGAGTGGATGTTGAAATGAGATGGAGGTTCCCACCTAGTTGAATTTAGGCTTTCATAGAGGTTCCCACCTAGTTAGTTTAGGCTTCCCACAAGGGATGTCTCACCTAGAAGAGTATTGATTTCCAGAAGTATTTCTAATGAGATCTAAGCCTTACCTAGTGGAGTTTCGGTTTCTAGTAGCAATCCCTGTATTCTATAACTACATGCCCCATGGGAAAATTAGCTATTGGATCCGACTAAGCTAACAAACCGATCCTACCTTGACAAGTGGACCAACCCTTGATGGTATAGTTAACACCATGAGAGATCATGTGATAACTCATATGTTCTCATGTTGATTAAGGCTATATCCCAATTAAAAAATATTGGTAATGAACTAAGATTGTGCCCAATGTAGCATCTCCTAGAGTTCAAACCTCATGGGCTAAGATTATGCATAAGGTAGCATATCCAAGTATCCACTGCAAGTAATGGTCTAAGATTATGCTTTAAGGAGCATCTCCTAGATATCAAACTAAATGAACTAAAGGTATACTTTAAGTAGTATCTCCTAGAGTTCAAACATGATGAACTAAGATATACCTAGTGTAGTATATCCTAGGGTTTAACCTTAATGAACTAAGATGTACTTAATGTAGTATATCCTATGGTTCTAAGTAATGAGGGACTAAGACAAGTTAGTGAAGAATCTCATAATATTCAAGATTAATAATGGACTTAGATATGCTTGGGTAAGGCCTAATAGAGTCCATAATGATAATGAACCTAGACATGCTAAAAGAAATATCTCATAGGGTCCAACCTTTTAATGAACTAAGATTATGCCTTAAGTAGCATCTCCAAGAGTTCAAACATGATGAACTAAGATGTACCTAGTATAGTATCTCTTAGGGTTCAAAACAATAAGAAACTAAGATAGACTTTGTAAAGTGTTTCCTAGAGTTCTTATGCTTTAAAAAGAGGGCTAGTCCCTAACTAAGGAACATGTGTATGATGACCTGAAGAAGTACTTAGTATGAGTAGTAGTATGGGATGCTACTTATGTGTTGCACAATTATGACTAAAGTTTACCTTATGAGTGTTGACTTATTTGATGTATGCTTAGATAGGATTGTGCAATAATTGCCTTCCTTGACATGATATGATTGGCTAAGGTGTTAGTTCCCTTGTCTACATGAAGTAAGCTAATAAAGATACCAAAGGAGGGTTAATATGACTAGGATGACTTTAAGGTTATGCTTAATGTGGAGGGTATTATGGGATGCCTTTCATACATTACACAAGTGTGCTTTGAGGTTACTTAGGAGTATAGTTCCCTTATGGTAAAGAGGACTAAGACTTAACCATGTATATAGACTATGATTAAGATTACAAAAAAGGGATACTTGGCTTGGGTGGTATTATGGGATACTATTCATGCTTTGCACTTGTATGCTTTTGAGGTTACTTGAGAATGGTGCTATTATTGTATAGTTGACCAAGGGTCAATTATGTTTATATGATTAGGACTTATCTCTTATTGTCATTAACTATGTCTTACATTGACTTATGTTTATATGATGCTTATGTTGGAGACCATGTTATGACTATGATGATTATGTTATGACTATGTTGATTATATTATGACTATGTTATTATCTCTTATGCTTATGTCTTATTTTGACTAACCATTTTGAGATGCTCTTATGCTGTTGTGCTAGTTTTCATACTTGGTACATTTTGTACTAACTCATATTGCCTATATTCTAACCAAATGTAGGGTCTTGGAGAGTGAGTTCCTTTGGAGGCTATGTTTCTAAGGTGCAAGAAGAGTTGAAGATCTTGGTGAGTCATCATAGCTTCGAGGACAAAACCCATCTTACCTTTATGTCTTTTATTTTCATGTTGAGACTATTTTATGGGCTGTGTCCCAAGAGTTTATTCTAAAAAGTTGTATTAGATGGTTTGAGACAAAGTGTAGAAAGCCTTCCGCTTGCTTTATGAAAAATGACTTCGATTATAAAAGTTTTAAATTTTCCTATATTTTCTATTATCTTATGTTCAGGATATGCTAAGGGATTGTATGCGACCCCCTTCGGGGTCAAGTACACCATACTACGTCTAAGGGGTTCCCCTGGGTCGTGACAAACTTGGTATCAGAGCATAAGGTTTTGGGATGGTTTTAGGATGTCTCAAACTACGTCTAGTAGAGTCTTGTTCATAAATGTAAAGCGCGCCACATTTATGAATAGAAGGCAATTCGATGTTAGGAAATCTCATTTCTTCATTCTCTAAGTCGTGCCATAGAATTTGCCTTTGGTAGGCCCTTTATCTAATCCATGCCCTATGGTTTTTCAAGGTATGGCTAATACAAGGGCGGCTAATGCTAGAAGAAATGAGGAAGATGATGAGGAGCAAGAGGCTCCTCTCCAAGTTCCTCCTCAAGTTCCTAATGATGAAGGGGTTATGTCTAATGTGGAAATAAGGGTGGCTCTCCAAACGTTGACTCAATTCATGACGGTTCAAACTCAAGCCGTCACCACTCAAGCCCAAGCTATAACGGCCCAAGCCAACCGAGATGTCGGGCCCCAAGCAAACCCTAGTGAGAGCACTATGGCTTCTAGGTTGAGATATCTCATAAGTATGAACCCTCATATGTTCTTTGGTTCCAAAGTGAATGAAGACCCACAAGTGTTTGTGGAAGAGATCTACAAGATAGTAGATTCTATGGGGGTGACTTCTAGTGAGAAAACCGAATTAGCCACCAATCAATTGAAGGATGTGGCCCAAGTATGGTATACTCAATGGAAGGATAATAAGCCTATAAGAGTGGGTCCCATAAGTTGGAAAGTGTTCAAGAAAGCTTTTCTTGATAGGTTCTTTCCCCGAGAGATGAGGGAAGTTAAGGTAGAAGAATTTATCAACCATGTCAAGGAGGTATGAGTGCTTAAGAATATTCCCTAAAATTCACTAAGTTGTCCAAGTATGCTCCATCCTTAATGGCAAACCCAAGAGATGAGATGAGACGATTTGTGACCGGATTGTCCGAATTTATTGAAGAAGAATGCCATGCGGAAATGCTACATGATAACATAGACATCTCACATCTAATGGTTTATGCTCAACAAGTTGAGGAGACAAAACTTAGGAAGAAGAATAGGGAAGCTAAGAGACCTAGAACTAGTGATAGGGATTTCTCCAATTCTAGCTTCGAGGGATATGAACAACCTAGGACCCAACAAAAACTTTCCAACCAAGAGACAGTGTCTATGCCTAAGCCTCTAAGAGGGAGTAATAGTGAATCCGTGTTTCTTACGCTTACTTGCTCCAAGTGTGGAAGAAAGCATTATGGTGAGGGTCTAGCCAAAAAATAGGGGTGCTATGGTTGAGGTAATGAGGGTCACTAGAAGAGAGATTTTTCAATCCTTAGGGCTAAAGGGAGGGAGGCAAAGTCCAATGCCCCCAAGTAATCATAGTTTTTATGCTTTCCAATCTAGAGAAGATTAAGAGTGATCTCCTCATGTCCCTTCTGGTATGTGTTTTATGCTTTAGTAAATTTCCAGATTTCTTGTCTTTGGTGACTTGTTATGTTGGAATTTCAAGTTATTGTTAAGTATGCATGATGTTTAGAAAAGTTTGTGTAGGCTTACTCCCAAGTTGGGGATAGTCTACCTATCTAGTAGGGTTATTGTGTGTTTTTTGTGTTGCCATGATTTCCTTATATGCATGTTCATGAAAATGATTAGGTCCTTGTTAGAAATGATTTATATGCATTGTCTTTCTCATGTTGTAGTGCTTGGTATAGATTGGCATACAGGCTTCATGAGTTGATAATGAGCATGCCCTAGTTGTGGAGTGGAAAGGTTCCTCCTTGAATGAATGCTTTATGAGGTGAACCTTGCATTTAGGCTCCATGTGTGTGTGTTGAGAAAGTTTTAGTTAGGAGATGTTAGTCCCTCCTTTAAAAAGAGTAGATATAGATTTTGATGCATTTTTGGGTTGGTAGAAATAGTTCCTACTCCCTTGAGTTGCATTGAATGAGTTTGGCTTTGAATTGAAGTTCTCTTGGTTGGTTGTGTGCATTTAGATGTAGTACATGCATAATGGGCTGATAATTTAGATTTTTGACTTTAAGAAGTGTTTAAAGTGTCATTCGAGGACGAATGTTCCCAAGTGGGGGATAATGTGACACCCCGTAATTTAGTGAGTTGAACTAGTGAGTTCTAGAGCCTTTTGTAGGAGTTTTGGAGTGTTGTATGAGGATTAAAATCAAAATAAATGGTTTCCATACTTAGAATAGGGGTTTTAGGGGTTAAACGTTTGGGTACGACCCCCCCCCCCCCAAGGAACACCCAAGGGTTCCTTGAGGGGGACCCCAAAAATAGTCCCCAAAACTGTCAAATTTGTGACCTACGGATGGCCATCTACGGCCAGTAGATCAAACCACGCCCCATTGGTCATGGGCATAGGCCAAGTCTTGTTGAGACATTCCATGGGAAGTCTCAGGTGCAAACCACGAGGGTACAGCACGGGCAGTAGACCCATCCACGATCCGTGGATGGATGGGCTTAGGTGCTGCCAGATTTTTAGATTTTTAGTTTTAGTTAGGTGTTTAGGAATTAAGTTAGTTATTAATTAGGGGTTAATGTAGGTCAGTTATTTAGTTCAATTACAACCTATATATGGTAAATAGGCCCCTAAACTAATCAGTTTAACTCATTCCTCTAAAGACCCCAAATTACTCTCAAGAAATCCTCTCTATAGAAGTGAAGAAAAAGAAGAAGAAGAAGAAGAAGAAATGAAGTTGGGGCAGCAACTTAGGGACATTTTCACCATTGATTCAAGCTTTGTTTAGGGCTTTGAAAAGATGTATGTGAAGCTTAATCATCCATGGGTTCTTCCACCCATAGAACCCCCATAGTTTCCCCACTTGTGAAATCAAAAACCCAATTCTAGCTAGGGGTGTGCTTGTATTGTGGGTAGGGTTTGGGTGTGATCCCAATCTAGTGGATAACACCCAATTATGATTGATTTATCTTTGTTTAGTGATATTATAATGAATTCATGTGATTTATATGGTAAACCCTAATCTAAATTGTTGATATTTGTGGGTTGATGCCATTAGAGGTGAAACTGAAAGTCCATGAGTGATATTCCTAAATTACTATTATGAGTAGTAATTGACAGAGAATAGGAATACCTAAACATGAATTGAACTAGACTCTATACTACATGATTGATCTTGACTTGTAAATATGAAATTGAACCTCTAAGGTAAATTATGACTAAGATCAACTAGTATCAAAGAATGTGATTGAGAGTCTTGTGATCTAGGTTCATAATATGCTTCCATGATGTAGAGTCATTGAGAATGAGGAGTCATAGTTATGAATGATGATTATTAGGGCTTAAGCAAGAAGCTAATATAATTAACTTTAGATCCTAAGGCTTTGAGAGTAAAACCTACATGTGAATCCAAGGTCAGTGAATAGAGTTGTATTGAGAGACCTTTACCTACTTAATTCACCTTATGAATCATAGATGGTAGGAAGTGCTAGGATCACTTAGGTCATGATGGTATCCTTGTCTAATGTAGAATTCAAGACATGATATTAAGTATGAATATGAACTTAACATGAAAGACTTCACACATAGTGATGGTTCTAGGGTTGGAGGGCTTCTGTTATTTAATTGAACCTAAGGCTAAAGAGCCTTTATACCTAGGTCATGGATGGTGATAGTTTTTCACACATGGTCTAAAAGAGGTATTAGCATGGATTGGTTGTCAAATACACCTTTCCATATACTTGAGTCAAAGTAGATGCTTAATGATTATCTTATGGGATTTATGCCTAGCACCGAGTGGATGTTAAAATGAGATAGACGTTCCCACCTAGTTGAGTTTGGGCTTTCATGGAGGTTCCCACTTAGTTAGTTTGGGCTTCCCACAAGGGATGTCTCACCTAGAAGAGTATTGATTTCCCAAGTGTATCTCATGAGATGGAAGCCTCACCTAGTGGAGTTTGGGTTTCTAGTAGCAATCTCCATATCCCATGACTACATGCCCCGTAGGAAAGTTAGCTAGTGGATCTGACTAAGCTAACAAACCGGTCCTACCTTGGCAAATGGACCAACCCTTGATGGTATGGGTAACACAATGAGAGATCATCTAATAACTCATATGTTCTAATGTCAGTTAAGGCTATATTCCAATTAAACAAGATTGGTAATGAACTAAGATTGTGCTCAATATAGCATCTATAAGAGTTCAAATCTCATGGACTAAGATTATGCATAAGGTAGCATCTCCTAGAGTCCAATGCAAGTAATGGTCTAATATTATGCTTTAAGGAGCATCTCCTAGAGATCAAACTAAATGAACTAAGAGTATGCTTTAAGTAGTATCTCCTAGAGTTCAAACATGATGAACTAAGATATACCTAGTGCAGTATATCCTAGGGTTTAACCTTAATGAACTAAGATGTACTTAATGTAGTATATCCTAGTGTTCTAAGTAATAAGGGACTAAGACAAGTTAGAGAAGAATCTCATAATGTTCAAGAGTAATAATGGACTTAGATATGCTTGGGTAAGGCCTCATAGAGTCCATAATGATAATGAACCTAGACATGCTAAAAGAAGTATCTCATAGGGTCCAACCTTATAATGAACTAATATTATGCCTTAAGTAGCATCTCCAAGAGTTCAAACATGATGAACTAAGATGTACCTAGTATAGTATCACTTAGAGTTCAAAACAATAAGAAACTAAGATAGACTTAGTAAAGTGTCTCCTACAGTTCATATGCTTTAAAAAGAGGGCTAGTCCCTAACTAAGGAACATGATTATGATGTCCTAAAGAAGTACTTAGTATGAGTAGCAGTATGGTATGCTACTCATGTCTTGCACAAGTATGAATAAAGATAACCTTATGAGTATTGACTTATTTGATGTATGCTTAGATAGGATTGTGCTATAATTCCCTTCCTTGACATGATATGATTGGCTAAGGTAAGCTAATAGTGATACCGAAGGATGGTGAATATGACTAGGATAACTTCAAGGTTATGCCTAGTGTGGAGGATATTATGGGATGCCTTTCATACATTGCACACGTGTGCTTTGAGGTTACGTAGGAGTATGGTTCCCTTATGGTGAAGAGGCTTAAGACTTAACCATATATATAGACTATGATTAAGATTACAGAAGAGGGATACTTGGCTTCGGTGGTATTATGGGATGCTATTCATGCTTTGCATTTGTATTCTTTTGAGGTTACTTGAGAATGGTGCTATTATGGTATAGATGACCAAGGGTCAATTATGTTTATATGATTAGGACTTATCTCCTATGCTCATCAATTATATCTTACATTGACTTATGTTTATATGATGTTTATGTTGGATACTATGTTATGACTATGATGATTATGTTATGACTATGATGATTATGTTATGACTATGTTGATTATACTATGACTATGTTCTGATCGCTTATGCTTATGTCTTATGTTTGCTAACCATTTTGAGATGCTCATATGATGTTGTGCTAGCTTTCATACTTGGTACATTTTGTACTAACGCATATTGCCTACATTTTAACCAAATGTGGGGTCTTGGAATTGAGTTCATTTGGAGGCTAGGTTTCTAAGGTGCAAGAAGAGTTGAAGTTCTTGGTGAGTCCTCACAGCTTCGAGGACAAAACCCATCTTACCTTTATGTCTTTTATTTTCATGTTGCGACTATTGTATGGGTTGTGTCCCAAGAGTTTATTCTAAAAAGTTGTATTAGATGGTTTGAAACAAAGTGTAGAAAGTTTTCTGCTTGCTTTAAGAAAAATGACTTCAATTGTAAAAACTTTAAATTTTCATGTAGTTTCTATTATCTTATGTTCAAGATATGGTAAGGGCATGTATGCGACCCCATTCGAGGTGAAGTACATGATGTTATGTCTAGAGGGTACCCCTGGGTCTTGACATTCTGACTATTGTACTCATTTTTGTTCTTAGGTGCAGGTGCACTAGCAAACGATGGAGTAGGTCCCTTATGTTTCTGTTTGAAAGATGACCAATTAGCATTACTCTTCTACTGCCTGGACTCATTCCCTGTCTTAGCTCTCTTGTTATTAAACTCCTCTCTATTCCTCAGCTTCTCTTCCTGAACCTTGCATCCCTACCGTGCTTACTCGACAGACGAGACAGCCCAGCAACAAAAAATCTCATTCTACTCCTCATGTCCACAACCATATCTGGAGCATAATGGAACTGTTGGGTGAACTTCAACACATACTCATGAACGCTTAGTGACTCTTGCTTAAAGGTAAGGAACTCTCATACCTTAGCCTCTTTCAGTTCTTGGGGAAAGAAACTCCCCAAGAAGGCCTCCTCAAAACAAGCCTAACTCGCAGGTGGTGCATCCTCAGCTCAATTCTTTTTCCATTGATGGAACCAAATCCTAGTGACACCCTTCATTTGGTATGCAGCTAATTCTACCCTTTCAATATCAGCAACATGCATGACATCAAATACCTTTTACAGCTCCTCAATAAAGTTCTCTAGATCCTCAGTAGTGCTTGAACCAATGAAACTTGGAGGGTTCATCCTTAAGAACTAATGAATCCTCGAAATGTCAGCCCCTTCTTGTTGAGCTCCTCTTTGTTGTCCAACCTGATTAGTCACAACTTGACTTAGGATCCTAATTTTCTTCCCTAAACTCAGCATTGGTAACTTCTCCTTGAGGTTGAACTTCAGGTGCATTGGGTACCCCTTGCTCCTCAATATTATGCCTAGCAGGACGACCTCTGATAGCTCTTCGTAGAGGCATGATTATCTGAAAGCATGTGCAAGCACGAATTAGAAGTAAAATTTTTAGAGTCAAACTTTAACGCATGAAATAAGTGTGAAAGAAGTGAGAAATTTTCCTAAGCATTGCAGCCTCCTAATTATAGATGTGATGCACTTCACACCGATAACTAGGACTCTACAGACCTGGCTTCATAGACTCCCTATGACTCTTGAACTCTGTGCTTTGATACCAAATTTGTCACGCCCCGAGCCTACACCCCAGACATGGCTGGCACTCGAGAATCATTAATGGCCCCAAGCGAACCCTTGGCCAGGCTTACTTACTCAGTGGAAGACTTAAACACAAGAAATAGTCTCGAAGGATAACTCATGCAAGTATCTTTATGGAATATTAAACATAACCAAAAGGGCAACTGTCGCGCCCCGTTTTTCTCAAAACGGGTTTTGGTGCACGACCTAACAACTCTTTTGGAGTTTAGGGTGATTGAAGAATCACCACCTAACGAGTTAAAGTGCGTTAGGGCACCTATCTAACTTAACTAAACCTAGCTAAGATCGAACCAGAGAACGGGTAAAGGTTCAAGTTACCTCGAGGGGAAGGTGTTAGGCATCCCTCGAGGTCCACAAATGTGGGTCCCGACCATATCTCATGCAATATGTGGGGCTTACAAATAGCAATTATGGTCACTTCATTATTTACTATTTAATTTAGACATGCTATCTAGGTGATAATAATAAATTTGCAATTAATTTAATTTTAGCTAATTGTTATTTAATTAATTATGCTACTAGGTGATAATATAAAACTAAATAAATAAATAAATAAATAAACAACTAATACAGAGATAAGCAAGGAGACAGAAATTGCACAAATAAATAGGATAATCCGATTTTATTTTTTAACTTTTATTTACTACCCCAAACAATATACTACAAACACATAAAGGGATAAAGGGAAAGGGAGACTCTGAGGGACTTTATGGATCAGCACTCGACTTTTATATATATATATATATATATTTATAGGCTTCCGTGTAGGGACAGACAAAACCAAAGTTTGTCGTTTAAGCTTGAGTCGATGTCATCCTTTCTGTAGGGCCTAAACTACCCTTACCCCACCACCACATGTTTTTTGTCCTAAAAGGTGCCTATCGTCCCCACTTAATGTCCAAGAGGCATTGGACTACTATTGAAATGGTTTTAGACAAATAAATATCCTAATAGGCCCACCTAGACACCAAGTCAAACAAGTTGGACGATCATTTAGCAGGTAAAGTCTCAAGTTGGCCTCTAAATTTAATTATAATGGCAAACACATGTAAAGTGAAAAGATCACATGCTTAGGTGTGTGCATATAAGACAAGCGACATAACAATATTTATTGAATTCAGAGAACATAAAATTATTACACATGCAGAAAGTAATTACTTGCAGTTATTAACTAATTTTAAATGGCAGAAAAAATTTTCACAATGCATGACATAATTTTTTAGAGCAATAGTTGATCACATTATTAATTTCAACTTTTATTTTAAGTAGTAGACAATTTATTAGATGCGGAAATTAATCAGTAGCTGATTTTAAGTGGCAAAACAGTGCAAGAATTAATTAATCCGAGCAAGATTTAATCAGGGCAGCGGGTGACAAATATAGAAAATTAATTTAAGTGGCAAAACAAGTATTCATGCAGAATGACTTGATTTTAAGTAGCAGAAGAATGTTTAAGTGCATAAAATAATTTCATCATGTAAATGGGACAAGAGCAAAATTTATTAAAACATTATTAGCATGCTAGACAATTTATTATCTTATTTTTAGTGTCAGCAAATAAATGCATTGCAGAAAATGCATAGACTTAATTCTATTATTTAACATGCTGAAAATTATTTAATTACACCTATGAACATGATTTCTAGGTGATTGAAAAGTTAAAATATTGCGTAACACCTATAGGCATGATATTCTAAATAAATAAAATCAAATCTATAATCTATAGGCATGGTTTTAAGTATGCATCTTGTTGAAAATTATAATATTATTAAGAAAACTTATAGGCATGGTATCTACTTCATTTAAACAAATTATTAAACACTATAGGCATAACTTTGTGGCAAACTGAATATATGCATTTCTTGACATATTTTATTTAATCAAATTCAAAGACATAGCTTCTAAATAAGTTAACATACTAAACAATATAAACCAATTGATTTGCTCAAATTCATTAGATTAACAATCCTACATGGGATCTAATTGTTATTAATCAATTTCCAAATTTTACAAAATTCAAAATCAAGCGAGTTCTAACATATGTTCATGTTATGTTGTTTAATCTAATAAGGTTATAAATAAAGGTTGGTTTTAAATCAATATTAAGATATATTCTAATATGCTTGCAAGGTTTGTAATTTAAGCAATATGGACAGATATTAGCAACCACACATAAATAAAATAAACTAAGCAAAAAATGAAAGGAAACAATTAACACGTATATCCCCTCCCCCTTAGATGATTCCCCAAGTTATCATATATGAGTTGAGAGTTATACAAATATTACAAACCGAAATAAATAATAAATAAAAATACAAATAGTAATCTCGTCTCATGGACAGATATTCAAGTTCAAAACCTATTTAACATAATAACACTCGACACGAGATCATAGCATGATAATAATTAATAGATAGCAACATAAAAAGCAATTTACAGCAAACAAACAAATTTCACCAAGTCATAAAAATCACACACTAACCCGGATGCTTCCTTTATTATTTCAAACATACACATAATACGAACAATGCAAGAATTTAAACTAGTGAAACGAACTAACCAGTTATGCAGAATTATTTATCAGCAATGACGACCCAATTACTCCAATAACCGACCCGAACACAGCAATATAACAAGTAGAGAGGAGCTTTAATGCTTATAGGAAGAACTTAATTCTTTTTTTTTTTTTTTAGAGTAGATAGAAAAATGTCTTTAAATATTTTTAGAGTGTAAGCCAATATGAGAATGTCTTTTGTTGTTAGAGGTGTGATTTATATAGTGAATAGTAGGACACCTATTAATGGAAGAAAATTATTTAGGAACAATTAAAATATTTTCCTTATTTCAAAGGAGCCAAAATTAGATTTATTTTAATTTATTTTCTACCAAATATAAAAGCATCAACATAAGACAAGAATAATTAGGATCAAACAAATATTACTTTTCCTCATTTAAAGAGAACTAAATCAGTAATATTATATTTTGTTATTTTTGCTCAATCAAAATATAAATTTACTAAAAACACAACATGTAAGAATCAATTCAACTTCAATTAAGGCAACCACAATCAATTAACCTTAATAAATAAAATAATAAACTAATTTTACCTTACCAAGAGCCAAAAATCTGCACAAAAAATATCAACTTAGCATAAATTAATCCACAACATACCAAATTAAAATGATTAGGAAAAAGCATAAGTCAAGCAATAATACTTTTTACCACAACCATCAAACAAATAAGAAAATAGACAAGAATCAATTATGGCCTAAAAGAAGTCAATTTGCAACATTGAACATGCATATATGATAACAGAATCAGTCATTTTGATACAGATCACTCAAATTAGTAATTATTAGGTTATATCAATTTTCACTAATAAACTAAACAAAGAAAGAGGTATAGTGAAAGGATTGAACAATATTTCAGCATTATTTAACAACTTGAATCAAGGATAATAATTCCGCCAACAATATGGTTCATATGATCATAAAATAGCTTGTTAAGATGAAAATCATAGCTATTAATCAATTGCAATATCTAAGCATAAAATTTCTAATTATACACATGAATTTGGGCGTGCATCTTCCAACCCATGGCTCACACAAATTAGGGTCTAAAATCTGCGTATAAATTCATGATGTTCCCCTCGGACACTGGGCAAATACAAACAATAATCATGAATTTCGAATAGTAGAATCATAACTCAAAATAGGCTTTTTCTAAGCATCGACAATCAACAAACCAAATCGAATAGGGCATTAGACAAACATTTCAAATAAATCAAAAATGAGGAAAAGACTGAGATGATAAAATGGAGTAGAAACCAAATCGAGACGGATCTAAAAAAAAATTTGTATCATAGGAAATCTCAAAATCCGAGTCTCGCTTAAGTTGTTGTTATTTCTACCGCTGGAAAAGGGGTTGCTGGAGCTGGGTGTTGCTGCCATCGCTGTTCGATGGAGCTTGCTGGCACTGCTGCCGGAGCTGTTGCTGCTGGTTGGAGCTGCTGTCGTCGCCGGCTGCTGTCACGTTTCACTGGCTTCTTGCCTAAAAAAAAAAGAAGAGAAGAGAGGGGAGAAAAGAGGGAGGCGGCCACTGATTTCCATGGTGGCCTGTCGGTGGTTGCCGGCGTTCACCCTGCCAGTGCTCGCTGCTGGAGGGAGTTGGTGTCGTCGCCGGCTGCTGCTCTCCATGAAAGAGAGGCTCACCGGTGGCCTCGTGTTGCTGCTGTCGCCGGTGATTGTTGCTGCTAGCCGTCGGATTTTCGCCGGCTGCTTGCTGCTGGCGGAACCGGTGGTTGCCGGCGCTTGCTTCGCCGGCTGCTGGTTGCTGATGCTATTGCTGGCCAGGGATCGTTGCTGGCTGGAGCTCACTGCTGGCTGGAGTAGCCGTTGCTGCTTGTGATAGGCTCGGTGGTTGGCTTGTTTCGTTCGCCGGAGAAATAGAGGAGAGGGAGAGAGGGTGGGGGTCGGCGGCTGGAGAGAGAGAGGAGAGGGTAGGCGGCTGGAGAGAGAGAGGAGAGGAAGAAGAAGAATGAATAGGGTTTTGGAATCTTGTTCTTAAGGAATAAAAAACAAGAATAGGTAGGTTTAATCTAGACCATTGATCTAAATGCGATGAACGGTCATGATTAGATCCTTAGTTTGGTCAAGATGTAGGACGGACAGGATTAAAAGAGTGGATCTTGAAAGTTGAATTGGAATGGTCAAAATTGAAATAAAAATTGGCTAGAATTGAAATTAAGTAGCTATAATTGCAATGAGAATTTGAATTTGAATGGCTAGAACTAGAATAGAATAGGCTAAAATTTAAATAATTTAGAAGGGAATTTAAGGAAATGCTATCCAATTAATAAAATATTAAATATTTTCATATAATTAAATACATCTAAATAATTAAGTAAAAATAATTATTTCGATTTTAACTATCGATAAAAGTAATTTCATAACAATTACAATAGTCCTCTTTTTTTTCTTTTTCTTTTTTTTTCTTTTTTTTTTTTTTGAAATCATGCATACTAAAATATATAATTTTAAGACAAAATTGATTGAAATTTTAAACTAGAAATATATTTTAAAAAATATGTATTTAATCGAATAGCATTCCAAAAGGTTAAAGGTCGGTCAAAATTGGGTGTCAACAGCAACTCAATTCTCAACCATTAAAACAGCAAATAGAAAACTCAAGAACTAACATTTGACTGTCTATGAAGCCTCTGAAACAAATGATATGGATGTCAGGACAAGACCCCCAATCATCCACACAAATGAAATACTAAAAGCAAATGATAACAAAGGAGCCCTCCGGAAAGCAAGGAGGCTTACCAACTAACACTGAATGCTCAACTGGATCAATGAGGTGCTAGATGATGATCCTAGTTACCTGTGCCTGCATCATAATAAGATGCAGGCCAAAAAGCATCAGTACATTGAATGTACGAATATGCGAGGGGAATTCTAAAACAAGACATAAGCTTTAAAGGAACTTAAGAACTTACCTGGCTCAACTTAACTAAACTCATTTCAACATAAAGCAGTATATAAGACAAGTGCAATATAAATAAAAGTTGTTTGAAACATGTATGTCAACTCTGTGTATTTGGAAATACAATAATAATCTGTGTATGCAAAGACACACTATAACTCTGAAATGTATGTAAAAATACAAATAAACCGTGTATATAAAAATACAATTACTTCTATAAGAGTTTTTCTAATCGAAAACCATCGTGAAAGAGCTATTGTGATGATACAACATTTTGCCTCATGCTGCCAGGGTTGCCCTATACCTTGCCGAGGGCATAGAACTTGAACTACTAAGTGGATTAACTAGTCTATGCTAAAAAGCACTAAGGAATCATCTAAAAAGTATAACCTTTTTTCTACCCATGGTGGCTACATGGTTTATGAGGGTTGTGAGTTGTCTGAACTCTCCCCTATATCGGTGCTCAATACTACTCCCAAAATATAATACTGCTCTTATGTTTAAAAATATACCTCTTTCTGTGATTTGAGATAATTGCTCAAAAACTTAGCTCAAAGGTAATCTTGGAAATCAAAGTTTCCTCTCTTGCTTAATTATGAAAGCACTTACTCTTTTTTGAAAACTAGCTCAAAGGCTCTTTGGAAATCAAGGTTTCCTTTTCTTATTTAAATGTGAAAATATTTGAACTCTTTGGGAATACATAGTCCCCATATACTTTGAAGAAATGAACTTCAGCTTTACTCTTTACTCAACTCAAAACTCAAGTCTTAAAACAAAGTTAAATCATTTGTAAAAGACTTTTGGAAGACTCTATGAACTTTTCTTGACTTGGCTCTTAACTTCTCTTGACTTGACTCTTAACTGACTCCTGAATTGAATTATGGATTCAAGGATTGAGATTAGTGATAGGAAAGATCACATGATGTTTAGGGGTGTTTTTAGATAGTTAAACATGAGAAAAGATCAAGAAATCATTATCTGAAAGCTGGTCCGCGACGCAGAAAAGTATTTAAATTTTTGGTCGTGAAAATAAATTTTGAGGCAGAACGGTCCGTGACCACTCCGCAACGCGAGAAAGGATTTTCCAAATCTGAGGAACAGGTCCGCTGGTACCCAGATTTGCCCGACTTGTTCTTCTTCATTTTTCAGCCCGAATTTGCCTAAAATTGATTCTTTTTCTCCAATTCTCTTTAGATTCTGATACCCAGCATATGTACACAAGAATCTAATAAAAAACAACTCTAAATTCAAACTTAAACTCTCAAGAACTCCTCAATTTCATCCCAAATTAAAGAAAGAAAGTAAATTCAAGAACTCACATCAAGAACATTCCAACTTTCAACTTTTAGGACGAATTCATGCTAAATTAAACATGTTTGGCATGTGGGTGAACGAACCCAATGTTGTGTGAATTCACATACCTCATAGGGATCACCCCTTGACGAAATTCACAAGCGATTCTTGAGAAAATTGACGATTCATGCTCCTTCTCCTCCTTTCTCTTCTTCTTTTCTCTTTTCTAAAACCCTAACTCAATATCGTAAAAGTGTAAATTGACCAAGTTCAGTTTAGACCCCTAAGTAATTACCAAAAATGAATTAAAATAAAAGGGTAAGGAAAAGACCAAACTACCCTTCTAAAATTCGGATTGGACATTTCTTATTCGAACAACCCAATTTCCAAGTTCTTTTCTATGATATCTGAAAACACACCTAACTCACCCTGATCTAGAAGTTATGGTCGTTAGAAGTTGACCAAAAACTCAACTTTCACACACTTAAAAATTTTGAGATTTTTATACTTTCCAAAAATGACTATTTCCTCTTTTTAAATTCCTTTTTAGTTCTTTCTAGTTATGGGGTGTTACAGTTCCCATATATCATTTTAAAGAAAATCAACTCAACTCTACTCTTTCTCAAAAACATTTCAAAATCATATTATAATTTGATCATTGATAACTCGGGAAGTCATACTGCATAAACATTAATGGTATATCTAGATACCATACTGCTCATACATTGATGACATACCCGATTATCATACTAATCATGATTTAGAAAAAAAAATTCTCAAAACTCAGTTTAAGAACTCAAGTGTTGGCTTTAAAAAGCTTTTTTTAAAAAAATTCTAACTCAAATAATAGGGTTCATATGGAATTATGAACATGAACGATTCAACTCAGGGATCTTAATAGAAATAAAGAACCTTAGTACTTAGAACTCAAGACTCAATGATACTACCCATCTCTAGACTGCTTGGCTCATAAGGTTCATGCAAAATTATGGGCATGAACAACTTAACTCAAGGGTTTCATGGGTAACATTTAGCAGTCCCATAAGTAGGATTATAATCTCAAAAGGATTAGGAATTCAATACTCAAGACTTAGAACTTGAAGATATTACTCCTCTAAAAGATTCTCAACTGATGGAGTTCATGCAGAACTTATGGGCATGAACGACTTGAATCAGAGTCTAAATAATAATATGGAATTCATGTATATGACTCTTCTCATTCTCGTACCTAATTCCTCAAAACTCATTTTAAAATTCAAGTGTTGGGTTTGAAAAACTTCTCAAGATTTATAACTCAAAATAGGGTTCATGTTGAATTATAGACATGAACAAGTCAACACAAGGATCTCAATAAAAATATAGAAACTCAATACTTAGGAATAGCATTTTTTTAAAAAAAGGGAATTCAAGAACTCAAAATCAACTTAGCTCAAGAATACTCAAATCTAAGGGTAGAATCCTAGATTTCTCTTTTACTGGTTTGAAAGTAGATGTATGGCGTGAGGAACTCATGATTGGCATTTGGGTGAATGAACCAAACACTTTGGAAGCTTACATATCTCAAAGAACTAGGTTCTTGGCGAAATCTTGAATTTCTTGAACGAATGCTTGAAACTTAAGGCTTTTTCTCCTCTTGAATCTTCTCTCTAAAACCCTAAACACTTTTAGGGATGAATGAAACTAATTCTAATCAATTTAGACTCCTAAAACCTTACTAAAAATGCTTAAATCCGATTGGGTAAGAAAAATACCAAAATACCCCTCATATTTTCAGGTAACTTTCCTTAATTGGACAGCCCGACTTCAAACAAGCAATCTCCCTCATATTAGCTTGAAATTTAGCAAACTCGGTGGCTTTGGAAAGATAATTCAAAGACCTTTATTTTCCATCTTATGGCACACTTAACTCATCTTGTATTGATAGTTATGGTCGTTTGAAGTTGACCCAAAACTCATAACTTGAGCATAACTTGCAAAATTTCAGATTTTGCTATTTCCAATATAGTTCTTTTTGGAACTCAAGGTGCTACATCTATAAACTTGACCTTAATACTTACAAAATTTTAAATTCCTTGGTAAAATCTTACTTACTATGAAGGATGGTTCGAGTCTTAGTTCGAAAATTTTTTTGGGGTGTTACAAAATCTCCCCCTTGGGATCATTTGTCCTCGAATGACAGTTGGACTGGGTATGGAATGGGGTTACTCTAATCATCTCTGTCATACCAACTAAAATTTGCCCGCGTTACTATTCGAAACCAACCAAGGGCTCTCATTTAGCTATTTCTCATAGAAAAACTTCCTCCTCTTCCTTCACATTTATAACTTGAGATGGAATAAACACACCATCACTATCATGATAAGATCATTAACCTTCTCTTTTTAACATCACTCCACTACTAAAAGGACCTCTAAAAATACATCCCCCAAACTCTTTGGAACTCATTACTATCTTACTCTCAACCACTTGACTTGATTTTTCATCTTGTCATCTCCCCCTTAGATCTAAAGCTCACACTCGAAAGTTCTGGACCTATTGCATCATCTCTAAACTGGTCTACATCCTCTTTTACTCTAACACTCAGGATAAGCTTATCTCATGACTACCAAACTTTCTAAAAGTAGGTACTAAGACCTCTTTCTAAGGTGCTTCTCTTAACATCTTCTAATTGCATACCCCCTCGGTACACCTCTTAATGCTCTTGTTACTCTTGTGACTTAGCCACACTTCACTGCCTTATCTAAAGGTTAGGGTCTCTCACTTGTACTACTTATATTTATTACAGCTAACATCTCAATTCCTTACCTACTCTATGTTAAGTCTTCTAGATTGAATCTCAAGACTAATATCAATACCCTCGTGTTGTCATTCTTTTGATCATGGCACTCATCTCAAATTTAAGCTTAATATTTATTACTAAACCCAAATATCAATATGATTGCTCGCCTACCATACTATACCCCATTACTTGATCAGTTCTATAATCTTCTGAACATCATGACCCTCTCAAACAAATCATAAGCCTAGCCTAGATCTACACTTCATAAATACTTTTCTATCTTATTCAACCCATGAATTTATTTTTCTCTAATACGATGGCACATTGACATCAACTCTATTATGGTTAACAAATATATACTCCATCTCAAATTTGTTATCAACTCTTACTCTACCCATAAGGAAAAACTCCTCATCAATAACTTAATGGGTGCATGACTATAATAACATAACTTGCCTCATCACTATCTCCCTTTCTAGGATTACTAAACCTCTGCACACTTTCCTCTAACTCTGAGCTCTTTCACTACTACTACTCATGATCTCATAACTCATGCTACCTTTTCAGGAGAAAATCTTACCCAAGTTCTAAACATACTTCTTAAAAAGGATCTGCTGAAACAAGGCTCAGGGAAAAGAGTACAACTCGTTTTTAGCTCAAATGCACGATTTATATGAATATGGATGCATTCCTCTGAAATTGAACACTTAATTCACTCATGGGCTTCTCTCAAGCCCCTTTAGAGTCTCGTGACTTCCTCAAAAATCTTACTAAGAATAACCCATCGACAAAGAACTGACTCTGCTTTTCAACCACCTCTAATATAATGGGTAGTCAAAGGGATAGGAGAACACGCGAGTTAGAATAAGTCTTTATGACATAACTCAATTGCACGATTAAGAGTATGAAAGAAGGGAAACTTTTCTTAAATTTATATAGTCCTTCATTCATAGAAGTGGGACCTTTACAACCATAAATAAGATTATGCCGACACGGCTTCATAGACACCCTAAGACACTTGAACTCTATGCTCTGATACCAAGTTTGTCACGATTTGAGCCTACACCCTGGATGTGGCCGGCACTCAAGTGTTGATCCCCAAGCGAACCCTCATCCTAGATAAATACAGTCGAAAGACTAACTTAAACATACAAAGCTTAAAACTGAATAAAATCAATAACTCAAATGAAAAAATCTGAATAGAAATAAATTATTCAACTCGCCATAAAATAGGCAACTTAAGTCTTTAAAACATATAATAAAATAAATGAAAAAACTTCTGAAACTCTGCAGTCTATCTATGAAGCCTCTAACTGATAAATATGGAAGTCGGGACAAGACCCACGACATCCTAACAACTGATATAACTGAAAGTAAAAGTGGAACCCTCTGGAAGCAAGGAGGCTCACAATAGCTAACTCGAACTCCATATGGTATCAACGAAGCTCTTGTTGATGACCCTAAATACCTATATTTGCATTGTGAAACGATGCAGGAAAAATGGCTTAGTACTTGAAATGTACGAGCATGTAAGGGGAATTCTCAAGCATAAACATAAGTTTGAACTTGATAAAAAGGGAAACATACTTACCTCTTTTCAAACTTATTCAACTCAAGGAATACTCAAGGATACTCAAAACTACTCAAAGGGACTCAACTCAAAAGTACTCAAGGATAAGATACTCAACTCAGTAATAAGGTTCTCAACTCAGTGAAACTCAACAATAAGGTATTCGACACAATGAAGCACAGATCAACTCAAGATACTCCACTTAAGATACTCAACTCGAAGGTACTCAACTCGAAGGTACTCAACTCAAGATACTCAACTAGAAATATTCAACTCATGATACTCAAGGATAAAGCAATAGTAAAAGATGCAATATATATGGAAAGCTGTAAAACTATAGATAGAAACTCAATGTATTTTAAAATACAATAATACTCAAAATGTATATAAATTAGAATATAACTTTGTGGGAGTTTCTCTAACCAACAACCACCACTATGAGCCTAAGTGATGATACAACATCTTTCCCACACTGCCAGAATTGTCCTATACTTTGCCGTCAAATAGAACGCCTTAATTAAGTGGGTCCACTAGTTTACGCTAAAAAGCACTAAAGAGTCATTTAAAAAGTATGATCCTTTCTACCCATGATGGCTACATGGTTTATGGAGACTTGAGTTTTTATGAACTCGTGTTCCCATATTGGTGCTCAAAACTACTCTCAAAATATACTCACCTCATATGTCTTAAAAACAAAACTCTTTCTGTGATTTGAGATAATTACTCAAAAACTAGCTCAAAGGCCCTCTTGGAAATTGATGTTTCCTTTCTTGTTCAAATGTGAAAACATTTTAGCTCTTGGGAAATACGTAATTCTCATATAATCTTTGAAGAAATGAACTTTACTCTTGCTCTTTACTCAACTCAAAGCTTAAGTCTTAAAACAATGTTAAAATGTTTGTAAAAGACTTCTTAAAATATGGTTCATGCCGAATTATGGATGTGAACGACTCAATGCAAGATTTTCAATAGCCATAGATAGAACTCAATACTCGGAGCTCAAGAATATCAATTATACTACTCATTTCAAGAATGCTCAACACATAGGGTTCATGCGGAATTATGAGCATGAACTACTCAACTCAAGGAATTCATGGGTATCATGTAATAGTCCCATGATTATAAATATAATCTCAAATGGGATTAGGAACTCAATACTCAAGACTTAGAACTTGAAGATACTACTCCTCTCAAAGGTACTCAACTGATGGAGTTCATGCGGAAGTTATATGCATGAACGACTCAACTCAAACGTCAAAATATCAATTAGAAACTCATGTATACGACTCTTCTCATTCTCATACATACTCAAAACTTAACTCAAATCGATGGTCGATCTCAAAGGATTCACAATTAAGCTCAAAGACTTTCTTGAACTCTACCCTTAACTCTCTCTTGAGTGTGAATTATGAATTCAAGAGTTACGGTTCATGATATGAAGGATCTCATGATGATAAAATAGATTCATTAATACATTCTCCTCTTTCTCATACTCACTTGCTCGAGTCTTGAATCAAGTCATTAGAAATTATAGAAGACTCCTCAAAAAGACTCAAAGGGACTTTCTAAATATATTTGAAAGAACTCTCAAAACATGACTCCCAACTCTACCTTGAATTTGATTTATGAATTCAAGGTTGTGATTTGTGATAGAAAATATCTCGTGATGCTTACTAAGTGTTTTTAGATAGTTAAACAAGAGAAACGATCAAGAAATCATTGTCTAGAAGCAAGTCAGCAATGCGGAGATGCATTTAAATATTTGGTCGCAAAATAAATTTTGAGGCAGGAGGGTCCGTGACCACTCCGTTACGCAAAGAAAAATTTTATGAAATAGGGAGTCAGTTCCGCGATGCGTACTGGGTTGCCAGATTCCCCTAACTTTTTCCTTCTTCATTTTCTAACCCCAATTCGCCTAAATTTGATTATTTTACTGAACTTCTCTTTAGATTCAGCTACCCAAGACATGTACACTAAAATCTAACTAAAAACAACTCTATAAATCGACACAATAATCTCAAGCACTCCTTAATCTCAGCCCAATTCATGAACAAAAGCAAATTCAAAAACACTTATCAAGAACATCAAACCTTCAGCTTTCTAGAATGAATTGAACGCTGAAATTAACATGATTGGCGTGTGGGTGAACAAACCCAACACTATGGAAGCTTACATACCTAAAAGAACCATCTTCTTAAAGAATTTGAAGAAAAATCTTGGAAGAAGAACCCTAGCCTTAGCGTTTCTTGAATTCCTTGAGCGTAGAATTTTTGGAGTGGATGAGAGGGTTTGATTTATGAAAACTGATTTTTCTACACGTATAGGGTAATATAGATGACCTCCTAAGGGTTTTTAGGATTAACATACCCTTTAAGAAATTAAAAAATGAGCTGGGAGTCGGAATTATTTTTCAGCAGGTAGTAAGGTCCGTATTGGCTCCGTAACGCGGAGCCATCGCGGAGCTGCAGCCAGGTTTGGGCATGTTAGTAAATCAATCATTACTTTTTACTCATAGCATGAAATTTAGAAAATTCGGTGGCGTTGGAAAGATAATTCAAAGATCTTTCATTAGCTATCTTGTAGCCCACCTAACTCATCCTTTACTAAAAGTTTTGGTCATTTAAAGTTGACCCAAAACTTAAGAAAAACTTAGGAATGACTTAAAGGAACTCTCTTTAGTTCCTCTTGGAACTCAAGGTGCTACATCTAGTGACCTTAACGTTTAAGAAATTTTAAATTCCTTGGTAAAATCTCACTCATTACGAAGAACGGTTTGAGTCATAGTTTGAAAAAATTTCTGTGTGTTACATAAATTTTCAACTATCTTTTTTAGGACGTTATTTTTTTTAATTATTTGGAAGGAGGTCTAATGATTTGTTGTATCAAATCGGTGGAACATCAATTAGGTTAAAGACATATATTTCAAAGATGAGCGTGTGGTTTACTTTTCTTTTGTATGTTGTATCAATAATAAGAGGTACATTCAAAATTTTACCTAAATATCAATCCTAATAATGCAAAATATTTTGTTACGATAAATATGCAGCGTGAAAAAATAATTAGATTCTTCTAATTTTCTTTTCATGTATTTACCTAAAATTGTGTGTTAGATATTATTGAATTTGTTAGTTAAATTTCAAAGTACGGTTACCATTAAATGATTTTTATGAACTTGCCTCATTTGTTCTAGTACTAATATGGACTTGATTTTTGAAGATGTGTGAAAAATAATTATGAAATAGGTATGGCGCCATTGGTTGCGGAGATTGACTAATCTTTAATTCGTTATTCATATGATTTAATAGTAAAATATGTAATTAAAATATCTTAATCTTTATTAGTAATTTAGGCAAGTGATAAATTTACTGAACACGAGATCATTTTCTTTGTTTGATTGACTTTAAATATATAACTAATGTAGCTACAAATTAAAATTATGTAAAAAAAATAATAATTTATTTCAATAAAGAGCATTGTAGTACAACTAGAATTTTCACAGACAAAAATATGATGTTTCTCCTAGCATGGTTATTAAATCAATAATCTTGTAATATGCAATCTCCATAGAAATTTTCATTGCCAAGACTACCTTTAAGCTTTCATTGTCTTCAAAATTTTGATTAAGTTTAACCACTTTTGTCACTGCAAAAGAAAAAGGCTGGACAATGTTAATTATCAATTTACTAGAACATTTCATGAATTAATACTTGGTAAAATTAGAATTAACCTCTGTCGTCAATTGGTGACAGTATGCAAGAAACTTTTTGTGAAGTTCATGATGTTCTCTTCATCAATTCACTTTGCAAATCATATTCTAAGACGATCCTTTTCCATTTAAAATCCACAGCTTTTCCTCCTTTCTTGATCTCGCTGAAAATTGAAAGTACCATAAAATGTCAAGGTATTATTAAAATAAAAAGATAAAAAAGAAGAAATAAAAAGGACATAGAAGAGAAACTCACCTAATAAGCTCTAGTTTTGGAGAATTCATTGGTAAATGATATTTTGAGAAATTTATGAATAAAGAGGGTAATTGGTGTACAAATGAACTGAATGTGCTTCCTATTTATAGATAGTTGTCTATTTGTGCAAGCTTATTCAACTGTAAGTTTATCCAATTGTAAGATTATCCAACTACATTCTTATCCCATTGCAAACATATCTAAGAAATTATGTAATGAATCTCCACACTATGGTATGTTTATAGTAATTTCATAATGTTTTATAAAAAAAAATATATATATATTTGAATGTCACAATATATTGGAAAGTTAATAATATTTATGAGATTATCATAGGGTAGAAAATGGTAAGAAATTGATTTTATTGATCAATTAAATGAGATGAATAGAATTTGAATTCATTCTAAATAGGCTCTTGATCTTACATAACAAATAATTAAATTATATTAATTCTTATTTAGAGATTTATTGTTTAATAGTTAATTTTCTAAATAAGGGTAACCAGAGAGATACTATGAGAGTCATTTTTAGTTATTTTAAAATCAAATTATTAGGTTAAAAAGATGACTTTGCCAAATAATAAACAAAAATATTTTTTGGTTGTGACGTTTGCTTCCTCAATAACTTTTCGATAGTTACCAAAAATTTCTATCTTTCCTTCAAGCATGTAGCAAAGAAGGTAAGCTTGATCAAGTTAAAGAATAGGGTTTCGGACATTATTCGGTTAGAAATCTTATTGTGACTAAGAGAGAGTATGCAATTAATACTTTTCTTAAAAGAAAGGTAAAAAAAACATTTGAGATAAAAAAAATTCACATTAAAATTTGAGCTTGTATAAACCATCTAATAGTATGAACTTAATATATTCATGTTTCATTGATTTTATGTATTGTTGGAGATATATAGTAGGGAAAAAATTAAAATTATAGCTTCAGCCTAGTCATCTTACTTAGCAAGAATGTCAGTGAAGATCGAAAGAGCATTTACATTAAAAAATTCTAATAATAATATTCATCATTTTTAAAACTTATATTTTTTTAAAAATACTATTTAAATATATTCTTAATAATATTTATTTGACATTCATAATTCAATAGTCATTAATTGATAAAGAATAAATATGTAAGACTCATATCAAGAGATTAATAATTAGTGAAAGAGAAAGAAAAAAAAAAAAAAATTAATTGTGAAAAGGAGTCAATTTGAATTTATAAAGAATCATATATATATATATATAGCCTACGTGGCGCCATCACAAATAAGAATTCCTTTTTAATTTATTTATTTACAAAACTAGCCTTCCCCTTTCATGAAAAGTTGTGAAATTTATGAAATGTTGTGACTTTTATGAAAAGTTGTGACTTTAATGAAAAGTGGCGACTTTAATAAAGAGTTGTGACTTTTATAAAAAGTTGTAACTTTTATGAAAAGTTGCAACTTTTATGAAGAGTTGCGACTTTTATGAAAAATTACGACTTTTATGAAAAATTGTGACTTTTATGAAAGGTTGTGACCTTTTCGAAAGGTTGCAACTTTTCCAAATACTTGTAACCTTTCCGATAAAGCACAATAAATATTTTTTCACAATAACCTTTGTTGTCTGTAAATAGAGGGATTTCCTCTCATTTTAAAACAACAAAAATTCTAAACCTCTTCTTCCTCTTCCTCCTCTTCTTCCTCTTCCTCCTCTTCTTCCTCTTCTTCTTCCTCTTCCTCCTCTTCTTCCTCTTCTTCTTCCTCTTCTTCTTCCTCCTCCTCCTCCTCCTCCTCCTCCTCCTCCTCCTCGTCTTCTTCTTCTTCTTCTTCTTCTTCTTCTTCTTCTTCTTCTTCTTCTTCTTCTTCTTCTTCTTCTTCTTCTTCTTCTTCTTCTTCTTCACAATTTAATATTTGTGTACTTTGCTCCTGTTGAGTGGCTCACTGACACCATTGCTTACGTTACAGATCTTGGTATGTATTTTTATAGTCATTAATTTATGCTTATGTTATTAAGGATAAATGATAAGATATAATAATTTTTATTTTCCTTTACATTATTAATGTTTGTTACTACGTAATCTTGTATGTAAGATAATATAGTGTTATAGTTTTATTGACTAATAGGTTTTAAGTATATTTTATAAATTCCATGATATTAAATTCCCACGCAAAGCGCGGGTAATTTTACTAGTAGTAAATAAATAAGAATGAATGGAGAAAAAAAATTAAAGCCCTTTACACATTAATGAAAAAGACAAAAAAGAAAAGAAAAGAAAAAAAGGAGCAAACAAAAAAAAGGTGCTTGCAGCAAGGTTCGAACCCGCATAGGTTGGGTGGCAGGCAGCCTCCTTCACCAATTGAACTATTCATCAATTCAATTACTATGTGGAAAAGTTAATATATATATATATATATATATATATATACACACACACACACACAACATTTTTTTGAGATCACTGGGTGTCGTGGCACCCCCACCTGTCCACATAGATCTGCCCTTGTCAAGAACTTCAATGATACTGCTCATCTCAAGAATGTTCAACTCATAAGGTTCATGCAAAATTATGGGCATGAAAAACTCAACTCATGGACTCCATGGGTAATATGTAATAGTCTCATGATTAGGAATAAAATCTCAATAGGGATTAGGAACTCAATACTCAAGACGTAGAATTTGAAGATACTACTCCTCTAAAAAATGCTCAAAGTATGAAGTTTATGAGGAATTATGGTCATGAACGACTCGACTCGAGGGTCTTCATAACAATATGGAATTCGTGTATACGACTCTTCTCATTCTCATACTTATTTCCTCAAAAGTCAGTTTAAAAATCAAGTGAATGCTTTGAAAAACTTCTCAAGATTTATAACTCAAAATAGGGTTCATGATGAATTATAGACATGAACGAATCAACTCAAGGATCTCAAAAAAGAAACTATAGAAACACAATAATTAGGAATAAGTTTTTTAAAAGAAACATGAACTCAAGAACTAAAAATCAACTTATCTCAAGAATACTCAAATCTAGGGGTAGAATCCTAGATTTCTCTTTTACTAATTTGAAAGTAGTTGTAGGGTGTGAGGACGAACTAGTCCAGCACAATGATAGCCTCTTACATACCTGGAAGAACAAGGTTCTTGAACAAACTTGAATAAGAACTTGATTAGATGCCTTGAAACCCTAGCTTGAAGGTAAACGATCAAGAAAACCTTTCTTGAAATTCTTGAATTAGTGTCTTGAAATCTCTATGGACAATAATTATGATTTTCATTAGTGATTCATAATTGAATGGAGGAATTTGAGCTGAAAAGAATGGAATTCTTAGATAAAGACTTACCTTGAAGAAGAATCTTGAAAAAGATTGAAAGAATCTTGAATGGAGTCTTCTACTTTGATTTTTCCTTAGGGTTTTGCCCTGGGGTTTCAGAGAGAAGATAATGATGGATTAAACGATGAAAATATGATTATTTTTAGCCTTTTATTAGTCAAAAAATTCGTTTAGGGTTTTCTTGGAGGTAAAAAAATAAAAACAACCCCTTTAAATGGTTTCCAGTTGGCTAATTCGTAACAGCACTGTATCAGTTTACTAAAATAGTCATATCCTTTTACTCAGAAATTGGATTGATGTGAAATTGGTGGCTTGGAAATTAGATTCAAATAGATTTAATTTGATAGGTTATGGCCTACGTAACTCTTTATACTCTAAAAAATATGGTCGTTTGAAATTGATCCAAGTAAAACCTTACATCAAAACTTAATCGAGAAGGAAACTTCAAGAACACTTATCAAGAACTCATCAAGAAATGAAATTACTTAATATTTATGGATAGATTCGCAAAAGAAACTTATGATTGGCATATGAGTGAACGAACGTTTGAAACTTTATGCTTGACAACTCAAATATGCTATCTAGGCATACGTGAAAATAATAAACTTAATTGGAACCTCGTCTGATTAGATACAATCTTGGGTACACCTCGTAATGTTCTTACTACTTAGCCACGCTTCATTGCTCTTATCTAAAAGTCAGAATCCCATACATGTACCACTCACATTCATTGTAACTAACCTCTTAATTCCTCACCTACTCTATGTCAAGTCTACATAATCTGATTAAAGACTAACATCATCACCCTCATGCTGCCATTCTTTTGATCACAACGCTCGTCTCAAATTCAAGCTGAATGTTTATTACGGAACCCATATATCAATATGATTTCTCGCTTACTATACTAACTTACAACTACTAAATATAAATTAAGAAACTCTCGCCCACTAAAACGTCATGAAAAGTAGTCAATGTTTATATCTCAGTCTTCGTACTTGTGAATTATCACCACATTAAATTTCACGAGTTAAGTACTATTTACTCATTCACTATACATCATTGCCTAATTAGTTCTATAACACTTTGAGTATTATGGGCTCTCCCTCAAAATCATAAGCCTAGCTTAGATCTATCACCTCATGTATACTCCCACTCTTCTATTCAAGACTTACACTTGGTCAGTACCTACACAATGGCACTTCATCACAACTCTTTTCTAGCTACAACACACTTTACCTCCTATGATTAAATCTTCACAACTCATCACTTCTTAGTCTACCCATAAGGGGAAACTCTTCATTAGTAACTGAGTAGGTGCATGACTATAGTAACTTAGATCGTCAAAACACCATCTCTCTTTCTTAGATCGCTAAACCTCTGTATACTTTTCTCTAACTCTGGGCTATTTCACTACTACTACTCATAATATTGTAATTACTACTATCTTTTTGGGATGAAAAGACTACCCAAGCTCTAAACATACTTCCTCATAAGGATCTCAACTAAAATAGGGCTTACAGAAAAGAGTACAACTCGTTTTTAGCTCAAATGCATGATACATATAAATATGAGTGCATTTTCTCTAACTCAACCCTTAACTCATTGTTGGGCTTCTCTCAAGCCCCTCTGGAGTCTCATGACTACCTCAAGATTTTGCTAAGAGTAACTCATTGATAAAGAGCTAACTTTTCTTTTAAACCACCTCTAGTATGAGGGGTAGTCAAATGGATATGAGAACGCATGAGTTAGAATATGTCTCTAGGACATATATCTATTACATGATTTAGAGTATAAAAGAACAAAAACTTTTCCTAAATGTTTGTAGTCACTTATTTATAGAAGTGGGGGCCTCACAACCATAAACAAGATCCTATTGACATAGCTTTATAGACACCTTAGGACACTTGAACTCTATGCTCTAATACTAAGTTTGTCATGGCCCAAACATACACCCTGGACGTGGCCAGTACTCCAGAACCATTTTTGATCCCCAAGCGAACCCTTATCATCGCTGACTACAAGTGGAAGACTAACTCAAACATACAAAAGCTTAAAAATTGAATAAAATTCATGAAACTCAATTACAAAGGTTTAACTCAAATGATTTACTCTAAATATAAATAGAATATTTAACTAGCCAACAATAGGCAACTCAAGTCTTTAAAACATTTAACAAAATAAATGAAAGAGACTTGTCAAACTATATTGTCTATCTATGAAGCCTCTAACTGACAAAGATGGAAGTAGGGACAAGACCCACGACATCCTAACAAGTAATATAACTGAAATTACAAGTGGAACCCTACGGAAGCAAGGAGGCTCACCATAGCTAACTCGAACTGCATGTGGTATCAACGAAATGCCTGTTGGTGATCGTGAGTACCTATATCTGCATCATGAAATGATGTAGGTCAAATGGCTCAGTACATGGAATATACAAGCCTATAAGGGGAATTCTAGAGCATAAAGATAAGCTTGAACTGGTGGAATAGAAACATACTTACCTCTCCTCAACTCACTCAACTCTACAATAAGATATTCAACTCAGTAAACTAACGCTTAACATCAATAATAAGACACTCGACTCTAGGTACTCAACTTTTGATACACAACTCTGGATACTCAACTCAATATAATGCAACAATACATATGCATTATATGGAAAGCTTTTAAAATTGTAGAAAGCAACTCAATGTATTGAAAAATGCAATAGTAACTCAGTTTGTATGCAAGGATACAAGACAAAATATGCTTGTATATGAAAATACAAAATAAACTCTGTGTATATAAGAATACAAAATATCTCTATGGGAGTTTCTCTAATCGACAACGATCACTATGAGTTATGTGATGATACAGTGTCTTGCCGCACGATGACAGGGCCGTCCTATACTTTGTTGGGGTATAGAACATGTTGACACCCAATTTTGGACCTCCACAGTACAAATTAATCATCGAGCTTCTTAAATTTCAAACGATTTGAAATAAATAGTTTTTATAAAGTTCAAAATATCTTTTCAAGTTACTTTTAATTAATTTTTGTTATTTCTATGATTTTTAAGTAATATATATGTTTTACATAATCATGTATTTAATTAGTATATTTTAAAAATATTCGAAAGTCATCTCAAAAAAAGATTTTGTTTTGTTTAAATATTTTACTAATTAGTTTCGTTATGTAATAGTTTGCATTTAAGAATTAATTAGTTTATAATTAAGTCGATTATTTTATTTCGTTAAGATTAAGAAGCTCTTATTAATTAATATTAATTTGTCTTATTTAGTGTTTAGCCGAGTCACCAACTAAACTCAATTTGGCTAAATTGTTATCTCTAACTAACTACAATTGCAATTCATTTGGTCATTTTCTTAATAGCAATTCTAACTACTTCCTTCCATGCCTTCAACTCAATTTAAGAAACCAAGTTGGGCAATTCATTCAGCAATTTCTAGCAACCAAGATAACCATTCAGCAGCCCAACTTTCAGCAATACCCAAGCCCATTCAATACTAACAACAATAAGTACAAACCCACTACTAAACAGACCAACCCGCCCCTATACGTGTTTTCTTCTTCTTTGCGAACAAAGAGACAAACCCAGTGAGAAACTAATCCAAAATCTCGAGTCAGTCCAGTCACGAGCAACAGCCCATTGCAAAATCCAGCGACCTGAGTCCAGCATCGAAGCATGTCTCCCTCCGTACGCAAATCTTCGAGAATCATCCAGCTGGATCAATCTCCATGCAAGTTCGTCCTTGCTCCTCAAATCGGACGTCTCTCCTCTTGTTTTCATTAAAAATTGTACAAGATTCGTACAAATTCATTGGCAACCTTATCTCTCAAGGATTTCAAATTTCAAATTTCAAATTTGAAAAGGCCATTTTAATTCATCCGTTCCCCCCCCCCCCCAAATCAGCCCTAATCTCCTTCTATATAAACTTCATTTTATCTTCATTATTACTGGTGGGAAAAGTTATGGAGAAATTGTGGATACCGGAGAGAAATACATAAGCATATTTTCACAAAAGAAATCTATTAATATAGTCAAGGTTCTGAGTTTTGAATCCTGTGCTTTCCTTTGAAGCTTTCACCGAAGCTTTCCATTAGAGTTCTATATTGGAAATTGAAAGTTGTCACTTGCTCATTCGGTCTCCATTTCGCTGCCTAGAAAGAGTTGAGTCCACCGGACTCTTTCATTTTTCTCCCGTGCATTTCATGTTGAGCCATGGAGGTTCAATCTTGTTCTTTTCGAGTCAAAAATTGAAGAACAGATCCTTGGAAGCTGAAATACAAGTGTTCAAAGCGAGACCAAGGGTTGTATACATGTTGTATATAGTGTGATACAACAAAAAGAAAGTCAAAAGCCTTTCTAAATTTCAGTTTTGTGTTGCATTGTAACTGAGCTAAAGGCTTGTTTATTCTTAGTATTATGACAGGTGAAATTGGGCCTAAAGCCCAAAAGAAAATTCAATTTTTATGATAGTCTACGACAAGTGCAAAAGGGCTAAAAGGCCCAAAATGAAATTAGGCCCAAAACTGGCCTAGGCGGACAGAAAACCAGACTTGGGCCCAAAAACACACACTCTCGCTCTCTTTATTTTATTTTTTTCGCATTTGTTTAACTGTTTAATTGCTACTTAATTTAAGGTTGTCCTAATTCGATTTCCTCAAAAGATAGTCATTTCGAGATTTCCAAAAGACAAAATAGTTTTACTTATTTTATCACTTCAATTATTTTGAAATATTTTACTTAAGTAATCCCTTATATTATTTTCCTTCCCTTTAAAATAATTTGAAGTTTTAAGTTATGAATTTCCCAAACTTGTTTAAGCATGTCTTTTTTAAATAATTAGCCAAATAGTTACTTATTGGATAACCGCATGCTAGTGGGCATTTCGGGTGATTTCAAACCCTTCCCGAAATGCTAATATGAACCCCGAACCTCATTTAATATTTTCAAATAATTTTTGTTTTAATCTTTTGAAAAATTATTTTTCTTAAATTTACTTTAAAAATTAAGTGCCGACTCTCTAAACTGGTCGTTTTAAATAAAACAAAACCTACTCACTAAGTAGATCCACTAGTCTATGGTAAAAGCATTAAGGAATCATCTAAAAAGTATAACCCTTTTCTATCCGAATTGGCTAAACGATTTATGCAGACTTCACATTATTTGAACTCAAACACGTCCCCATATCGGTGCTCAATACTACTACCAAAATATAACTAGCTCATATGTTTAAAAAAATATAACTCTTTCTATGGTTTGATAGTATTACTCAAAAACTAGCTCAAAACCTCTTTTGGAATTCGGTATTTCGTCTCTTGTTTAAATGTGAAAACATTTATTCTTTGGGAATACTTAGTTCCCGTATAATCTTTTGAAAAGAAACATGAACTCGACTCTACACTTTCTCAAACTCAATGCTCAAGTCATCAAAATAAGTTTTAAAACAATTTGTAAAAAAAAATTCTTAAAATAGGGCTCATGCCAAATTATCGACGTGAACGACTCAATTCAAGGTTTTAAATAACCATATATAGAATTCAATACTCGAAACTCAACAACTCAGAACTCAAGAACTTCATTGATACTACTCCTCTCAAGAATGTTCAACTCATAGGGTTCATATGGAATTATGGGCATGAACAACTCAACTCATGGACTCCATGGGTAATATGTAATAGTCTCATGATTAGGAATAAAATCTCAAAAGGGATTAGGAACTCAACACTCAAGACTTAGAACTTGAAGATATGACTCCTCTTAAAGATGTTCAAATTAAGAAGTTCATGTGGAATTATAAGCATGAACGACTCGACTCAAGGGTCTACATAACAATATGGAACTTGTGTTTACGACTCATCTCATTCTCAAACTTATTTTCTCAAAAGTTAGTTTAAAACTCAAGTGTTGACTTTGAAAAACTTCTCGAGATTTATAACTCAAAGTAGGGTTCATGCTGAATTATATACATGAACAAGTCAACTCAAGGATCTAAAAACAAATATAGAAACTCAATAATTAGGAATAATTTTTTAAAACAAACATGAACTCAAGAACTAAAAATCAACTTATCCCAAGAACACTCAAATCTAGGGGTAGAATCCTAGGTTTCTCTTTTACTGATTTGAAAGTAGATCTAGGGCGTGAGGACGAACTATTCCAACACTATGATAACCCTACATACATGGAAGAATCTTGAAGAACTTGATTAGAAGCCTTGAAACCTTAGAAGGAAGGTAAACGATCAAGAAAACCTTTCTTGAGATTCTTGAGTTAGTTTCTTGAAATCTGCATGGAAAAGAATAATGATTTTCGTTAGAGATTCATAATTGTATGGAGTAATTTGAGTTGAAAAGAATGGAATTCTTGGAGAAAGACTTACCTAGAAGAAGATTCTTGAAAAATATTGAAAGAATCTTGAATGGAGTCTTCTACTTTGATTTTTCCTTAGGGTTTGAGAGAGGGATTAAAAGCTGAAAATATGACTATTTTGAGCCTTTTAATTTTCAAGAAATTCGTTTAGGGATTTTTTGGAGGTAAAAAAATAAAAATGACCCTTTTTAATGTTTTCCTGTCGGCTAATTCATAACAGCACTCTATCAGTTTACTAAAATAGTCATAATTTCTTACACAAAAATTGGATTGACGTGAAATTGATGTTTTTGGAAATTAGATTTAGAAACCTTTAATTTGATAGGTTATGACCTAGTAACTCTTTATTTTCTAAGAGATACGGTCGTTTGAAGTTGACCCAAGTAGGATCTTAGATCAAAACTTAATCGAGAAGGAAACTTCAAGAACACTTATCAAGAACTCATCAAGAAATTAAATATCTCAATATTTAAGGATAGATTCGCAAAATAAACTCATGATTGGTGTGTGGGTGAACGAACCCTACACTATGGAAGCTTACATACCTCAAAGAACTAGGTTCTTGGCGAAATCTTGAATTTCTTGAAAGAATGCTTGAAACTTTGAACTTTTTATCCTCTTGAATCTTCTCTCTAAAACCCTAAACGCCTTTGGGGATGAATGAACTGATTCTAGTCAGTTTAGACCCTTAATTTGGTGAAATTCACGTTTAGAATAAGTGGGGTCAGGAAAAGACTAAAATACCCCTCCTATTTTTGGGTAACTTTCCTTAAATGGGCAGCGTGACTTAAAAAGGGTGTATCTCCCTCATAATAACTCAAAAATTAGCAAACTCGGTGGTGTCGGAAAGAGGACTCCAAGACCTTTCATTTGATACTAAGAGCTATGGTTGTTTGAAGCTGACCCAAAACTTAAAAGGACTAAGGAATTACATGAATGAATTCTCTTTAGTTCTTTTTGGAACACGCTACATCTAGTGACCTTAACACTTAAAAATTCTAAATTCCTCGATAAAATCCTACTCACAACGAAGGATGGTTCGAGTCTATGATCAAAAGTCTTTTGGGGTGTTACATTGATGTTATTCTAGGTATGGGTTGACTCCATACTTGTTATGCCTTAGTTGATTGTAGGAATCAAGTAGTTAAGCTCCATTTCCTAATGAGCCTGTTATAGAGTGGAGGAGTAGTTCTGCAGTGGTAAGGGTCATTCTATTTCATACCTTAAGGCCAAAAAGTTAGTTTCCAAGGGGTGCATCTATCACTTAGTCTGATTTAATAAATCTAATGTTGTGACACCATGTATTAAGTCAGTTCCATTTGTGAGTAATTTTCTAGAGGTCTTTTCAAATGATCTTCTCGGAGTCCCTCTTGAAAGAGAAATAGACTTCGGTATAGATATTTGTCCCGATACTCTACCTATCTCTATTCCACCATATAGAATGGCCCTAGATGAGTTGAAAGAGTTAAAAGAGCAGATGAAAGATCTTCTTGATAAGGTTTTCATTCAACCTAGTGTCTAACCTTGGGGCACTCCGGTGTTATTTGTGAGGAAAAAAGATGGTTCACTTAGGATGTGTATTGATTACCGCCAATTGAACAAGTTTACTATAAAGAATAAGTATCCTCTTTCGAGAATTGATGATCTTTTCGATCAACTTTAGGGTGCCACTTATTTTTCTAAGGTAGACCTCAAATATGGCTATCATTAGTTGAGAGTAAGAGAAAGTGGCATCCCTAAGACAACGTTCAGGACCGGTTATGGTCATTATGAGTTTATTGGTACGTCTTTTGGCTTGACTAATGCTCCTACAGCGTTCATAGACCTCATGAATAGAGTGTTTAAGCCTTATCTTGACATGTTTGTTAACTTACTTATTGTTGACATACTGATTTATTCGAGGAATAAGGAGGATCATGCAGTCATCTCAGAGTAGTTATTCAAACTCTCAAGGATAAGGAGTTGTATGCCAAATTTTCTAAGTGTGAGTTTTAGGTTGAGTCTGTGGCATTCTTAGCCCATATTGTATCTCGTGAAGGGATACAAGTTGACACCCAGAAGATTGAGGCGGGTGTAGAACTAACCTAGACCCACATCTTCGATTGATATAAGGAATTTCTTGGGATTGGCTAATTACTATAGGAGTTTTGCCGAGGGGTTTTGGTCGATTTCATCCTCGTTGAAAAAGTTGACTCAGAAGATGGTGAAGTTTCAGTGGTTTGAAGCTTGTCAGAAGAGCTTTCAGGAACTGAAAACTCGATTAACTAATGCCCAGGGTTGACCCTACTAGAAGGTACTCAAGGTTTTGTTGTGTATTATGATGCATCCAGAGTTGGACTTGGTTATGTATTGATGCAAAATGACAAAGTTATAGCTTATGCCTCCAGTCAGCTTAAGATTCTGATCTCGAATTAGCAGTAGTAGTATTTGAAAATATGGTGTCACTATCTCTATGGTGTTCATGTAGATGTGTTCACTGACCACAAAAGTCTTCAGTATGTATTCAAACAGAAAGAGCTTAATCTTAGATATAGGAGGTGGTTAGAGTTACTCAAGGATTATGACATGAGTATTCTCTATCACCCAGGTAAGGCTAACATTATTTTTGATGCCTTGAGAAGATTATCTATGGATAGTACAACCCATGTTGAGGAAGGCAAGAAAGAATTCGTCAAAAGCTGTGGATAGACTTGTACGATTAGGATTTCGGTTGTTAAATTCTAATGAAGGCGGAGTAATGATGATGAATGGGGTTAAATCATCACTAGTGTTTGAAGTGAACGAGAAATAAGACCAAGACCCTGTTTTTCTTGAATTGAAGACAAATGTTCATAAGCATAAAGTGATGGCTTTTGAACAAGGAGCAGACTGTGTTTTGAGGTATCAAGGTAGATTGTGTGTACCTAGGCTGGATGAACTTCAAGAGAGGATCATAGAAGAAGCTCATAGCTCCAGATATTTGATCCATCCTCATTCCACAAAGATGTATCATGACTTGAGGAAAGTCTATTGGTAGACTAGTATGAAGAGGTATATTTCAGAGTTCGTTGCTACGTGCTCAAACTATCAACAAGTTTAGGTAGAGCACCAAAGACCTGGTGGTATGGCTCAGAATATAGATATTCCAGAATGGAAGTAGGAGATGATCAATATGGATTTCATTACTGGGTTGCTGAGGTCTTGCAGACATCACGACTCAATTTGGGTGATTGTAGATCGGATAACTAAATCTACCCATTTCTTACCAGTAAATACTACCTATTTAACAGAAGATTATGCCAGGTTATATATACAAGAGGTATTCAAACTTTATGGAGATCCTGTGTCTATCATTTCAAATAGAGGTGAACAATTCACCGCAAAAATTTGGAAGTCTTTCCAGAAAGGTTTGGGTTCGAAGGTAAATTTGAGTACTACTTTCCATTCATAGAGTAATGGTCAAGCAGAGTGCACGATTCAGACTTTATAAAATTTTGAAGGCTTGTGTGATCAATTTCAAGTGTAATTCGGATGATCATTTACCTCTTATAGAGTTTCCTTACTACAAAAGCTATCACTCTAGCATCCAGATTGCTTCTTATAAGGCTTTTTATGGGAGGAGATGTAGATATCCTATTGGATGGTTTGAGGTTGGTGAAGCTGGGTTGATAGCACCAGACTTGGTTCATCAAGATATGGAAAAAGTGAAGATCATTCAAGAAAGGTTGAAAACAACGCAAAGTCGTTAGAAATCCTATATGGATGTTAGGAGAAGATACTTAGAGTTTAACTGATTGCTACTAAGAACCTAACAAAACTTTTCCTAATGTGGGTTAAGAAACCACTTGTGTAGGTCGAAGTTGAGAATTGGGGGGTGTTAGCGTAGGAAGGCCAACCAAGCGAAGCTCTTTCTTTTTTTTTTTTAGTCGTGCTGTGTTGAAATTGTATCGTATGGTGGATGATTGGGTTTACTTGAAGGTGTCACCAATGAAGGGTATGAGATTTGGTAAGAAGTCCCTGGTATATTTGTGCTTATAGGATATCCAAAAGGATCGACAACATAGCTTATGAGTTGGAGCTACCGCCAGAGTTAGCAGCAGTCCATTCAGTGTTTCACATTTCTATGTTGAATAAGTGTATGGGCAATCATTCGCTTAATATACCTATAGAGAATAGTGGTATTAAGGACAACCTACCTTATGACGAGATTCTCATTCAAATTCTAGATCGTCATGTTTGCAAGTTAAGAACCAAGGAGGTTGCATCAGTCAAGGTCTTATGGAGGAATTAGTTCGTTGAGAAAGCTACTTGGGAGGCTGAGGAGGATATAAAAAAGAGATACCCACATCTCTTTGCTTCTAGAGAAGTTCAAACCAAGGTACTAATTCTTTTCTTAGTACTCTTAAGTTGATACACTAAGTTATATAAATTGCATGTTGGGTGTATATGTTTCCACCCTCTATCCTACTTATAGTAATCTCGTTCGAGGATGAATGATCCCAAGGGAGAGTTATTGTAACACCCTGGTCTTAGAAAGAGCTAATATAAAAATAGCTAAATTGAGAATTTGCAAGTAAGTCTTCAATTTTGAGTTTTGGGTCAACTTCAATACAAGATAAGTTAAGTGGCCCATAAGGTATCTAAGGAACAATCTTTAAGTCCTCTTTCCAACGCCGCCATGTTTGTCAAATTTCAAGTTTGGATGAGGGAGATATGCCTGTTTAAGTACAGCTTGTCCACTTAAGGAATTCATCCGAATTAAGGAGGGGTATTTTGGTATTTCCCTTACCCCACTAGGCCTACACCTTTATTCACTCAATTAAGGTCAAAACTGATTAAATCCACTTTACCTAAAGTCTAAAAACATTTGAAAGGCTAGGGCTAAGTTCAAGAGGAGAAAAGGGAGAAAAGTTTCAAGCGTTCAAGATTTCTTGTGAGCTTTAAGGAATTTCACCAAGGATTTGATCCTTTCGAGGTATGTAAGTTTTCATAGCACTAATCATGAGTATCCCATCGAATTTGTTCATAATATTTCGTATATTGAGTTTCTTTATGAGTTTTCTTGAGGTTTCGTTCTTCAATCTTTATTATTGGAGTTTCATGAATTCTCGAGGTGAGAGTTATTAGTTTGAGGGTAGTTCTTGAGGAAATTTGAGTAGTAATTCATTTACTTATGTTGGGTTTATGATTCTAAGGAAGTTTGGAAGAAATCCATTTATTCTAGGTGAATTGGGTCCAAGAATCGAGAAGAAAAATTTGTCAGAGTATTCTGGCCACGACGCGCCACAGATATGCCAAGGGGGGGTGCTCCATGCCTACAGTGCACCAGAAATGGTGCTCTGTAGTTTAGGAGCTGGCGCCTTGAACCAGAAATGCGTCAGGGTCGCCTTCCCCCGTTCTTCTTCAATCCTTCGTTCGGTCTGAGTCCTTTTAAAAAGTATCTTTGCTCTCTTCCTGATTTTTACTATCCAAACTACATTAAATCATCAAGAGATCCTATATATCATGAATCGTAACTCTTGAATTCATAATTATAATTCAAGATAAAGTTAAGAGTACAGTTGAGGAAGTTCTTTGAGTCATTTTGAGAAGTCTTTTACGATCTTTTAAAACTTGTTTTAAGACTTGAGTACTTGAGTATGAGGATAACGAGAGTTGTGTTCATGTTTTCAAAATGAATATAAGGGAACTAAGTATTCCCAAGATTAAATGTTTTTACGTTTAAAACGAGGGGAAACCTTGATTTCCAAATGAGTTCATGAGGAGTTTTTGAGCACTATCTCTTGTAAGAGAATATTTTGAGTATTTATCACAAAGTTTGAGGATGAGGAATGTTTTTCAACATATGAGCATGATTTATATTATTAGGAGTAGTATTGAGCACCGACATAGGGACGATTTTAGATAACTCAAAGCCCTCATAAACCATGTATGCCAACATGGGTAAAGGGTCATACTTTTTAGATGACTCCTTATAGCTTTTAAGCATAGCTTAGTGGATCAACTTAGTAGAGGATGTCCTATACTCCGACAAGGTAAAGGACGGTTATGGGAGCGTGGGCGAGACAGTGTATCATCACGTAGCTCATAGTTATGGTTGTCGGTTAGAGAATCTCCCAAATAAGAGTAAAGAGTTATTATTGTAATTTTAAATACATTCAATTATTATATATTGTTTTAAAAGATTTATTTATATTGCAATCTTTTATTGTCGCTTTATATTGAGTTGAGTTTAGATGAGGGGGTATGTTCTTCCTTTTTACCAATTCAAGCTTATGTTTGTGCTTTAGAGCTTCCCTTACATGCTCGTACATTCAATATACTAACGCCATTTAGCATGCATATGTAACACCTTGGATTTAGAAAGATCTAAACTAGAAATAGCTAAATTGAGAATTGGGTAAGTTAGTCTTAAATTATAAGTGTTGGGTCAATTTCAGATGACCATAACTTTTAGCACAATATGAGTTAGCCAGCCCATGAGATATAAAATGAAACATCTTTGAGTCCTATTTCCAACGCCACCAAATTTGCTAAATTCTGAGCTCGGATGAGGGATATATGCCCGTTTAAAGTCAGCCTGTCCAATTAAGAAAATTCATCCGAATTAAGAAGGGGTATTTTGGTCTTTTACATACCAAACTAGACTAATTCATTTTTAGTAATATTTTAGGGGTCTAAAATTAATTAGATAAGTTTTCACAATTCCTAAACACACTTAAGATTTTAGAGAGAAGTTCAAGAGGAGAAAAAGGAGAAGTTTAAGCGTTCATTCAAGATCCTTGTGATCGCTGAGGGGTTTCACTAAGGATTCAATCCTAACAAGGTATATAAGCATTCATAGTGATTGTTTTGTTCACCCTCACACCAATCATGAGTTTATTTATCGAATTCCATCCATGAGATTGAGTACTTTTAGTTCTTGATGAGTTTCATGAAGTTTTGTTTTTCATTCTTTAACATGAGGTTTTGTTTAGTTCTTGAGACGAGGATCTTCTGTTTAAGTATTGTTCTTGAGTAAATTTTGAGTGTACTTCGTTGTAATTATGTTGGATTTAAGAATCCAAAGGAGTTCGGGGAAAATCATCCAATTCTAAATGAGTTAGGGCTTGAAAAGGAACAAGAAAATTCATCGGGTTTCTGGGAAGGAGCATGGGGTGTCACGCCATCCATAGCTCCCAAACTAATGGTCTATAGTTTGGTGCCTAGCACACCGCACCACTCAGTGCACCCCGACTACAGTACAATAATTTTGAGGTTGGCGCCGTACACCACTTAGTGTGTTGGGTCGCTAGGTCCCCTACCATTCCGACCTTCTTTTTGTGTGAGTTCCCTCGAATCGTACCTATGTTTTTGACTTTATATCCACACTTAAAATCTTCATTAATCCTTGAGATATCATGCATATCCAAGTCATAATTCTTGAATTCATAATTCAAATTCAAGATAGAGTTGAAGCGTAAAGTTTGAGGAAGTTCTTTGAGTCATTTTGAGAAGTCTTTTACAATCTTTTAAAACATGTTTTAAGACTTGAATACTTGAGTATGAGAATGAGTATATATGAGTTCATGTCTTCAATATGAATATAAGGAAACTAAGTACTCCCAAGAGTAAATGTTTTTACATTTAAAGTGAGAGGAAACCTTGATTTCCAAATGAGTTTATGAGGAGTCTGGGCATTATCTCTTTTAAGAGAATTCTTTCTAGTAATAATCTCAAAGTTCAGGATGAGGAAATGTTTTAAAACATATGAGCATAAGTTATATTATTGAGAGTAGTATTGAGCACTGATATGGGGACGAGTTTAGACAACTCAAAGTCCTCATAAATCATGTATGCCAACATGGGTAAAGAGTCATACTTTTTATATGATTCATTATTGCTTTTGATCATAGCTTAATGGATCCACTTAGTTGAGGATGTCCTATACTCCGACAAGGTATAGGACAATTTTGATAGTGTGGGAAAGACGTATCATCACATAGCCCATAGTGATGGTTGTCGATTAGAGAATCTCCCAAATAAAAGTAAAGAGTTATTATTGTATTTTGAAATACTTCAAGTTATTATTTACTGTTTTAAAGCTTTTTTCATACTACATCTTTTATTGTTGCTTTATAATGAGTTGAGTATTCTTGAACTAAGTTGAGTATTTTCTTAGTTAAGTATCTTTGTGTTGAGTTGAGTGGAGATGAGGGAAGTATGTTCTTTCCTTCTCTCAGATCAAGCTTATGTATGTGCTTTAGAGTTACGCTTGCATGCTCGTACATTCAATGTACCGACGCTATTTGTCCTACATCTTTCATGATGCAGATACAGGTAACCAAGGTCATCAACAGGAGCTCCATTGATACCACTTGCAGTCCCAGAGTTTGATTGGTGAGCCTCCTTATTCTCCGAAGGGCTCCACACTTTTCTTTAATTTCAGTTTTTTAGGATGATTGGGGGTCTTATCCCGACATCCATCGTAGTACTTAGAGGTTTCATAGACAGTAGAGTTTTGAGATATTTGTTTCATTTTCAATTGTTAATTTTATAGACTTGAGTTGCCTCTTTTGGCCAATTGAATGCTTTCTTTAAAATATTATGGGTTTTTTATTTTGCGACGATTTTGGAAAACCTTTACTTTTGAGTTCATCTAATGTTGAATAAGTCTTCCGCTAAGTATTGAGTCAGGACAAGGGTACACTTGGGGACCAACAATGGTTCTCGAGTTCCAATTACGAGCATGGTGTAGGCTCTGGGCGTGACAACATCTTTTCATGATGCAAATACAGGTATTCATTATAATCAAAAGGCACTCCATAATACCACTTGCAGTTCCAGAGTTGCTTTAATGAGCCTCTTTACCTCCGAAGGATTGCCCATTTATCTTACAGTTTTGTAAGGATGTCGTGGATCTTGTCCCAACTTCCAGTGCATTATTTTAGAGGCTTCATAGATAGTTGTAGTTGAGGTGTCTTTTTCTCATTCCCATGTTAATGTTTTAAAGACAATGAGTTGAACACTTATGTTCATTTGAGTATAATGACTAAACTATTTTATTTATGTTATCTTATGAGTTGAGGTTGTTTTGAGATTTCTATTATTGAGAAGTCTTACGCTGAGTATTGAGTTAGGCTAAGGGTTCGCTTAGGGACCAGCAATGGTTCTCAAGAGCCAGTTATGTCTGGGGAGTAAGCTCAGGTCATGACAATGACTTTGCCGAATAATAAACAAAAAGAATTTTTGGTTGTGACATTTGCTTGCTCAATAACTTTTCGTTATTTACCAAAAAAATTTGTCTTTCCTACAAGCATTTAGTAGAGAAGGTATGCTTGATCAAGTTAAAGATTAGGGTTTTCACATTACTCGAATAGAAATCTTATTGTGACTAAGAGAGAGTATGCAACTAATATTTTTCTTAAAAGAAAGGTAAAAAAAACATTTGAATTAATGTTGAACATGGTGCATATATATATTTAAATCGATGACATTGTAATAAATACTTAGTCTTCGTTGTTTTCGTACTTGTATCAAGCTTTCTACTTTATTTTCATAAAATTACCTAAGAAAATCAAAATTACCAAAATGAGAGCATTAAAATTCTTCAATTAGCAAACTAATAATCTTTATGTATCTAAACTAAATAGACAAAGATAATAAATTAAATCTTTTTACATCTCTTGACCATAATGAGATCCAATACTTCCATTATTATATGAATTAATGACTCGGAGAAAATGGAAAGAAGAGAAAAAAGAAATCATTTTTGAACATAATCAATTTTAAAAGAGCAAACATATAATAATTATCATTCCTTTTGGATTTAAATGATCTCTCGTCCATGAATAACTACTGATTATCAGGGTTTAAGCCCAAAATTAATCTAGAAAGGGAAAAAATGAATCAAAAGATAGTAAATGAAAGGGGGGAGGGGGGGGGGGGGTTAAGAAAAAATAATTGAAAGATAGGCATAAAGAAAAAAATTTCTTTTAAGCTTTCAGTTCTTACATACAAGCAGATTTTAGTTTTCAAGTGTACGAGATTTTGATGAGACTTTCCAAGTATTTTTTTTTCTTACAATTCCATAGTCTAAGTCTCCCCGTGGATAATTAAGCAATCACTTTAAACAATCCCACTATTTAAGTCTCCTGTGGATAAATTTTCAACTATCTTTTTTAGGACGTTATTTTTTTACTTATTTGGATGGAGCTCTAATGATCTGTTGTATCAAATAGGTGGAAACATCAATTAGGTTAAAAATATATATTTGAAAGATGAGCCTATGGTTTACTTTTCTTTTGTCTGTTGTATCAATAATAAGAGGTACATTCAAAATTTTACCTAAATATCAATCCTAAGAATAAGAAATATTTTGTTCGAATAAATTTGCAGCCTAAAAAAATTATTAGACTCTACTAATTTTCTTTTCATTTGTATTTAACCTACAATTGTGTGTTAGATATTATTAAATTTGTTAGCTAAATTTGCAAGTATTGTTACCGTTTGTCTAAAATGTTTTTTTATGAACCTGCCTCCTTTGTTCTAGTATAAATATGTGACTTGATTTTGTAAGATGCATGAAAATTAATTATGAACTAGTTATTGCACCATTGGTTGCAGAGATTGACTAATTTTTAATTCATAATTCATTTGATTTTATAGTAAAATATGTAATTAAAATATATTTATATTAGTCTTTTAGGTAAGTGATAAATATACTTAACATGAGATCATTTTCTATGTTTGATTGACTTTAAATATATAACTAATGTAGCTACAAATTGAAATTATGTGAAAAATAATCATTTATTTCAATAAAGAGCATTGTAGTACAAATAGAATTTTCACAGACAAAACTATGATATTTCTCCTAGATTTGCTACTAAATCAATAATCTTGTAATATTCAACCTCGTTAGAAATTTTCATGGCCAAGACTATTGTTAAGCTTCCATTGTCTTCAAAATTTCGATTAAGTTTAACCACTTTTGACACTGCAAAAGAAAAAGGCTGGATAAAGTTAATAATCCATTTACTAAACCATTTCATGACTTCATACCTGGTAAAATTAAAATTAACCTTTGTCGTCAATTGGTCACAGTCTACAAGAAACGTTTTGTGAAGTTCATGGCGTTTTTCGATAGTCGCAGAACTAGTTGATCTCCCCATCAATTCACTCTGTAATTCATATCTAAGAAGATGCTTTTCCTTTTAAAGTCGACTACTTTTCCTATGTAACACCTCGAACTTTGAAAGAGCTAAATTGAGATTCGTACAAGCTACTCTTCAATTGTGAGTTTTGGGTCAACTTCAACCGATCATAAATTTCAGCATAAAAAGATTTAGGTGTCCTATGAGGAATCAAATCAAAGGTCTTCGAGTCCTTTTTCCAACGCCGCCGAGTTTGCTAAATTGAGAGTTCGAATGAAAGAGATATGCTAGTTTGAGTGCATCCTGTCTTGTTAAGGCAATTCATCCATTTTAAGGAGTGGTATTTTGGTTTTTTCCTTACCTCACTAGGACTACACATTTTTTCACTCTTTTAGGGGTGTAAACTGATTGGAATCAGTTTTATTCATTCCAAAAGAGCGTAGGGTTTTTAGAGAGAAGATTAATAGAAGAAAAGGAAGAATGTTCAAGAATCTTACAAGCTTTGAGGATTTTCTCCAAGAACTTAGTTCTTACGAGGTATGTAAATTCTCATAGTGTTGGGTTTGTTCACATGCCAATCATGTGATTTTCATCCAAAAATTCGTTCTTGAGGTTGTTGATTGGAGTTCTTGAGAAATTATGATGTTTTAGCTTCATTCTTTAACAATAGAGTTTTGTTGAGTTATTGAGGTGAGGGTCTTGCGAATGAGAGTTTTTCTTGGTGGGTTTTGTGTGGATTTCATTGTAATTGTGTTGGGTTTAGGATTCCAAAAGAGTTTAAAGGAAATCATTCGATTCTAAATGAGTTAAGCCTTGGAATTGAGAAGAAAAATTCATCAAAAATCTAGGCATGGGGGTGGGGTGGCGTGCCACCACTGCGCCAGGACTACTGCCCAGTAGTTTGGGTACTGGCGTGGCAGGCCACTCAGTGCGCCCCAACTACTTTTCAGTAGTTTTGGGGCTGGCACCCCGCGCCACTCACTACGCCAGGGTCACCAAGTCCCTTACTCTTCCGTCCTTCTTTCCGTGTGTATTCCATCGACTAGTACCTATGTTCTTTACTTGATATCCACACTTAAAGTATTTATTAATCCTTGAGAGACCATGCATATCTTAAACACATTTCTTAATTCACATTTCAAATTAAAGTAATGATTAAGTGTAAAGTTTGAGAAGTTCTTTGAGTCATTTTGAGAAGTCTTTAACAATCTCTTCAAACTTGATTTAAGCCTTGAGTACTTGAGTATAAGGATGAGGAGAATTGAGTTTCATTTTTTCAAAATAAATATAAGGGAACTAAGTATTCCCAAGTGTAAATACTTTTACATTTAAAACGAGAGGAGAACCTTGATTTCTAAATGAGTTCATGAGGAGTTTTTGAGCATTATCTCTTTTAAGAGAATCTTTTGAGTAATTATCTTAAATTAAGGAAGAGTTATGTTTTTAAACATATGAGCATGAGTTATACATTATTGTGAGTAGTATTGAGCACGATATGGGGATGAGTTCAGACAATTCAAATTCTTATAAACCATGTATGCCAATATGGATAAAGGATCATACTTTTTAGATTGTTTCTTATTGCTTTTAACAATAGCTTAGTTGAGGAATTCCTATACTCCGGCAAGGTATTGGACATTTCTGACGGCGTGGGCGAGACAATGTATCATCACATAGCTCATAGTGATGATTGTCGGTTAAAGAATCTCCCCAATAAGAGTAAAGAGTTTATTATTGTATTTTTATATACATGTTGAGTTAATGTCTATTGTTTTAAAAGCGTTATACATATTACATCTTTTATTGTTGTTCTCATATTAAGTTGAGTATCCATGATTTGAGTTGAGACAAGGTAAGTATGTCTTCTTTTTATCAGTTCAAGCTTATAATTATGTTCTAGTTTTCCCCTTACATGCTAGTACATTCAATGTACTCACGTCATTTGGCATGCATCATCTCATGATATAGATACAGGTTTTCAAGGTCATCAACAGGCGCTCTGTTGATACCACTTCCAGTTCCAACTAGTTTTGGTGAGCCCCCCTTTGATTTTCGGAGGTCTTCATATTATGGATTTTGTTTTGTTAGGATGTCGTGGGTCTTGTCCCGACTCCCATCATAGTTATTTATCAAAGGCCTCATAGACAATAGTATTCTTTAAAGATTTGAGTTGAGCATTTATATTATTGTGTATTTCAGAGTTAAACTATTTTCAATTATAATGTCTTTATGAGTTAAGTTTAATTTGAGGTTCCCATTTCACTTGAGTAAGTCTTCCGCTGAGTATTGATCCAGGCCAGAGTTTGCTTGGGGACTAGCGATGGTTCTTGAGTGTCAACCACATCTAGAATGTAGACTCGAGGCATGAAAAACTTGGTATAAGATCACGGATTTCAAGAGTCCTCGGGTGTCTATGAAGTCATGTCTGTAGAGTCCTATTTATCAATGTGAAGAGCGCCATATCTATAATTTGGAGGCTACAACATTTAGGAAACATTTCCCTTCCTTCTTACTCTTTTTCGTGCGATGGAGTTCAACTTTATAAAAGTCTCCTTCTAATTCGTGCTTGCACGTATCTTTTCAGATCTTGCCTCCACAAAGAGCTGTTTGAGGTCATCCTACAAGGAGAAATATTGATCCTCAGGATCAAAGGATTTCCAATGCACCATAAGTGTAACCCCCTCAAGGAGAGATCACTAATATCGAGTTTTGGGATGCTATCCGGATATTGAGTCAAGTTGTAGCAAATTAAGCTGGCCAACAAAGGGTGGCTCGTTAGGATATGGCTGATACATCCAAGTTCTGTAAGTTCTTAAGGATGAATCCCTCAAAATTTACAGGGTCGAAAGTCAATGAGGATCTTGAGAACTTTGTGGAGGAACTATAGAAGGTGTTTGAGGCTATGCAATTGCTGATGCTAGCCGTGTAGAGTCAGCTTCATATCAACTGAAGGTGTTGCTAGGATTTGGTACGACCAATGGAAAAAAAAAAGGGCTGATGGGGCATTAATTGTGAGTTGGATTATGTTTGAAAGTGCCTTCATGGGGCGTTTCTTTCCTCACAAGCTAAGGGAGGCAAAGGTGATGGAATTTTTTAACTTGAAATAGGAAGCCATAAGTGTGCATGAGTACAGCCTCAAGTTCACTCCACTGTCTCATTATGCTTCGGAGATGGTGACAGATATGAAAAGCAAGATGAGTCTATCTTGTATCTCGGTTGTCTCGCTTGTCAAGAAAAGAGGGTATGGTTGCTCTATTGATAGGAGACATGGACATATCAAGGCTCATGATCCATGTGCAGCAGGTTGAGGAAGACAAGTTGAAATATAGAGAAGAGTTTTGCACTAAGAGGGCCAAGACAACATGTAATGAGTACAGACAGCAAAAGGCCAGAAATGCGAACCGGTCATCTTTTCAAAAAAAAGCCAATTGGACCTACTCCACCATCTGCTAGTGTGCCTACACCAAAGAATAGAAGTGAGTTCAAGAATCAAAATTCGCAAAACTTCAGAGCTAGACCTACTCAGTCGTAGGGTAGTGTGGCATAAGGGGCCAACTGGACCCATACTTGTGCTAAGTGTGGTAGAAACCACCCAAAAGCGTATCGTGATGGCACCACTAATTCTTCAAGTATGGTCAGGCAGGTCACTTCATGAGAGAGTGCCCTAAGAACAAGCAGGCCCAATCTTTTCTAGTGGCTCCGTCAGACATAACTGCACCTAGATGAGCTACTTCAGGGACATGCAGATAAACAAACTGTCTATGTGCTATCAACAGTCGATAAGAGTAGGAGAATTCATCAGATGTTGTCACTGTATGATCAAATTCTTTACTTTCGATGTATATGCATTACTTGATCCAAGTGCAAATTTATCTTTTGTGACCTGTAGATAGCTATGAGGTTTGATATTCTTCCCGAGCGACTTCTTGAGCCCTTTAGTGTTTCCACACCTGTCAATGAGTCTATTCTAGTGGAGAGAGTTTATAGTGATTGTGTCATCTCTGTCAACCATAAATACACCATAGATGACTTAGTTGAGCTATACATGGTGGACTTTGATGTTATTCTAGGTTTGGACTGGCTTCATGTTTGTTATGCATCAGTTGATTGTAGAACTCAAGTTGTAAAGTTCTAGATTCCTAATAAGCATGTTCTAGAGTGGAGGAGTAGTTTGGTTGTGTCTAAGGGTTGTTTCATTTCATACCTTAAGGCTAGAAAGTTGGTTTCTAAGGGGTACATCTATCATTTAGTCCAAGTTAATGACTCTAGTGTTGAGACACCGTCTAGTTAGTCAATTGCAGTTGTGACTGAGTTTCTAGAGATCTTTTAGATGATCTTCCCAGAGTCCCTCCTAAGAGAGAAATCGACTTCGGTATAGACATTTTTCCTGATACTTGACCTATTTATTTTTCGCCATATAGAATGGCTTCAACTGAGTTAAAAAAGTAGTTAAAGGATCTTCTTGTTAAAGGTTTCATTCAACCTAGTGTCTTACCTTGAAGTGCTCCGGTCTTATTTGTGAGAAAGAATGATGGTTCTATTAGGATGTGTATTGATTACCGTTAGATGAACAAAGTCACTATCAAGAATAAGTATCCACTTCTGAGAATTGATGATTTTTTTTTTCAACTCTAGGGTGCCACTTATTTTGCTAAGATAGACCTTAGATCAGGCTATCATCAATTCAGAGTGAAAGAAAATGATATCCCAATGGCAACATTCAGGACCCGTTTTTGTCATGATGAGTTCCTTATTAAAGAAAAGGATATCCCAATGTTCAGATTATATCATTGCTCTTATTGCTTTGTTCAGATATATGTTTTGTTCAGCTTTATCCAAGCATGCATGCTCACTACCTTTCAAGTACTGACGCATACTCTACGCTACGTCTTCTCGTCATGTAGGTTCAGGTCCTCAATATCCAACTCACACATAGATCGGTTCCTGATCTCCAGTTCAACAGTATCAGCGGTGAGTCCTCGTTCTTTCAGGACGGTTGACATGTTACTTTTCCATTTTCAGTCTTCTAGTTTTCAGTTTTTCTAGAAGTTAGCTGGGGGCATGTCCCAGAACACTAGTCCGTTAGAGGGTTTAATTCAGACATAGTTAGATTCAGTTAGTTTGAGTTTGATCTTTTAACTGTCATTGAACTTAGTCTTATATATTCAAATTTAGAATGGGTATCCCCCATCATTTCCCTTTTTGTCATATTTTAAGCTTCCACATAGAATTATCTTATTTCAGTATCTTAGTGTGCCTATGATATGCCAACAGGGTTAGCTTAGGGTCACTCGTGATCCTAAGTCTCGTGTTACGTCAAGGGGTAGCCTCGGGGCATGACAATAATAGTTCTCCAAACTCTCAAAGATAACGAGCATTAGGTTTAAGAGTCATAGGATATCTGAAAAGCTACACTAAGTAGAGTCTCTTTCAAGAGTGTGAAGTGCGCCACACCTATGAGGGGAAGGCTACGATGTGTTTTAAGAAAAACTTCACTTTCTTTTTATTCTTATCATGCGTGGGAATGATCTCTTTCCTAACTCGACGTTATGCATTTCAGATCATGCCTCCTTGTAGAGATTATGTAAGGAATGATAATGCCCGTAACACTAATGTAGTTCCTCCAGTTCTAGACTATGAGGTTTTGAATATAGAGTTTCAAAATGCTATCCAACTCTTGGCCCAGTGTGTAGCCAACCAGAACAATCAGCAGGTTCCAGTTCCTGCAAATACTAGTAGTGGAATGGAGGCAGTTTGGGTCTGTGATTTTTTTAGGATGAACCCACCTGTGTTTCTAGGGTCGTAAGTTGGTGAGGATCCCCAAAACTTCATAGATGAGGTCAAGAAAATTTTTGGAGGGATGCAAGTGACAAGAAATAATAGGGTAGAGTTGGCATCTTACCACCTCAAAGATGTGGCTCACATTTGGTTGACACAGTGGAAAGACAACAGGGGTCAAAATGCAGCTCTTGTGACATGGGAATGTTTTAATAGAGCTTTCCAGGACAGGTTCTTCCCGAGGGAATTAAGAGAGGTTAAAACTTAAGAGTTCATGAATTTGAGGCAAGGTTCCATGATAGTCCATGAGTATGGACTTAAGTTTATCCAGCTCTCTAGGTATGCTCCACATATGGTTGCCAGTTCCAGGGCTCAAATAAGTAAGTTTCTATTTGGGGTATCTGACTTGGTGAGAAGAGAGTGTAGAAATGTTATGTTGCTGGAAGATATGAACATCTCTAAGATCATGATTCATGCTCAGTATATTGAGGGAGATAAGCTTAGAGAACTAGCTAAAGACAACAAAAAGGCCAGGACAGGCAACTATGAGTACTCTCAACAGAAATCAGGAGGTGGAAACTGCTCGCAGTTTCAGTAGAAATCTTCAGCCCCAACACCTTTATCAGCTAGTGTTCCATCCTCCAAGTTTCAAATAGATAGAAAAAAAGGTAGGGCATTAGGCTCTAAGTATCAGGGGAGTGTTTCAATTACCAGAACCTACCCAACTTGTCCAAAGTGTGGTAAGAACCATCCAGGTGAGTGTCCTATAGGAAAGGATGGATGCTTTGGGTGTGGTCAGATTGGTCACAAGTTGAGGGATTGCCCTTTTTCTAAATAGGGTCAGGGAGGTAATAATAGTATGGCCCAATCTACAGATTCACCAGTACCAGCAGGTCGCCCGACTCAGTAGGGTACTATATTTGGTACAGATGGCGGTCAACGTCAGAACATGTTGTATGCTCTCCAGGTTTGCCAGGATCAGGAAGATTCTCCTGAAGTGGTTACTGGTACGTTACGAGTCTTTCACTTAGATGTTTACGCTTTGCTAGATCCAGGGGCAACTCTTTCCTTTGTAACTCCTTCTATAGCAGTAAACTTCAATGTCAGTCCGAAAACTCTCTCAGAACCCTTCTTAGTCTCTACTCTAGTTGGTGATCCAATTATAGCTAGACGAGTATACAAATATTGCCCTGTCACGGTCTCTCAGAAAGTCACCTTAGCAGGTCTTATAGAGTTAGAAACGGCGATATCATTCTAGGCATGGATTGGTTGCATTCATGTTATGCCTCAGTTGATTGTAGAACTAGGATCATTCATTTTCAGTTTCCAGATGAGCCAATCTTAGAATGGAAAGGTAGTAGCTCAGTGTCTATGGGTCGATTCATTTTCTACCATAAGGCCATAAAGATGATCTCTAAAGGATATCTCTACAATCTAGTTTGGGTTAAGGATACAAGCTCTGAAACCCTAATGCTTGAGTCAGTTCCAGTGGTAAATGAATTCCCAGAAGTGTTTCCAAAAGATCTTTCGGGAGTTCCTCCCGAAAGGGAAATTTACTTTGGAATTGATATCCTTCCGATACCCAGCCTATTTCTATTCCTCCTTACAAATTGGCTCCAACTGAGCTTAAGGAATTGAAATAGCAGTTGAAAGACCTCTTAGATAAGGGCTTCATCAGACCCAGTATTTCCCATGGGGTGCACATGTGTTGTTCGTGAAAAAAAAAGATGGCCCCCTCATAATGTGCATTGACTATCAGTAGTTGAACAAAGTCACAATCACAAATAAGTACCATATCCCCAGGATTGATGAATTGTTTGACCAACTTCAAGGTGCTAGTCATTTTTCAAAAATAGACCTTAGATATGATTATCATCAGCTTAGAGTCAGAGATAGTGACATTCCAAAACAGCCTTCAGAACTCGGTATGGTCATTATGAATTTGCAGTTATGTCATTTGGACTAACCAATACTCCTACTGCTTTCATGGATTTAATGAACAGGGTGTCCAAGTAGTATTTGGACTTGTTCGTTATCGTATTTATAGATAATATCCTCATTTACTCTAGGAATGAGGAAGAACATGCAACTTATTTGAGGGTGGTTCAGCAAACTCTCAAAGATCGCCAGTTATTTGCTAAGTTTAGAAAATATGAGTTTTGGTTGCAATCTGTTGCTTTTCTTGAGCATATAGTGTCTAGCGAAGGGATTCGAGTGGATTCTTAGAAAATAGAGGCAATGAAACAATGGCCAAGGCCTACCTCTCCCATGGATATCAGAAGTTTCTTAGGTTTAGCGAGTTATTATAGAAGGTTCGTGGAAGGATTTTCATCCATAACTTCTCCATTGACTAAGTTGACTCAGAAAAAGGTTAAATTTCAGTGGTCAGACAAGTGTGAGAAAAGCTTCTCAGAACTGAAAACTAGGTTGACTACAACTCCTGTTTTGACTCTACCAGAGGGTTCAGACAGTTATGTAATCTATTGTGAGTCGTCCAGAGTCGACCTAGGTTGTGTGTTGATGCAACGAGGTAAGGTTATAACTTTTGCTTCTAAGAGCATAAGGTGCATAAAAAGAACTATCTGACTCATGACCTAGAGCTTGCAGCTGTAGTATTTTCCTTAAAGATTTGGAGACATTATTTTTATGGTGTTCATGTAGATGTGTTCACAGACCACAAGAGCCTTCAGTATGTGTTCACCCAGAAAGAGTTGAATCTTAGCCAGAGGAGATGGCTTGAGTTCCTCAAGGACTATGATATGAATGTGCTTTAACATCTTGGTAAGGCCAATGTAGTAGTTAATGTTATTAGCAGACTATCTATGGGTAGTGTAGTGCATGTTGAGGAAGAAAGGAAAGAACTAGCAGAAGATGTTCACTGACTTGCTCGCTTGGGAGTTTGCCTTATGAGCATATCAGATAGTGGTGTGACAGTCCATAATGGGTTAGAATCTTCATTGGTAGTGGAGGTCAAGGAAAAACAAGACAATGATCCTATATTGCTTCAACTGAAGGATGCATTTCATCGGTAGAAAGTTGAGGTTTTCTCCCAATGGAGAGATGGTGTGCTTCGCTATCAGGGTCGTTTATGTATTCCTAAGGTGGGTGAGTTGAGATGGCAGATCCTTACAGAAGCCCATAACTCTAGGTATTTTATCCATCCAAGCACCACTAAGATGTACTGTGATATGTAGGAAGTCTTTTGGTGGAATGGCATGAAAAGGGATATAGCATATTTTGTGGGTAAGTGCCCAAATTGTCAGCAGGTGAAGGTAGAACATCAGAAACTAGGAGGTATGACTCAAGAGATTAACATTCCTACATAGAAATAGGAAGTAATAAACATGGACTTCATTACAAGTTTATGTCGCACTCACAGTCAGCATGACTCTATTTGGGTGATAGTAGACAGAGCTACTAAGTCCGCTCACTTCTCTGTTGTTAAGACTACAGATTCGTCAAAGGACTACGCTAAGCTTTACATTAATGAGATAGTCAGATTGTATAGGGTTCCTTTTTCTATCATCTCAATTAGAGGTCCTCAGTTTACCTCTCATTTCTGGAAGTCATTTCAAAAAGGTCTTGGTACTCAAGTTAATCTCAGCACATCATTTCATCCGCAAACAGATGATCAGGCAGAGCATACTATTCAGACCTTAGAAGACATGTTGAGATCTTACGTGATCGACTTCAAGGGTAGTTGGGATGATCACCTTCCTCTTATAAAGTTCACCTACAATAATAGCTACCATTCCAGTATTCAGATGGCCCCTTATGAGGCATTATATGGGTATAGATGTAGATCTCCAGTTGGTTGGTTTGAAGTAGGTGAAGAAGCCTTGATAGGACTAGATTTGGTTCATGATGCCATGGAAAAAGTTCAGCTCATTAGAGATAGACTTAAGACAGCCCAAAGTCGCCAGAAGTCGTATGCAAATGTAAGGAGAAGAGACTTGGAGTTCCAAATTGATGATTGGGTTTTCCTGAAAGTGTCACGTATGAAAGGGGTGATGAGATTTGGCAAGAAAGGAAAGCTAAGTCCTAGATATGTAGGCCCTTACAGGATTTTGAACAGAGTTGGTAAAGTGTCTTATGAGTTAGAGTTGCCAGCAGAACTAGCAGCAGTGCAACCGGTCTTTCACATTTCATTGTTGAAGTAGTGTGTGGGTGATCCAGCATATATAGTACCATTGGAGGATGTGGCTGTGAAGGATAGTCTCACTTATGAGGATGTGCTAGTTGAGATCCTTTATCGTCAGGTTCGAAGGTTGAGAAACAAAAAGTCACTTCAGTTAAGGTTTTGTGGAGGAGTCGGTCCGTAGAGAGAGCTACTTAGGAAGCATAAGCAATCATGAAGGTCAAGTATCCTCATCTCTTTCCTTTCAATTCCATTCTAGCTTGAGGTAATAGTTTCTCTCCACTCTTTCAGTTACTCATGCATAATTTTAGTCCTAGTATCATCTCCCTTCAACTATACTTGCATTTTTAGTGTAACTGCATGTTCTTGGAACTTCGTCCAGTCAAATTTCAGTTTCCAGTACTTAGTGGTAGGGTTTAATTTGTAGCTCTTTTCCTCTTTATTCAGCTAGTTTAGTCTTCATTCGACGACGAATGTTCCCAAGCGGGAGATAATGTAACACCCCGTATTTTAGAAAACCAAAAATGCAAAAAATTCCAGAAGTTGCAGGTGCCCTCAATGGGCACCACCTATGGACTGTAGGGTAACCCACAGACCGTAGGTGGGGTCCGTGGTTGGCCACCTATAACCCTTCCTCAGATAGCCCAGAAAATTCGACTAAGTCCTGAACCACGCCAGGACCTATGGACCATATGTGGGACCATGGTCCGTGGTCCAAGTCTATGGTTTAGACCCCTCAGGACCCCCTCTCTGAAGTCCGTCGGTCAGGTCCGTTGGTTAGCCCCGACGGATTTTAAGTCAGGGGTCATTTGGTCTTTTCCCTATGGGTTGGACACCTAAACTACGTCATTTAACCCCTAAACTACGTCGTTTTAGTCAGTTTTAGCCTAGTAACTGAATTAGAACTTACCCTAGTCAACTCATTCTCCCAAAAATTCATCAAGTTGAACAAGAAAATGGAGAAAGAGTCGACCAAGCCTTCTCCAAGAACACAACAAGTTTTCTTCAGTTCCATCCCAGAAATCGAAAGATTTCTCCGTGAATTTCGTCACCATGTATGTGGGATTTCACTAGTGGGTTCCTTGCACCCATTAGGTCCCTACAATTGAGTCAGATTCTTGATTCTCTATATCATATTTAGACCTAAGGTTTCTTGAACTTTAGATTATTGTTGTGATTCAGTTGTTTGATTAATCCTAATCATATTATTATGTTTTTGAGGAATTGTTGCTTAGCTTTTTGCATGAAACTCAGAATTCTAGTCGTGTAGATTCGTTTAGTTCATGAATTACACTTGCTAGGTCAGTTTATTCAACATACATGCCTCAGTTAAGAATGTTTCATTATCAACATATTAATGTTGCATTTTCAATTAGCATGTCAGTATTTTGAGCTATTCAGTATTACATAATTCAGTCATAATGTGTTACTTAAATAATAAGTTGGGAGTAGGCTTAATACCAAGTAGACTAAGGTCACCCTCATAGTCCCAGAAGTACGTGCCCCCATAGGATAAGTCCCCCCTCTGTGGACAACATATTTAATGATCACTCTAGTCATGCATTTATACCCTTGGAAAGGTATATTGGGTCCTCTCGATGGGGCGATACATCGGACTCCATGGATAGCTCTCATGGTTTTATGTCGGTTAACAGTAGCTCCCACGGTCAGATTCTAATGTATTGACCAGATTATCAGTTATAGTCCAATATTCAGTCTCAGCATATCATATACCTAGTCATTGCATTCAGTTAGTTCAGTATTCAATACATTTTAGTATTAATGCGCAGATTATATCATTGCTCTTATTGCTTTGTTCAAATATATGTTTTGTCCGGCTTTATCCTATCATGCATGCTCAGTACCTTTCAAGTACTGACACATACTCTGCGTTACATTTTCTTGTGATGTAGGTTCAGGTCCTCAGCATTCAAATCACGCAGAGATCGATTCTCGATCTCCAGTTCAGTAGTATTAGTGGTGAGTTCTCATTCATCGAGGACGGTTGACATGTTACCTCTCTATTTTCAGTATTTAAGTTTTCAGCTTTGCTAGAAGTTAGCTGGGGGCATGTCCCAGCAACTTTAGTCGTTTAAAGGCTTTTATTCAGACATAGTTAGATTTAGTTTTAGTTTGAGTTTGATCTTTCAGTTGTCATTGAACTCACTCTTATATATTCAGATTTAGAATGGGTATCCCCCATCATTTCCCTTTTTGTCATGTTTTAAGCTTCCGCATAGAATTATCTTATTTCAGTATGTTAGTGTGCTTATGATATGCCAGCAGGGTTAGCTTAGGGTCACTCGTGATCCTAAGTCCCTTGTTACGTCAAGGGGTAGCCTCAGGGTGTGACAAGAATAGTTCTCCAAACTCTCAAAGATAAGGAGTTGTATGCTAATTTTTTCAAGTGTGAGTTTTGTCTTGAGTCTATGGCATTATTAGGCCATATTGTGTCTTGTGAAGGGATTCGAGTTGACATTCAAAAGATTAAAGGAGTGCAGAACTGGCCCAGACCCACTTCTCTAACTGATATTAGGAGTTTCTTGGGATTGGCTAGTTACTATAGGAGGTTTGTTGAGGGATTTTCATCAATTTCGTCCCCGCTGACTAAGTTGACTCAGAAAACGACTAAGTTTCAATGGTCTGAAGCTTGTGAGAAAAGCTTCTACGAATTGAAAATATGGTTGACTACGACCCTAGTGTTGACCATACCAGAAGGTTCGGAAGGCTTTGTTATTTATTGTGATGTGTCCAAAGTTGAGCTTGATTGTGTATTGATACAGAATGAAAAAGTTATAGCCTATGCCTCTAGACAACTTAAGATTTACGAGAAGAATTGCCCGACTCATGATCTAGAGTTGGCTGTTGTAGTATTTGCTTTGAAAATATGGCATCACTATCTCTGTGGTGTTCATGTAGATGTGTTCACTGATCACAAGAGTCTTCAGTATGTTTTTAGTCAGAAAGATTTTTTTGTTGTATCAATAATAAGAGATACATTCAAAATTTTACCAAAATATCAATCCTAAAAATAAAAAATATTTTGTTTAGATAAATCTGCAGCATGACAAAATAATTAGACCCTACTAATTTTTTTTTCATTTGTATTTTCCTACAACTGTGTGTTAGATATTATCGAATTTGTTAGTTAAAGTTGCAAGTACTCCATCGTTTGCCTAAAATGAATTTTTATGACCCTGCTTCCTTTGTTCTAGTACTAATATGTGACTTGATTTTGCAAGGTGCATGAAAATCAATTATTAAAAAGTTATTGCACCATTGTTTGCAGAGATTGACTAAATTTTAATTCATAATTCATTTGATTTAGTAGCAAAATATGTAATTAAAATATCTTTATCTTTATTAGTCTTTTAGGTATGTGATAAATTTACTTAACACGAGATCATTTTTCTTTGTTTGGTTGACTTAATATATAACTAATATAGATACGAATTGAAATCATGTGAAAAGCTATAATTGATTTCAATATAGAGCATTGTAGTAAAACTAAAATTTTCACGGACAAAGCTATAATGCTTCCCCTTGCTTGGCTACTAAATCAATAATCTTATATGCAATCTCGTTAGAAATTTTCATGACCAAGACTACTTTTCAGCTTCCATTGTCTTCAAAATTTTGACTAAGTTTAACCACTTTTGACACTGTAGAAGAAGAAAAAATTACATAAAGTTAATAATCAATTTACTGGAACATTTGATGAATTCATCTTGATAAAATTAATATTAACCTCTTTCGTCAATTGGTCACAGTCTGCAAGAAACTTTTTGTGAAGTTCAAGACGTTCTTCGATGGTCGCAGAGCTAGTTGATCTCCCCATTCAATTCACTTTGCAATTCATATTCTAAGAAGATCATTTTCCTTTTAAAGTTCGTTGCTTTTCCTGCTTTCTTGATCTCGCTAAGAATTGAAAATAGCCTAAAATGTCATGGTAGTCTTAAAAAATACAAAAGAGAAGAAATAAAAAGGATAACGAATAGAAACTCACTTGATAAGCTCTAGTTTTGAAAAATTGTTTGGTAAATGATATTTCGAGAAATTTATGAATGAAGAGACTAGTTGATGTACAAATGAACTGAATGAGCTTCCCATTTATAGAACATTAGAAGTTGTTGTCAAAGTTGCTTATAAGTTGTCTGTTTGTGCAAGCTGATCCAACTATAAGTTTATCCAATTGTAAAATTATCCAATTACAATCTTATCCAATTGCAAGCTTATTGAAGAAATCATGTAATGAATATCCACAATATGGTATGTTTATAACAATTTCATAATGTTCTATTAAAAAAAATTGGATGTCACAATGTATTATAAAGTTAATAAATTTTATGAGATTATCCTAGTGTAGATAATGGTAAGAAAATGATTTTATTCATAATCAATGTAGAAAATGGTATGTTTATATGCATTAGTACATAAGTTTATAAATGTTAAATAAAAAGGTTTGTATAATGAAAATAATAATAAAATATTCAAAAAGAGGTTGGTGAGATGAATAGTGTCACACCAAATTAGTATAAAACTTTATATGGAATTGAAGCTCCAAAACACCAGATTTTACACTAATATAGAATTTTGTGTTGGATTAGAGATGATCTAAGTACAATAGAACCATAAAAGCTCTTAAAGAGAACTTCTTGCATATGCTATGAAAACCTTACAATATGGATATTTTGGATGAATTGTTTCTACTCTAAAGACTTGACATTTTCAAAATCATTTTTCACTACTCTTAAAATCATATTTCACTAGTATTTGTGTTTAACTATAAATTTTCAAATATTTTTTACAAATTATTCTTGGATAAAGTTTTGAGTGAAGTTTCACCATGTGTTTGACTATTAATTTTGGAAGAAAATTAAATCTTTCAAAAAAATATGATTTATACCTATAAATTCTAAAAACTATTAAAAATATCTATAAATTTGTATTATCATTTGATATTGGATGTGTTATGTGAAAAGTCATGATAACGAACACAATTAATATTATTGATTTGTATACAAAAAAAAATGTTATTACTATTTGTAATTGAAAGTGACTCCAAAAAGCAAGGTTGAATTAGAACGGACAAAATATGTATAAAATTATAAAAAATTTGTGCTAACGATCTAGGAATAACATTCAATCCAAAAATATAAATGATTATTATTTTTATAGAATATAAAAGTTTCAGCTAATACTAGTTTTTTTCTAGTATTTGAGTATTTGAACCATTTGCCAATAATATTTACCAATAATAATAAATTATATAATCAAACAAAATTTATCAAGTTTTTTCTCAAATATTTTTTGAGAATATCTATTGTCAAACAGGTCCTAATCAAATACCTCTCTCCCCTATCTGATTAACTATGTTTCTTGTAATATTGTACTCTCTCTTTTCCATATTAACGGAATTTGTGAGACAATGCACACTTATTTAAAAAACATTCAAAGACATATTTTAAATCATACTAATTTCCACTATTGTCCTTTATAAAATCATTAATATAACTTTGTAAATGGTGCAGTTTATCTCCTCAAAATTTCAAACTTCATTAAAGGAAAGTTCAAATATGGAAAAAAAATCAAACATCCATCTTAAAGTTTGAACAATTCAATTATTTTTGAGCAATAAAAAAAACCCAAAATTTAGTTAATATACAATGACAGTATTTTATTATTACTGCCTCTGTCCCTAATTACTTGTCCACTTTTGAATTGACATACTTATTAAGAAAATAATTATTGACATAGTGAGCTTATCATTTTACCCCTATTAATTATGAAGTGGATCAATTAAAAACTTAAATTTTTCAAGAAGTTCTACATTTTTCAAAATAATTAATTGAGAGTATAATAGGTCAAAAGAATTTGTCCTTTCTTGATTTGTCAAAATGGACAAGTAATTAGGGAGAATTATAAAAAAAAAAATAGACAAGTAATTAAGAACTAAGGGAGTATTATTTTATAACCATTTTAAAAGTCTACTTAAATGGAGATAAATGATTATTAGTTTGTTACCCCACACCCCCGACACCTCCTCCTCTGTTTTCTATTTTTAGTATGCAAACTCAGAAATTTTATTTATCGTCTAAAAATAAATGGGTTACGCCACCCATTTTCATTTCTGCTAAGTCTTTACTTTCCAAATATAGTACTTGTTCAACCTTTCTACCCACCAAAACCTTAACCTCATCCCTTTCTACCCCGTAAAAGCTGGTCCCTCTTTTTAATCGTCCTTGGAATTTGCTCTTTTGTTTGGTGTACTGGTATCATTGCCTTGTTGTCAGCATATTCAAGAACAGTTCCAAAATCAAGTCGGTTAATAGTATTTGATAAATATTTCCCAACCCTTAGGGTTAAGTGTTTTTTCCCAATATATACCTTGGGGTGGGTGGTGTGACTTCTGATTTGAATCTGGTCTTGGTTTGGGGTTTTGTTTAAATCTTGTTTGCTGAGTTGTTGTTGATCGATTGAGGAATTTTCTTGGGGAAGTTCAAGAAAGTTTGCTTTTTTAGATTATGGGATGTTCTTGAATTTTAAGGTCAGTGCTTAAAAAGCTGTTCTTTGGGCATGTTTGTTTTATCTTTCTTACTTATTTGATGTATACGCAGTTGGGCATGAACTAAATATTCATGTGGGTAATTGCAGGTGTGTTAAGCGTTTGGATTGTGGGATTGGGAAGTTTGCAGTGGAATATTGGTGGGAATAGGATGATTTTGATTTTCAGATATTGGATTCTTGGACTGCAAATAGTGGAAGAGTACAGGGAATCTGATACAAGCTTGAGTGATTTGAGTGTTCTCTAGCATTTGGTTGATTTTTCGTAGTTTTTTTTTTTTTTTTTTTTTGCTATTTTGGTTTTAAATGGAGAGGGGAGTTGATTTTTGGGCCTCTCCTAAAGCTCAAATGGAGGGCGTTGCGTCGTTTGATGCTAGTACAAGGTCTTCAAATGTTGATTCATTCAACAATGTTATGGAAATTATGAATCTTGATGCTTATGCTGGATGGTGCACTAGCCCTAGTGCAGCAGAGCACATGATAGCCTCTTATGCCGCATTTTTGCCAATTAATCACATGTCTCAAAGTTATGCACCATTTGTTGAAGGATTGAGTTATACAGAACAATATACTGGAGCATTTCCTCCAATGGACGCCAATATGGTGGCAAGTAATCATGATGGAGGAGAGAAAATGATGTTTGGGCAAAATGATGACCAGTTACATTTTATGGTAGATTCAGTTGATGGGGAGGACGGTTTGGTAGCTAAAAAAAGTAGAAGATCAAGCCAAAAGTCTGACAGTGCGGATATTGGCAACTCTATGATCCTCAGATCACCTTCTCAACCACTTGCTGAGAGAATGCTTAGGGCATTGGCAATGTTTAAAGAGTCATCTGCTGCAGGAATTTTGGCTCAAGTTTGGATTCCAATGAAGAATGGTGATCAGTACGCCTTGAGCACATGTGAACAGCCATATCTTCTTGATCAGGTGCTTTCTGGCTATCGGGAGGTCTCCAGGAAATTCACTTTTGATACAGAAATAAAACCAGGAGCAATCCCAGGTCTTCCTGGTCGGGTGTTTAGTTCAAGAATTCCAGAGTGGACGTCAAATGTTCTGTACTACAAGGAGGCTGAATACTTACGTGTACAATATGCTGTTGACCATGAAGTTCGTGGATCTATTGCTTTACCAGTCTTTGAAGATGATGACTGTGAAACTCCATGTTGTGCAGTATTGGAACTCGTTACAATGAAGGAGAAACCTAATTTTGATTTGGAAATGGATCATGTTTGCCAGGCTCTCCAGGTTCACTCCTCTTTCTTGCATGCTCTTTTCTTTATTTTGAGTCATGAACCCTTTTATATTGTAGCCTTGCAGTAATTTATGTAGATTCAATCCTTAATTTTAGTTGCAAATTGTCATTTACTGTTGTTTGGAAAAGAAAAATATGAGTGAAAGATAGTATGGTTCTTTTTGTTCTTTGAACTTGTATAACACAAGTTTGCTCAACTGCTATATAATAAAAAGGAATATCTGAGCAAAAAATTAGTAAGTTCGGTTTGCAGAAATATTTATGTTATTGAAAATTTTATTTTGAATGTTTACTAACACCAACACAATAACTATTCTTGATGTGCATATCTATTTTTTAAAATTAAAGAAGAATGGTGTAGGATAGTGGTCATAGTTTTACTAATCTAACTCTTTTCCTTGGTTAAGAACATAGAAGTAATATTCCAGTAATAAACTGCTCAAGAGATTTTGATACCGTGTGTGAAATTCTTTCCTGTTGCATTTTAGTAACAGACTAACAGTTACTCCTTAAGAATTAGGTTATATTTGGACTTATAGAGTCATAACTTACTTCTCAATCATAAACAAAGTGATAATATACCAACCTTCCCTTCTTGTCACTAACTCTTTTGTATATCATAACAAATATGGGTCACTTGTATTTACACCCCACCCCCTCTACTGCTCTTCCCTATTGCCCAGTGCCCACAGACCTCTAATAAAGGAAAAAGGTGAGTTAAACCAAACCAGGCGACTTTAAGAGAAACTTGTTTGGTTGTTATATGATAATATAGATTCTTGTTTCAACTTTATTGTGTCCAAAAAACTTTAGTAATTTTCTTTAGAGTACATGCTTTTTTGGTTGATCAACTATTAGATCTTTCCTTTATGTTTCTGCTTTATCAAAAGTTTATGCTAACAGTGAGTCAGAGCACATCGACTCACAGTATGTAAGTTTGTATATAAGTACACCAGTATTGTGAAGACTAAACTTACAAAATTGAGACAACTGCCATAATTTGATGTCACAATATGCACTTTTCCTGTCATTCTGCATTTTTATCACTTTTGTTTTATCCTATTGTGCATGCGTTTTCATATATCTGTAGTTGCATCTTTTGGTAAAATATGGTTTAATTTGTAGCTACTGCTCATCTGCAGGCTGTGAATTTAAGGAGTATCGCGCCTCCTCGACTTCATTCTCAGGTATACTCAAAAATGTTAATTGTACATGGAATCGACACACTTATCGTGTTATTTATTTTCTCGTGTTATATTCTTCCTGATTTCCTTTCTATTTTAGATCAGTAATCAGACCTAATCCCTTGTTTCTCGTTATAATTTCTGTTTCCTCATCTTGCAGAATCTCTCAAATAACCAAAGAGATGCTTTAGCGGAGATAACAGATGTTCTGCGAGCAGTTTGCCATGCACATAAGCTGCCTCTTGCTTTGACATGGATTCCCTGTAATGTCACTGAAGGAGAAGGAGATGAACCCATAAGAGTGCGTGCTAGAGGATGTAATACAAGTTCAAAGGAAAAATGTGTGCTATGTGTTGAGGATACAGCTTGTTATGTGAGTGACAAGGAAATGCAAGGATTTGTACATGCATGTATGGAACATTTTCTCGAAGTAGGTGAAGGTATTGTTGGGAAAGCTCTGCAATCTAACCATCCCTTCTTCTACCCTGATGTGAAGGAGTATCATATAAGTGAGTACCCACTTGTTCATCATGCACGAAAGTTTGGTCTAAATGCTGCTGTGGCTATCAGATTACGTAGTACATTCACCAGCAATGACGATTACATATTGGAGTTCTTTCTTCCTACAAATATGAAGGGAAGTACCGAGCAACAGCTTCTCTTGAATAACCTTTCAGGTACCATGCAAAGAATTTGCAGAAGTTTGAGAACAGTAGCAGATACGGAATTGGTTGGACAAGGTGCTAAGTTTGGATTACAGGATGGATCTGTTCCAAATTTACCACCAATTGCATTGTCTAGGAAGAACTCTCAACACTCATTAGACAGCAGTTCAAATTCTGTAAACGGGGCTCCTTTAGGTGCCTGCGATTCAAAGAGTGCTGGAACGCATGCTGATTATTCTCGTGAACAGGTATCTCACTCAATTATCGAACAAGCATTATCTTATCTAAATTACATCCAACTAGATTGTTTCAGTTGAGTATTCAGTCTCAATCAACTTTCGTTTAATGTGATTTAGGTGAGAGCATTTAATATGCTCCTCATTCATACTACACTTTTGAGCACACTCTTTTATTTACACTTGTTCTTTTTTTTCCTGAACAACTTATGCTCCGTCTGTTAATGATTTATTTTCTAAATGTATCTATGCTGAAGTTTTGTTACAACATGTTTTGTAGACAATGACTGGATCAAGAAGACAGATTGAGAAAAAACGAAGTACAGCAGAAAAACATGTCAGCTTATGTGTTCTTCAGCAATACTTCTCTGGGAGCTTGAAGGAAGCTGCAAAAAGCATTGGTGGTAAGCATATATACATCGAATGGATCAGTCCACTAATTTGCTAGTATACTGGATACCTATATATTATTCAGTGTTATCTAAAGCAAAAAGAGATAAGAAAAACTCTCAACTCCTGTTGGGCCATTAAGCACAAATATATCATGACCTTTAATTAAAATAGGCACAAATGGAGAATTTTTTTTTTTTTTACAAATTTACAGTTTATTCCAAGACTAATAATTAATAGCATGAATAACAAATAAATGGACAAAGAAAATTGAAACTTTTTCACAATAAACTGAATGATCAATTGTTTAGTGTTGTCTCTTCCAGAAATGCAAGGAAAAGTTTGCCTTAATGATGACACTTGAAGCGCACAATAATCGAGGCAGAGTGCTTCACATGTTTTGAGCTTTGCTTCAGGGTTCAAGTGATTTAAGGGTGCCTTTGACAATGATATGATCTTTTTAAGTTGTTGACAATAGCTCCTCCTATTCGGTGTTAACTTTATGATTCAACGGTCCTTTGTGAAAATTTCTCTTTTAACTTTATCAAGATTTTGTCTTTAGTCCAAATGTAGGATTACAAATGTGGGCACAGTCTTCCCTTTCATATTAAAAGAGAAAAACGTTTTCAAAAAAGTTTTAAGTGTAAACATAGTGAATATAATGAATATCTTTCCCTCTGTTTTCCTTCAAACATGAATTTGGGACTCTCTTCTCTGACAAGTAGGATATGCTATTTTTGATGGCTATTGTATATTGTGTGGAATTTTTTGTAACTGCTTTAAGTGTGAAGTTCTGCTTAATGCAAAGGGAAAACAAAGGCAGAATAAAAACTGAATCCTCAGTATTGGTTAGTAGAAATGGTTTTGGGGATCCGTTGATGTATATTAAGTTGGTCGGACTCGGGTGCAGGTGTTTGATACGGGTGGAGATTCTAGAGGTTGGATTGATCTAAATTTTAAGATTAAGGGATACAGATCCAGGTATGGATACATGTGCGGGGATTCAACTAAAAATTATTCAAATCTATATAAGTACAGTTGTAAAACCTATATTATGTGGAAAACTTTGAGGAAAAAATATTGATCAAGAGGAGAATCTTGGAAGAATATAAAAGAAAAAGGAGTGACATAGGAAATTCTACGTACAAGTATTCCATTTTCTTCAATTCCACCTTGGCTTTTCTTTTGATTACAAAAATCATTGAATCTATCCAAAATTTCTCCGTCAATTTTGGTCGAAGTACTCAAAATCTGTTGAATAGATCAGGTTCAAATCCCACCCCCCACACCCACATCAATGTCGTGTCGACACGGGTGCAACACCGAAAGCGAACAGTCTGAGCAACTTAGGATGTATGCCAAGTAATACTATGGATTTCATACTACCCTGGCACAAGTCGGATTTATCCAAATCGTCCAGGGACTTGTGGAAGTTCAATTTCAGAGGTGGTATGGTGGGTTATATGGAGAGTAAGAAATGCTAGAATTTTGAAGACGAGTTGGATAATGTAGTTAATCTTAAACTCAAACTGAAAGCATTGCTTAGATTTTGGTGGATCAGAGCTACGTCATTTGTTTAAGATACAGAAGCTATGATTGGCTTCCTTTGTTCTTTACATACACTGTACTTTTTCCTCAGCATTTCCTTAATGCTGGTGGAAATGCTGCTATTTGTATATCAATACTATCTGTGTTGGTAAGTAAAAATAGTTGATGTGAAGTATTTGTTCTTTATTATATCAGAGACTTATTTTTTATAAGGATGAGCAAGGGAATGGAAAGTAAAAAAGTATATTGGCTTTTCCTTGAAGCAGTAGACCCTTTCAGAAGGTGGCATTTTAAATTAATTGTTGTGTGTATTTGTGTATTTTGTAGTGTGTCCAACTACCTTGAAAAGGATATGCCGACAACATGGGATATCTAGATGGCCTTCCCGGAAGATAAACAAAGTCAACAGGTCTTTGAAAAAGATACGAACAGTGCTTGAATCTGTCCAAGGGGTAGAAGGGGGTTTGAAGTTCGATCCAGCAACTGGAGGTCTAGTTCCAGCTGGCTCAATTATCCAAGATTTCGATGCACAGAAAAGCATATTTTTCCCATTTAAAGATGTCTCTGTCAAAAATCCTACTTCTGTTTTCCAGGATGCTGTTGTACACTCATCTTCAGGCAATGACAGAGAGAATTCTATGGTGAAAATGGAGGAGGACTCTTGTGCTGATGGGAACCAACTCAGCCAATCAAATCATATCAATACTTCCTCTTTTAAGGAAGGGAATAAATCAAGTATTGAAGTGTTTGGACATTGTGATGAATCCAAGTTGGCAGCATTAGATGCAGGGTCATCCGGACCTGCAAGTCTGAATGCGATGTCATTGACTGATTCCAGAAATGCATCATTGGGATCTTTCCTTACAAAAGAAGGATCCAGGAGGTGGGGATTGAACAATGACCCCTTAGACAATTTTGACTGTCATTTCACTTCTCGGTGCTCGTATCCCATGGTTGTTGGTGGTGATGTTGACAGTAAGATGAAAGGAGATAATGAAATGGATGGTGATGGTGGGGTAATTGAACATAACCAGGCCAGTTCTTCAGCCATGACAGATTCATCCAATGGGTCTGGGTCGATGATAAATGGTAGTTCATCAAGCTCTCGCAGTCGTGATGGGGAGAAGCATTCTAAAGTTGAAGTGAACTGTGGTGATAATGGGTTAACAATTACTGTGAAAGCTACTTACAAAGAAGATACCATCCGATTTAAATTCGACCTTTCAGCAGGGTGCTTCCAACTCTATGAGGATGTTGCTAAGAGGTTTAAACTGCAGACGGGGACATTCCAACTCAAGTATCTTGATGATGAGGAGGAATGGGTGATGTTGGTAAATGACACGGATTTGCATGAGTGTCTTGAGATATTGGAATTTGGTGGTGGTCGTACTGTCAAGTTTCTTGTTCGAGATACACCATGTGCTCTGGGTAGCTCAGGCAGTAGTAACTGCTTTTTGGCTAGTGGCTCTTAACAGCCTCATGCAGGTCCAAAAGCTTCAATCAGGTACTTAAAATGATAACAATGCCACTCAGATGACTTTGAGAGTTGCTAGTTTACACATGAAATACTAGTATGTCCGGTAGAGTTTTTCCATTCTGCCTTTGAATATGGTTATTCATAGCAAGATATACAAAGAAGAAAAGCAGGAGCATAAGAAGATTAGTAGAAGCTGCATAGTAGTTGAAAGTTCATTTGTCGTCTGTTTTCTATTACGTTTGCAGGTGAGATAGTAGGTGCACATCTTTGTACTAGTCAGAAATGAGTTAAAAGGAACTGTCTCAAGTGTCTTACCTACTTAGTAAATATGTTAGTTTAAGAGTGTTATTTTAGGGAATAGTGGAAGCAATAAGTTGTACAACGTCTTTTCAATAAGACTATGTAAAAGTTCTTTCTTCTAATGTTAGTTTGTCTTCTTTTGCACAAGTTTATTTGATGTTTTGCCTAGATACTTGGAAATGTTCATGGACTAAATGGTATTCTTTCCGTTTAAAAAACAATGATATATTTTACTTTTTAATCTATTTAAAAAAGAATGATTCTTATTTTTGGTAATATTTTAATTTATGTTTTTTATGTGACATGTTTAAAGTCACAAGATTAAATGATATTTTGATACAGTTGACATAATTTTAATTTAAGTTCAAAAGATTGAAAAGGCTTTTTTTTATTTTCTTAAATTTTGTCTCAAGTCAAACTAAGTCATTCTTTTTTAAAACAGAGGGAGTATAACATAACTAATTATAACTTAGAATAGAAAAATATGACTACAAAAATTGTGTTTTATTTTCAGTTCTTCTACAAATGTTAGTACTGCACAATGCGCGGTTCATATTAAAAATATATATTATTTTATTTATTTGACCAAAGTAAATTGTTATTAGTACACAATTATTTATTGGGAAAAGGGTTAAAAATGTCCTTATTGAAAATGGCTCAAAAATATCCTTTTTCCATCTATTGGATCAAAAATGCCTTTTCATCCATTTATTTGGATCAAAAATATCCTAAAATTTAAACCTAAAATACCCCTCTCTTTAACAGAAACTGATGTGGTAAAAAATATTTTTAAAATTTTATATGTGGCATTATTATTATTGGTCCACATGTAATTTAACCCAATTTCGTTCTCAATCATATCCATCAATCCAAACTCATTTCAAAAAGACCCAACCCTTTCTACCTTCATCTTCATCTTCCTTCTATAAAATTGTTTTGGAGGATTAATAAAATACTATCAAATTCTTTCAGTATTCTTGGATCTGTGAAAAAGGTTATAAAAATTTCTATATATTCTCGTTCTATGGAAAAAAAATTAATTTACCTGCTAGTTTTGTGGTAGTGAAGATAAGTGCAATTTAATTTGCATACCAAAATGTATCCAAAGAATGAATGATTTGTTAAGATGAGAACAAAAAAAGTCCTTCATTCAATTTCCCCATGGACGCAAGACAAACTCTACTTTTCATCGAATCGAGCCATGTTTATCGCATTTCAACAAAATTGAAGCCTCTAAATGTAGAGAGTTCAATCTCCAATTAGCTCATGAAAGACTTCGAAAAATTCTGAGAAATGCTTGGAACATCATCTTTTTACCGATTATTTTGATATTATTTTATTAATCTTCCAAATAATTTTGTAGAAGAAAGATGAAGAAAGTGGGAGAAATGGCTCTGAATTTGGGTCAATGGGTATGATTTGAATGATATTGGGTCTAATTACATGTGGACCAATAATAAGAATGCCAAACATAAAAATTTTTAAAAAAAATTGCCACAACAGCTTCTGTTAAAGGGAGGGGTATTTTAGGCTTAAGTTTAATTTTAAGGGCATTTTTGATCTAATAGGTGGAAGGAGGGTATTTTAAAGCTATTTTCAATACGTTAAGAAAATTTTTGATCCTTTTCCCGTATTTATTTCCTACAATTGAGACATTGTTTCTATTAGTTACCTGACCTACCATATAAGTTTTATGAGAAAATTCTTTTGAATTTTGATTAAGACAATGATTTATTTAATGTCAAATAATAGATACTTTACAAAAGAAAAATATGATTTTATAAATTCTAAGCGCATAGGTTACTTAATAGTGACATGTTTCTCTCTTTTCATCATAAAATAAATGCTGTTGTTTTAGAATTTTAAATGACATATTTAAATTTTTGTATAATTTGTTATCAAAGACACTTCTACTGAGCTAACAATTTTGCTACTAAGAAATTAGAATGTTGTAGTATATACAAGGCCTCTAATCTATATATTATGATAAAGCTAAATATGAAAACGATGACGTAGCGCTCTCTAAGGACTTCATTCTTATTTTTTTTTTTTTGTGATTTTATTGGCATTTTTCTCTTATTTCTTTCAATTATTTTATTTTCTTACCTCTTCAATTACATAAATTTTACTCTTAATAAATATTAATAAATTTCATAACTCCTAACCTTTCATATTCATAACCCTCAAATAATTTAATATATAAATTTATGACAACTCAAAATCACCCTTATAAAAATCTATTTTGAGACATGTGATGATTATAACTTTTACATTTTTCCTTATTCTTGATCTTTTATTGGTTAATTTTTTTGTCTTTTTTGATATGATTTTGCAGGATGAAGATTGTTAGATATTTTTGTGCCGATTTTACAAGGTAAACTATTTGATGTTCCTAATATGATTATTACTTTTTCTCTATTGCATTTATACATTCAATATTATTATTTTTGAATTCATGATAATATGAATCACATTTTTTTTAGAAAAAACTGTTTGAATTTTTCTCTTTGCTTCTCTTTGTAGCTTATAGAGATTTTTTTTCTTCTTTTTATAGTTTTTGGAGCATTATGTTATGTTGATAACAAAATCCTTCCTTTATCTTTAATTCATAATTAAATATTCTTTAAAGTTTTTATTTGATTAGTTAACTTCATTTTTATATTTTGTTGTTATTGTTGTTGTTATATGGTTAACTTATTTTATTTTCATGTCAGGATATTTTTGAAAATAAAAGCTAAAAAGAAAGTCAACACACACATGTATATATAACTTTGTAGTCATGTAAATCAACTTTTAATAACTATTATGATAGGACATGAGAATGTAAAGTTAATTCATAATTTTTTATAATATTGTATAACTTATAAAAAAATGTTTATTGATATGAAACTTTGTAGTCTTCATATATTTAGTGTTTTTTTTTTTTTTTTTTTTAAAAAAATATTTGAAGTTCTTAAGTTTTTGAGATTTTCAAAGATCACTATTACAATCTGTATGACTTGTTTAGGATAAAAATGACTTAGTAAAGTTGTTCTCTCTCAATCTATTTTCTTTACCAACATAAGAATTATCTAGATAAAAAAAAAAAAGTGGTGTAGCACATCTCTGTGGCCAATAATCTTATTTATCTTTTGATTTTCTCTTTTTCTTTTTTTTTTTTTGACAAATTTTCTGTTTATTTATTTCTTATTTTTGTACAAAAATGAATGTATCAATTGCTACTCCTTCATTGATTCATAATTTTTAACATAAAAATTCAAGTAAAATTCAAGTATCTTTATGTTCCGTACTTTAATGACTTTTGATGATCATAACTCCTAAATTATATTAATAATCATATTCATAATATCATTTGATATTTTATATCACTGTCCTCTAAATAGGGGCATTATAAAATATTTATAAAAAAATTATCAAATTTATATGTATAGTAAAATTAAGACTTTTTTTGTATATATAAAACTAAAAATATAATTTCCTTAACTCTCTCTTTTTTTTCAAGAACAACTTTAAATTTCATAATTTAATTTTCTCAAAATTTATGTTAAAAGTGTTAAAAAAATCATATATATAAGTTAATTTTCTTCTTAACAACATAAATAGAGTGTAAATAAGGATAATAAGAGTAATATTTTTTTTTCTTTTTTCTTTTTACCATAATAAATGTGAATATATGATTAATGTGTATTAAATTTATTATTATTGAAAGCAAATAAAAGTTTCTTTTATTTTTTCTACATTAAAGAAGGTGTTATCCTTTGTACAGTTATTACTCCAATTTATTTATAATAGTTACCACGATAATATTATAATAATAGATTGAGAAAGAACAACTTTTTAACTTTCATATCAATGTTTATATTTTCAACTTTTTTATCATTATGAAAATTTATTTTTAGCAAATTTTTTGAATAAGTAATATCGACGTATTTTAATTTGTGTTTCTCTCTTTTATTATATTATTTATTAAAACATTTATCAAATAGTGAAATTAATTATTTTAAAATACATTTAAGTTTTTCTTATAACCGCGCGAAGCACGGACAAGTACACGAGTTATTTATATGTATGAATTAAGATTATACTATTACAATTACAAATTCATTGTTCATTGATCAATCACGTGAGTATGCATTTCGTCAGCGCATAACGAATATAAATAAAAATCATTCATCATGATTTCACTTCGTTAAGAAAAATGTCAATCAATTGAATCATATTCATTCGGTCAGATTCTCTACTTCTTGCGCCCGTTTAAAAAGATGCAACATGTTGAGAGAAATAAGTGAAAATCTTCTTGGTATGCCCTCGAGGAATCTTCATGAAAATTTTCTCTCTTCAGAGGATCTTTTTTCAGTTTTAAACTAGCATTTCATTGTCACCTAGTATCATTCCAATGTGAAAAATCATTTTAAATACAATATGAAATATAATGTCAAAAATCAACATGTATACTCATTTTTCATATTTAATAATTTTGATTATTTAAGACCAACACTAGAACAAAAATACATTTTTCACTTCCTTTCACCATTAAGTTGCAAATGGAGATAAGCCTAGGACTCATGAGTGATTTCTTGTAATAAACAAGGTTAAAGGTGTACTTGGTTTATTTATAGAACTTTTAATTGGTCATAATTTACCAACTTAAGAAAAAAGAATCATCTAAAACTCTAAAACAAAGTTTCCATGTCATAAATAGGAATAGTTCTACATCAACTATTTTTTTTCTTTTCGAAAAATATTCACACAGGCTTTTACTGATGAGTCAATGAAAAATAAGATGATTAAATTGTTACCTTTAAATAATGTAAGAAATATTTTATCATATATTAATAGTGTAAAAGAATATAAAATTTAAAATGTACCTTGAAGTGATTTCAATTTCAATAGAGAAAGCAACATATATATATATATATATATATATATATATAGTGGGAATTTGAGTTATCTATAACAATCATTCTTTTGTAGCTATATCATATCATATATTTTATCATAGATTCATATATAATTTAAAGTAGAAAGTTCCAAAGTTCAAAGTTGAATTGTCATTTTAATTACCCTTACGTTAAATTAGAATATTGTAAAACATTTAATTAATTAACTACTATTAAATAATAATCATATTTCAACAACCAAATTAACTACTATTTTATGCTAACGTATAGAGATGTAATTTTAATTAATTATTTTTTAGTTTAAATTATATTTTGATAGAAAGTTACACTCCCTATGTCCCTAATTACTTGTCTACTTTTGAATTGTTACACCTATTAAAAAAACAATGATTGACATAGTGAGTTTATCATTTTACCCTTATTAATTATGAAATACATGAATAAAAAACTTGAGTTTTTCAAGAAGTTATACATTTTACTAAGCAATCAATTGATGGTATAAATGGTAAAAAGTTTTTGTCCTTTCTTGATTTGTCAAATTAGACAAGTAATTACGAACAACTAAAAAAGAAAAAATGGACAAGTAATTAAAAAAATAATTAGGGACAGAGTCTCTTTAAATGTTTTAGATGCTCAATAATTAATTCAATGATTTAAGCGAGGGGTCTTTTGTTTCCTCCTCCATTAAATGGCCTAAATTATTCTATACATTAAATGAGAGATTATGATACACTCTAATCAATAAATAGATAGCAAGAATTGGAACAGTTGGATAGAATCATATAATAACTAAACGAACAATTCAATTACTTTTCCGTAGACAATCAAATAAATCACTACATTAACTAATAGCCCGCCATGTTGTAGATACAAAATTTCTAAAAAATTAGAACAGTTGGGTTAAATAATTAATCTTATATTAGTTTTAATTAATGTATTAAAAGAGATCTAAAGAATATGGTTGGGTGGGGGGATATGTAGTAGAAAGTTGGTTTATGAAAATACCCCTCAACTTTCAACTAAATTACCCTTCATTCAAAGAAAAAAACTCTACATGTTTACATAAATAAAAATCCCACAACTTTTCAAATTTCTTGTGAGATTATATAAAGAAATCAATTAGTGCCGGTAAAATGAGTCCATATTTTGGTAACCCGCTAATTCATTCATATTTAATGGGTTGGGTGAGTGACTTTTTACATGGGTAAAATATGGGTTGATACCCATAAAAATATGGGTAAATATGGATAATATGGATAAAATATGGATTAATCAAATGAGTTGAGTTTCTAACTTTTATTCACTCAAAATTCATGATTACCAAATATATTGTAACTTCTCTTCCTTTTTATGTTCTTTTATAAAACTCATTATTTTTCTCTATAATTGAAAATATGGAGTCTTTGACGCTCCAAAAATATATATTTTAAATGTACATTTCTTTTGTTAATTCTAATTATATTTTTTTATTTGTTTAATTTTATATTAGATAATAAATAATAGTGTAAAGTAAGCAAATCATGTACTTGTATTGACATTGGTTAAAGTGCATTAAACATGTTTTACGGTGTGTTTGCTGTGAAGGAAAACATTTTCACTCCTACCCCGACCTCCCCCCCCCCCCAAACCACCCCTTACCAGCCCCCACACCCCAAAAAAAAATTTAATTTTTATTTTTAAAAAATATTTTGAACTTCAAAATTTCATTTTTTCACCCCTACCCTCGACCCCCCACCCACAGCCTACCAGCCCCCCACCCCAAAAAAAATAATTTTAAGTTTGTTTTTAAAAAAATATTTTCAACTTCAAAATTTCATTTTTTCATCCCTACCATCGACCCACCCCCCAAGAAAAATTTTAAGTTTGTTTTTAAAAAATATTTTCAACTTCAAATTTTTATTTTTTCACCCCTACCCTCGATCCCCCCCCCCCTCGGCCAGCCCCTACCACCCCCCTCCCCAATCCCCCCCAAAAAAAATTAAATTTGTTTTTAAAAATATTTCAATTTAATTTTCTACTCTAGTAAAAATAAAAGATATTTCTCAAAAGTATTTTTCATTCATAAACCAAACACTACAAATCTTTTTCAGAAAATATTTTCTACTCACCAACCAAACATGAGAAAATAAGTTAAAAATCTACTTGTTTTCCAGGAAAACATAAATTTATTTTATATTGAAAAGTTATAGGAATTTTTGTTTTACTTTTATGATACAATAAAACTAAATGAAGCATTTTCAACATATTTCATCTAAAAAAAAACTAAAATATTTTCTCCATGTTGAATTCTCCATGGACCAAAATTATTTGAAGCTTGACTTTTTAATGATAAATTATAGTTAAATGATTTTTTTATACAAAAACTTAAGTTGAGTGATTTTATTGATACAAAACAAAGTTTAATGACTTTGTTAGATAAATTGTCAAAGTTGAGTGACCTTTTGAGATATTAACTCGACTAAAATATGGATAAACTAATATTTTACCTAACCCATTTGTTACCCAATCAATTTTTACCCATATCAAATATGAACGGATTGAATTATTACTCATTTTATGTTGACCTATTTTCAACCCGCCCAAATTTAACCCAACACACCCATTTGTCATCACTAAAATCAATACACAACAAGTCAATACATGGCTGCAGCTTCTTTCTAACAAACGTATGGATTCCTTTTCTTGATAGCTAGTGTGAAAATATTTTTAATTCACTTCTGATCCTTATTTTAATCCTCATGAAGCTTTTTCATATTTTTGTAAATTCTCTGAGATCACATTTTTGTTTGTTATACGAAAGGGAAAATTATTTTTTCATTGTGTTTAACTTGATTAGAACACAAACGTGCAACACACGTTCTCATAGACTAATTTTATTATAATGGTCAAATTTCTTTGTCAATAATTTTTGGATTATATTCCTTATATATGACATCTCGCTATAGCAATTAAAAAATATCTGAAAAAACACCGTTTTGAAAAACCTTTTGCATAGTATTATCACAATAAAATAAAGGGAAAAAGGACAAATATACCCCCGAACTATTGTAAATGGTACGCAGATACCCTCCTTCATACTTTTGAGACATTGGTGCCCCCGCCGTAAAAAAAATAGAGCATATATATCATTTATACTAACGGACATACACGTGTCATAATCTTATCCACCGATCCGACATTTATTAAATATCAAATCGATGAATACGATTGCGCCACATGTCCATATTTAGCCTCCCGTTACAGTGAAGAACATATATGCTTTAGTTTTTGGTGACAAGGACACCAATATCCCAAAAATATGACGGAGAATATCTCTATACCATTTAAGATAGTTCGGTGTATATTTGTCCTTTTTCCCTAAAGAAATGCCATAAATTTCTTTATGATTATAATAGAGAAGAATCCAAAGCAATTGTAACTGCACCAATGATAATGCAATTTATTCAAGGGGACAACACTCAATATGAAGCTTTGAAGAGTCCTGACATACTAAAGGAATAAGAAACAAGTAACAAGAATATATATTTTTATAGTATCATTGACTAATGAACAATATTTGAATAAGATTTCTTAATGATACAAATACATTATATCATACTGATTTAGTATCAGTTAAGTATAAAAAATTGAAGATATACAGTGTAATTATTTAGTGGAGTATGAATATAAATAGATATATATTTTTTATTATTTTACTTTTATGGAATATTTGCTTAGTTTCCAAAAGAAATACTTGTCTAATTACTATCCATTTTAAGATGAAAAAATTATAGATAACACATGACGCGGATGAAGCATTCACATTAGTAGAAAGATACAAATGCAACTAAAAATATAATAAAGACCCAACTATAATTAAATACACAATAAGTATTGAAAAGATCACAAGTAGCTAGAAAGAATGTTGTTATTTAGTGGTGAATTATATGAGGAAGTTTTATTTGGTAACAAAGTTACTTTGACGTAAATTAGTCATATATATGTTCGCAAAGTTTGATATTATCATAAAATTAAACTTTTATTTGAATTGTTTTTTCTTCTTAATTCAATATTACATACAAATTGCATTTTTTTTTTTGGTAATCCTTTAACATGTTATTTGAATTACTAGATTATACAGTAGATAATAATACTGCCACGTTTTACTAATAAGATTTAATTTGATATACTAATTAAAATAATAATAGTTTGATATTAAATTTCAACTTATTATTTTTGGGCAGGGGATTAGGTTATATTCTTAATAAATCAAAAGTTACGTAATTAGAGTTGATTTCACTAACTATTTGATTCCATACATTTGCAGGTTCAGGTTCGATAATATAGGGAGTAATATATTAGCTCGAGATTACATTGTCAAAAGTCATTGACTTAATGATTATATTTAATTTATTACAAGAACTTCTACTTATACCTTTTTACATAAAATATTTTTAGTAATTCAACAAAATTGTTAGTTGGTAAATAAATATGAAGATATTAACCATTGACTCAAGATAATTGAGATTCTATTTGAAACATACATATATCACATTTAACATATATATGAGTTATCTTTCAAGATCTGTCAAATCGAATGTTTTCTCTCTTCATCAAAACCCTTATTTAGCGATTAATTTTTAACTCAGGTATGCATATCAATATATTCCATGCATGCAACAAATTTCATTTCATTTAATCAATGGTTCTTTTTATTTTTTCCATACATATATATATATATGTACTTCGTTATCTACAATTATCTCATATGAATTGGAACGAATTAATTAGGTATAGATAAAAATGGAACTATTCCAAAAGGCGGAGAGCGTCCGACTTAGAAATCGAAAAGACAAGTACCTAATAGCGATGGATGACAAAGATAATGTGACACAAAGACGCAAAGGAACAAATAAAGATTCAATTTGGAATGTGGAATTTGTTGAGGGAAGAGAAGACGCGTTTCGTCTCAAGAGTTGTTATGGGAAATATCTAACCACTACCAACACACCATTCATTCCAGGTGTTGTTGGAAAGAAAGTAATCCAAGCAGATCTTCCAGAAAAGAATTACCCATCTGCAGAATGGGAAGCCGTAAGGGATGGATTTCAGGTACGTCTCAAATCATTTTGGGGAACTTACCTTCAACCAAACGGAGGATTACCACCCTGGAGAAATTCAATTACACACGAGGCTCCTAATACTAATAGAAAATACGAAAAAGTCTTGTGGGATATCGAGGTTGTTGAGAAACGTCCTAATTTACATCGTCGAACAAGGTCAGATTCCACCTTTCAGAGATTGGATTTAACTTTTATCAGATCAAATTCACATTCTGTGGCATCCACTCTTGTTTCCCCAAAGACAAAGGCCCAACTTGGAGAACCTCAAGAAATCAGTTAAATCAAATATATATATGTATGCTTATATGTTATCTTCATAAACTAATTGTGCTTATTGAGGAATTGATCATAGAATATCAATTTGTAGATTGAGATTCACATAATTCATTGCTTAAGAATACTAGATTATTCAATATCCAAATATTCGAGGTATATGAAAATTGTGTGTTATTATATAATAATGTCGACTGGTTTAATTATAGGCCCAAGTCAAGTTGATGTCATTTAAAGCTCAATCAAATAATCGAAATAAGAAAATCATATCTTCAAAGTTCATCACTTTAATAAAGGCATTGAAGTCAGGAGACCAATCCAAAGTTTTTTTTCTAGTGGATTCACTATTAACTAATTTACTTCTCACTAAATGTAATTCTATGTGTTTCTCTTGCACTACAAGAAAAATGTGAATTACATGGGGATTTTCCTAGGGATTAATATTAAAATCCGCAGAAAAATTATTTTCCTGCAAATTTTCATACTAATTCCCAGGAAAATCCCCATGTAATTCATCATTTTCTTTTAGTATTGGTGATAATGTCACGGCCCAAGGTATACCCTTGGCATAATATGACGTATATGACCCCAAGATACCTTACCCAAGCCACTTAGCATACATCATACAAGATAATAGAAATAAAGAATATTCAAAATCATAGTTTTATATCACAAAAGAGTTTTGACAAAGCGGAAGTCTAATCATAAGTCTGAATAAACCATCTATTACGTCATAAGGAAAGTGATTGAGATGTAATACATACATCACATACAAAGTCTGAAAATGGAAGTAAAGAAAACAATAATAGTGTCATAGTCCTTGAAATATATTCAGGACTCACCAACTCTTGATCTTCGATTCGTCAATGAGATCAACTAGCCACGAGAGTGAGAGGTAGGAGCGTACGTTAGATAATAACCAAACGGCTGAGAGGTAGGAGCCTTTGTTAGATAATAATCTAACGGCTTTAATTTATAGTAGAAATGCATGTGCATGACTAAAACGTTGGCATAAGAGAAAATATCACCAAATTGTTGAGGAATGATCTCGATTCAAAGCTACACACTTGCCCAAGCTTCTGACCACGATTTTGAAAGAAAAGATTGGTCATACAGTCGTTAGCAAAAGAATATTAATACTGATTTAGTGTACATACTTGCTTTTGTCACGATCCAGACCATCATGATTGACACCCATACTAACCCTCCGGTGGGAGAACAATTAATACTAATTAGCTAACCAACTTTAATCAAAATACTAAGGCATTTAAGTTACATAAACAAGTTAAATGCTAAGGAAAGAAACATGGAGTTCCCATAAACTCCAACAAAAGTCTAACAACTAAAACAAGTGCGGAAGTAACACCTAGAACCTGAAAGTCAACGTACCAAAACTCTAACAATATCCATAAGTCTAAACAAGAAGGGTTACAACCGCCAAACTAATGTACTAATAAACTAGAAAGTCTAAGTCTGAAATGTGGACATATACAGAAAGAGAACTCATGGCAGCCCGAAAGAACTGGCTCACCCTTGAATTCGAAGCGATCATTGATCTTCTAAGTGAGGTTTGTCAATAGCCGTCTGAAGATGCCCTGTACTCAACAAAGAAAGAGTAAGTGCAGTATCAGTACATAACCACAGTGTACTGGTAGGATCACACGGCTATCCCACTAAGTGCAACATACATAAGTCAAAACAACAATACAATAATATGCATACACCAAACATATACAAAATCATCATCATTTACAACAACAAACAATTTCACGATTCTCAAATATCACAGTTATATCAAGTCATTGGTCCTCTCATGGAACCCAAACCCAAACTGTTAGCATACTGAAACGTGGTCCAAAAATTATGCCAAAACGTGGCAACCGATCCCATAATTATGTCGGAATGTGGGAACCGATCCAAGTTAGTGTGTCGGAACGCAACACCTGATCCATTCAATAAGCCACAATCACAATCACAAAGTACATTATCATAATCATATAATCAAGTCATGATTCATGACATTCATCATTCATATATCCTCATTTACAATTACTGTGATCAATAATGCAACATTCGCATACATAGATGTATCATAATGAAGCAAGAACCAGCACCTACCTCGAAACAAGCTTGAAACCCCTAAGAAACTTGGTTCTTCCCTTTCCGGATTCATTCCTCTTGGTCTTGGTCTACAAACAATCATAATAACACAGAAATCAATAAACAATCACTAATTACCCCAATTGATAACAATTCTATCAACCCTAGATCATTCCCATGACCCCTATATCCAAATTAGGGTTGTTTCCACCATAAATTTCAGATCAAATCCCTCCCCCATCGATAATTACCCATTAGATTACGTTCTACGGATCGAAAATGGATTCAAGGAGTGAAATTCTTACCTTTCACCTCAAGAATGGTGGAAAACTATTAAGAAGAGCCCTGGGTTCGTTCCTTAGATCTCAACTTCGAAAATTGTAAAATAAAATGATTTTGAGGTTTATTTTCGACTTTAAGTTGCGTCTGCCCCGCCACAGCGGCCTCACCCCTCTACAGTGGCCTCGCCCTAGCGGCAGAAATCCCCTTCATAGAAGCTTGCATGGAACAATGAGAAAAATTAATATATCAAAGACCCCATTTCACAACACACCTTCAACCCACGACACTCAAAAAATAACCGTTCACGCTAAGATCAGTTTCAAGAGTTCTGCTCACCCGAATTCAATTCTGTAAAGTCGTACAGTTTCATTAACGACTTACCTATTTACTCATGTGATCGAATTCATAATTAGATCACCCAATTGCTACTAGATTTTCCTAGACCTCACAAACACTGATTTCATCCAAATCTGGACTAGGTTGGGAAATCTCAAGTTACTACGAAAAAGTTTTCCGGCCCAAAATTTTTCCCCGTTGGTTTTTGTATAACGACGGGAACATGTCGTTACAATAGATATCAATTTACCCATCACTCATCCTTGAGTGACAAACTTAGGAAAAACAGGCTAAAGAAAGAATGGAGTAGTACCTGAATCAACAAACAATTGGGGATACTTATCTCGTATGTCCTTTTCAGTTTCCCAAGTAGCTTCCTCCATTGGACGATGCTTCCATTGAACTTTCACGGACTTGATCTCCTTGGTCCTCAACTTACGCACATCACGATCAAGAATTGCAACCAGTTCCTTCTCATATTGGAGGTCTTTATCTAACACAATCGAGTCCCACTTAATGATATAATCCCCGTCACCATGATATCTCTTCAACATGGACATATGAAATACCGGATGAACTCCTGATAGGTTAGGAGGTAATGCCAATCTATAAACCATTGGCCCTACACATTCAAGAACCTCAAAGGGACCAATGTAACAAGTACTAAGCTTGCCCTTCTTGCCAAATATTATCACCCTTTCATGAGTGACATCTTAAAAAGAACATTCTCACCAGTCTGAAATGTCATGTCTCTCACCTTATGATCTGCGTACTTCTTCTGTCTACTTTGGGATGCTAGAAGTTTAGTTTGAATACTCTTCACCTTATCTTGAGCATCCTTCACTAAATCAACCCCCAAAGGTTTTATATCTCCAGTCTCAAACCATTCTATGGATGATCTACATCCCCTCCATAAAGTTCCTCAAATGGTGCCATATATATGCTGGAGTGATAACTATTATTATAGGAGAACTCACACAAAAGTAAGAACTTCTACCAATGCCCTCCAAAATCAATCACACATGCCCTCAACATGTCTTCTAATACTTGAATAGTACTCTTAGACTGCCCGTCCGTCTGTGGATGGAAGACTGTACTAAAACTGAGTTGTGTGCCCAATTCATCATGTAACTTCCTCCAAAACTTGGATGTGCATTGGGTACCACGGTCTAAGATGATAGAAGGGGCACCCCATGCAACTTCACCATCTCTTTCACATAAACTTTAGCCAATTGTTTAGCATTATAATCTATTCTTACCGGAATAAAATGGGCTGATTTAGTCAATCTATCACCCACTACCCAAATAGAATCAAACTTTCCAAAGTCTTGGGAAGACCAACCACAAAATCCATGGCTATCCTCTCCCACTTCCATTCTGGAATTGACATTCTTTGAAGTAAACCTACAGGCCTTTGATCTTCATATTTCACTTGTTGGCAAGTTTGACACTTAGCCACAAACTCCGCTATGTCCTTCTTCATGCCCGACCACTAATAAATTCGCTTCAAATCTTGGTACATCTTGGTCACAACCGGATGAATAGAATATTGCGAACCATGGGATTCTGTCAACAATTTCTGAATCAAGTCATCAACTTGACAAATCCTTCCTTTAAAATTGAACACACCTTCCACATCAAGAGTGGTCTCTTGTGCCTTACCAATCACAATTTTTTTTTTCTTAAGTTCATTGAAATTTTCATCCTCAAATTGTTTGGAATTGATCTTTTCAATGAATGTGGCCCTCATTCAATACTAGCAAACATCCCACCTCTCTCTGAGATGCCCAACTTGCATGAATTTAGACTCTAAGGTCTAAATTTTCTTAGCCAAGGGTTGCTTGGATACACTTAAGCAAGCTAAACTACCATACTCACTACTTTTCGACTCAAAATGGATGCCACCACATTAGCCTTACCCGGATGATATTGAATGGTCAGATCATAATCCTTGAGTAACTCCATCCACCTTCGATGTTTCAAATTCAGATTCTTTTGAGTGAACACATGCTACAAATTACGATGGTCAGTAAACACCTCACTCTTAACACCATAAAGGTAATGCCGCCAGATCTTAAGAGCAAATACTACCGCTACCAACTCCAAATCATGGGTTGGGTAATTCCTCTCATGCACCTTCAATTGATACAATGCATAACCTATAACATTCTTCTCCTGCATCAACACAGCACCCAAACCAAAATGTGAAGCATCACAATAAACAATAAAATTTTTACCTTCAACTGGTAGTGCTAGAATAGGTGCGGTGGTCAAAAGAGTCTTGAGCTTTTGAAAGCTCTTCTCACATTTTTTAGTCCATTCAAATGGTATCTCCTTTTTGGTCAAATTTGTCAAGTGAGTGGCAATAGAAACAAAGTTCTTCACAAATCGACGATAATATCTAGCGAGCCCCACCAAAACTCCTAACTTCCGTCACAGATCTAGGCCGAACCCAATTCTTAATCGCCTAAATCTTTTGGGGATCTACCATTACTCCTTTTTTTGAACTAAATGTCCAAAAATGCAATAGAAGTCAACCAAAATTCACACTTAGAAAATTTAGCATACAATCTTTGTTTCCCAATAAAACCCAGAACAATACAAAGATGCTCATCATGCTCTTCCTCACTTTTTGAATAGACCAAAATATCATCAATAAAGACTAACAAATGAGTCAAGAAATGTCTTGAACACCCCCATTCATCAAACTCATGAAAGTTCCAGGCGCATTAGTCAAACCAAACGACATAACTAGGAACTCGTAGTGCCTATAGTGGGTTCTAAATGTCGTCTTGGGTACATCCTTAGGCCTAATTTTTAATTGATGGTAACCAGACCTTAGATCAATCTTGGAGAAAAATGATGCACCTTGCAATTGGTCAAAAAGATCATCTATTTGAGGCAAAGGGTACTTTTTTTGAATAATGACCCTATTTAATTATCGGTAATCTATACACATTCTTATACTACCATCCTTTTTCTTAACAAACAAAACTAGAGCACCCCATGGGGAAACACTCAGACGAATAAATTCCTTATGAAGAAACTCTTGGATTTGAGCCTTAAGCTCTCTTAATTCTGCTGGAGCCATGCGATATGGAGAGATAGAAATGGGATGAGTACCAGATTCTAAATCAATGCAGAAGTCTATATTTCTATCGGGAGGCATACCAGACTATTCATTAGGAAACACTTCTCTAAATTTTGACACCATTGGAATAGACTCAATAGATGGAGACTCAACCTCAACATCTTGAATATGAGCCAAATAAGCCAAACAACCCTATCCTACCAGTTTACTATCCCGAATGGAGGATATGATCTTAGCTTGCTTAGGATTGTACACCTCTTCCCATTCTAATATTTCTTCCTGAGATTTCTAGAGTTACAGACTTAGTATTGTAATTAAGTATAACATAATAGGGGGACAACCAAGTCATGCCTAAGATTATATCAAAGTCAGTCATATCCAAAATCACCAAATCAGCCCAAATCTGGAAACCCATAAACAAAATAGGACAAGCACGATAGACATGTGTGATTATGACGGACTTTCCAACTAGGGTAAAAACATAGATGTGGGCATCAAGTATATCACAAATCATAGCAAATTCTGAGGCAAATTGCACGGATACATATGAATAAGTAGAACCCGGATCAAATAACACATTAGTCATCCGGTCACAAACAAGAATAGTGCTTGTGATCACTCCGTCAGCCGCCTCTACCTCATTTTTGTTCGAAAAGGCGTAACACTAAGCCCTATCATCTTGACGGGCGACTTCCCTGCTTGGCTGTGCTGCACCTTTGCCTGCGTTACCATATCCTCTACCCCCACAGCCTCGCTGTTTACCTTCTTACCCACCTTATGGACCTCCTCGACCATTATTACCATTTCCCGCGGGTACCACTGCTCTAGACTGCTGTTGCACAGAATCCATCATGCGCGGGTGGGTACAATCTCTCCTCACATGCCCAGGTTCTACATAGTTGTAATATGTACTATCAAAAGATGGCTTGCTGCCCGCCGAAGGTGTGACTCCCTGGCTATCCTGAATCAAATTATAAGGTGGAGTTCCTGAGTAATTACCTGTAGAGGCGGGCATAGCGGACTGAATTGGCTTGGCTGCAAGCTTTGTCCTTTCGGACCCCTTAGAGTAAGAACCATGAAAGTTACCTGAGTTCTTGGCCCTTTTAGCCAATGCCTTAGTTTGACCGTCTCACCTTATCCCCTTCACTTTCTTAACAAAGTCTGTGTCCTTATTAAAGCTCTTCCCTGCAGAGGTCATATATATGAACAGATAATACCTACAACTCAGAGTTTAGTCCCCTAATAAATAAGCGGTTCCTTTCTTCCTCAGTAGTCACCAATTGTGTAGCATATCTAGACAAAACATGGAACTTGGCCTCATAAGCTGCCACAGACATACCACCTTGCTCAAAAGTCATGAACTCATCCTTCTTGTGATCTCTTAAAGTCCTAGGCACATATTTCTCTAGAAACAGAGCATGAAACTGGGTCCAAGAAAGTGGGGCTAAGGTTGAAGATCTGCACTCCACATAAGCTCTCCACCAGTGCTTAGCCTCACCTTGAAGTCGAAAAGTCACGAACTCAACCCCATATTGATGGACAATTCCCAACTTTTGAAGCCTCTCATAGCAGTCTAAAATAAACTCATAAGCATCCTCACTCTCAGAACCAAGAAATACAGGAGGCTTTAGCTTTAAAAATGTAGTCAACATTTCATGCTCATTACCAGTCATAACAGAACCCAACAAAGGACGGAAGAAAGCATCATTACCTCCACTTCCACCAACCTTGGGCGCAGTGCTAGCAACAGGGGGATTAGTAGGAGTTTGAGTTGCTTGAACAGAGGAAAGCACTTCAGGACCAACCAATCCCTTCAAGAATGACATGAGCTGCTGAGCTGACACAGGGTCCAAATGAGGAATACCTGTAGTTTCAGCCAGTACCTCTTTCTCTTGTCCAACCTCCTCAAAATTTTAAACCTCAACATTTTCCTTGATCTCTTCATGATGCATAGAAGGGGCTTCATTTCTAGGAGCATTTTCAACCGGTGCTCTATCCCTAGTAGGCGCCACTCTTCCTCGGCCTCTACCCGTAGCTCTTTTTCTACCCCAGTCTCGATCATGCCTCTCACTGTGGATTCTTCAACTGGAGCATTGACGAAAGCTACGGGCCTGACACCGTTGAATCTAGTATTAACCATCTGCGGACAGAAGAGTGAAGGAGGTTAGATACCAATTTGAATCACCAGATACCATTTGGAATTAAGTTATAGCACGAAAGGAGATAAGAGAAAACAGAGAGATTTTCGAATGTCCTATAGCCTCTTGAAGAAACGTACAGACATCTCCGTACCATTTCGCAAGACTCTACTAAACTCATTTTGGTACATCGAGATCAACGAACCTAGGCTCTGATACTAACTTTGTCACGACCTAGACTGTCGTGATTGGCACCCACACTAACGCTCCGGTGGAAGAACCATTAATACTAATTAGCTAACCAACTTTAATCAAAATACCAAGACATTTAAGTTACGAAAGCAAGTTAAATGTTAAGAAAAGAAACAGGGAGTTCCCATAAACTCCAACAAAAGTCTAACAACTAAAAAAAGTGTAGAAGTAATACCTAGAACCTGAAAGTTGATGTACCAAAACTCTAACAAGATCCATAAATCTAAACAAGAAGGGTTACAACTCCCAAACTAATGTACAAATAACTAACTAGAAAGTCTAAGTCCAAAATGCGGACATAAACAGAAAGAGAACTCATGGCAGCCCGAAAGAACTGGCTCACCCTTGAATTCGAAGTGATCACTGATCTACTAAGCGAGGTCTGTCAATAGCCGCCTGAAGATACCCTGTATTCAACAAAGAAAGAGCAAGTGCTATATTAGTACAAAACCACAGTGTACTAGTAGGATCACACAACTATCCCACTAAATGCAACAAACATAAGTCAAAACAACAATACAGTAACATCTATACATCGAAATATATAATATCATCATCATTTACAACAACGAACAGTTTCACGATTCTCAAATATCAGAGTTATATCAAATCATTGGTCCTCTCATGGAACCCAAACCCAAACTGTTAGCATACTGGAACATGGTACCCGATCTAATAATTATGCCGCAACATGGCAACCGATTCCATAATTAATGCTGGAACATGGCAACCGATCTAAGTTAGTGTGTCGGAACACAACACCCAATCCATTTAACAAGCCACAATTACAATCACAAAGTACATTCTCATAATCATACAATCAAGTCATTATTCATGGCATTCATCATTCATATATCCTCATTTACAATTAATGTGATCAATAATGCAACATTCGCATATATACATGTATCATAATGAAGCAAGAACATACATACATCACACAATCATAGAATCACAACCATCACCTACCTCAAAACAAGCTTGAAACCCCTAAGAAACTTAGTTCTTCCCTTTTCGAATTTGTTCCGCTTGTTCTTGGTCTACAAACAATCATAATAACACAGAAATCAATAAACAATCACCAATTACACGAATTGATAACAATTCTATCAACCCTAGATCATACCCATGATCCCCATATCCAAATTAGGGTTGTTTCCACCATAAATCCATATAAAAACCCTCCCCCAAAGATAATTACCCATTAGATTATGTTCTATAGATTGAAAGGTGGATTCAGGGAGTGAAATTCTTACCTTTAGCCTTAAGAATGCTGAAAAACTGTTAGGAAAAGCCCTGAGTTTGTCCTTAGCTCTCAAGTTCAAAAAATGAAGAATAAAACGATTTTGGGGTTTATTTCCGACTTTAAGTTGCATTTGCCCCGCCACATCGGCCTCACCCCGCTACAGCGGCCCTGCCCTGGCGGCAGAAATCCCCGTCATAACGGCTTGCACGGAACAGTGAGAAAAATTAATAAATTCGAGATCCCATTTCACAACACACCGTTAACCAATGACACTCAGAAAATACCCGTTCACGCTAAAATCAGTTTCGGAAGTTCTGCTCACCCAAATTTAATTTTGAAAAGACGTACAGGTTCCTTAACGACTTACCTATCTACTCATGTGATCGAATTCATAATTAGATCACCCAATTGCTACCAGATTATCCTAGACCTCACAGACTCCAATTTTGTCCAAATCTGAACTAGGTTGGAAAATCTCAAGTTACTACGAAAAAGTTTTTCGACCCAAAATTTTTCCCCATTGGCTTTTCTATAACGACGGGAACAAGTCGTTACAGCTTTACGCACACATTCTCTTGTATAAGAAGCAACAATCACTTGCTTGTTTCATGATCTCTCATTTGACTATTAGTGTATAAACTTACATAAGTTGCTTGTAGCTTGGTGGTTTAATTTAAAACTTTTAAGTGGGGGTCATGAGTTTAAATCCTTGTATCAACTTTTTGACTACGAAACCCATGGGCCTAATTCATTAAAAAATCTTATTTGTATTAGACCTTACTATCCTAGCCTCGTAGTTAAGGCTAGAACTTCAAAGTAAGACATCATAAGTTCCTCTACAGCTTTATTTCTTTTTAATTTGTTGTAACTTTTAAAAGTATGTTAAAAATATTGTAAATCATAATAATTAACAACTTAAATTTGATTATATATTTTAAAGATTACTAAAATGTGTATAATAGATCATTAAAATTAACAACTTAATATATTTTACAATTTTGGTTGACTCTCGAAATTCTGTCAATGATACGTATGTTGGAACATGGAGAGCAACATAATATTTAAAAATTACATAAAAATATAATAAATACCAGTAATTACTTGTGATTTAAAATATTCAAAAATTCTATCAAAATTTAATTGACTCTTCAAATGTTATATTTATCACATAAATTAAGATAATATATATATATATATATATATATAACGAGGCTCAGGTGCGGAGCCTTCCACTGTGGACCGAGACTACGCAAAGGTAGATATATATATATATATATAGTGGATCGGTGGTAGTTTGAAGGAGGAATATGCCAATGATGACGGTCTTAAGAAGGAATTGAGAATCTTGAAGAAGGTGGTGTTGTGTTTAAAGAGATGATCGAGACATCAGGTGTACGAGACATCAAGCCAATGGAGAAAGTGCTTAATTGGACTTCCACTCCGCTCTTGATTTCTCGCTCATCTTGATAGACAGAGATGAATTCTATGTCATTTCAAAAATCGGTGGTAGTCCGTAGGAGGACCGGAACCCACCTTTTATATCTTTTTACCTAATTATCTTTTAATTTCCTTCGTAATGTTTTGAAAAAAGTAAAATGGCCCTGGTCATGGACAAAGTTCGTATATCCTTATTTTCAATGAAAGCCACCTTATTGCGAAAAAATTATTTCACTTGCTTTAATTCTACTATCTAACTGTCTTTATTTCAGTAAACATGAATTTAAATCTATCAACATCAAGTCATGTCACAAGCTGAATGAATAAATGAGGTAGATGACAACGTGTTCTAAGAGTATGATGACAAGATCATGATATCCAAATACATTGCCATTGATTGGAATGGTTCAAGGATCATGATAATTCGAATCTGGATGATACAGAAACTATGAATCTAGAAAAGGATGAATGTGTCAAAGAAACACGAATCAACGTCTATCTGACTGAAGCTTAGAAAAGAGAAATCATTGATTTACTTAGATAAAACATTGATACATTTATCTCACGAGTCGTCAGTCGACCTGATACTATGTTTGAAGGCTCAGAGTTTCTTATACTTCTTTCCTTGTAATCACATCATTTGCATGTGATCACCTTATGTTTTATAGTTAGAAAATTATCCTTTGTAATGAACTACGTATGACCTGAATTCTCAAGAATGAGATACGTAGGCGGCTTGTGTCGGCCTCGGTCACCCTTTTATCTATTTTCAATATTCCTCTTTATGATGAACTACGTTTGACCTGAATTCTCAAGAATGAGATACGTAGGCGAGCTATGTTGGCCTTGGTATTTTCTTATCAAAATTTCCTATTTTTGTTAATCCATGAGAGGAGAACTACGTTTGACCTGATTCCTGCCTCAATGGAATACGTAGGCACCATAATGGTTCAGTCATATCTCTCGTAGATTTCTATTTTTCTTTACAATAGAAACTAGGAAAGAATTTTTGAGAGGGACTCAAAAATTCTCAAGAAGAGGATCTCTCCGACAAGTCAAGACTGAAGATACATTGTGAGTTGCAACTGGGACATAATTTTTGAGAGGTACTAAAAAATTCTAGAAGTCATATATCAACAACTTGAGATACTCCAAGACATCTAACTGAGACAGAAATTTTTTAGGTTGGCCTCAAAAATTTCTTCAAGCATCACTAGAAGTAAAGTCTTTTGTTTCAAATATTTCGAGCATGATTAGAAGCTTAAAGCTAACTATTAATGATATCTGGAATCATTAAAGTTCATAGTCAACTTCAACAATCTCTGACACCATGAACTTTTAGAGTCAACTGCAAAAATTTCCAATCATAGTAGATTTCGAGAGGACTATGTTAGAAATATGCCAAGCTTTAAGGATCTTTGGAATTCTCTAGAACAATCTATCAGACACGTCAAAATTTTTGAACCAAGGACGTTCATTTAAGTTATATGTGACATGACATTTCACAGCGACCTTTCCCAAGTTGATTTTTGAAAATCCTTTTTTAAATATTTTTAGTATGTCAAATATTTTGTATAATTTCATCATATGTCTATCGAGAAGCTAGAGATCGGAGCGATCAATCAAAGATAACAAGACAAGGATCAAGCCACTAAAGAAGTCAACAAATATTAGTTTGTTTTAAGAACTAACAATATTTCTGTGCATGCAGGTCTATAAGAATGCCACAAGATCATCATATTCCTCCGTTCAATAAATGCGGAGAAGTCAAAAGGGCGAGCAGCTCCCCAAAATTGACAACTTTTGTGTGAATGTAGGAAAGTCATTGAAGTTTTTAGAAGAAAAAGAAACAGTTCAGAATACGAGCAACGACACCTCGTTCAAATCTCTAACAAAGCATGAGTCACAACGGAAACAAAGTTTTCAAAATAGGAACAAATGAAAGCATCACTGTCCACATGTACAAGCATCTACAATGACATCAAATTACATTTTTTCAGCATCAAGAACGTTTGAAGAATATTCACATATCATGTCGATATCATACAGGATAACGTGAACCACCTAGAGGGACATCATCTTTACCACTTAGGGGGACATTTCTACAGTATTATCAAATGAGATAATACCATCGCAGGGAGGGCCATCAAATATTCAAACTGCAGGGAGGACCATCATGTATTCAAAATGCCAAGAGGGACATTGCATCTTTCAATGCTGAGATGGCCATTACATATTTAAACCATCGGGAGGGCTATCATATATGCAAATGCCAAAAGCGTCATTGCATCTTCAAATGCCAAAAGGGCAGTTACATATTCAAACCGTCGGGAGGGCCATCGTGTATTTAAAAGGCTAAAAGGGGCATTGTATCTTCCAATGCCAAGAGGGGCATTACATATTCAAACCACCAAGAGGGCTATTATATCTTCAAAATCCAAGAGGGTCATTACATATTCAAACCACCGTAAGGACCATCATGTATTTAAAATTCTAAGAGAGACATTGCACCTTCAAATGCCAAGAGGGTCATTACATATTTAAACCAATGAGAGGATCATTACATCTTCAAAATGCCAAGGTGCCATTGTATATTCAAACCACCGAGAGGGCCATCCATATTATATTATCAGAGGTGATAATATCATTGTTGAAAGGATCATCATCGTCATCCTACCTACGGATCAGCTTCATCATCCTACCTACGGATCTTCATTATCATCATCCTACCAATGGATCATCAACATTATCCTACTAATAGATTAGCTTCCTACCAATGAATGATCAACATTATCTTACCAATGGATCAACATCATCCTACTAATGGATCAACTTCCTACAAATAGATCATTATCATTGTCTTACCAATGGATCAACATTATCGTACAAATGGATCACCGTCATCATCCTACCAATGTATCACCATCATCATCCTACCAATGGAGCATCATCATCCTACCAATGGATCAACATCATTCTACCGATGGATCATCATTATCATCATCATTCAATCAATGGAGCATCAACATCATCATCCTAATGTGTAGCGTTATCATCCTAACAATGGAGCATTATCATCTTCTCAATGAAGCATCGTCATCAATAATATTGAAGTATTGAGAAAGTCATCATCATGTCGCATCATATTAATTCATCATCTATTGCGTCAAAATCGACAGAGGCTGACATAAGAACATTTATAGAAAAGAACATGTGGTGAATACGGTAAAATATATCACTTCTCTATTTAAAATGTAGTTTCTACAAACAAGTTTATTTTAGTCTTTGTCGATAACATCTAAGAGGATGAATTCTTAAATCAAACCACATGTACGAACGACATAAAAAAGGATGCATCACAACGTGGAGTTTTTTCTTAGTAGCAAACTGGGACATAGTTCGAAGAGGAGCATCAAACTCTTAGGACGTGAGTTGATGAATGAATTCCACCATAATCAAACCACACCCCTATCAGAAGACATGTGGGTTTTTCTTTGAGTTTATTAGTTTCAGTTTTGCATCCGTAAAATTTCGGCTCTCACCGGAAGTAACTTTCCAATTTGAGTGATAATGCTCCAAGAACTTTGGAAATTATGTCCATGTAAATTCTTATTTATGGATGTGAAGAGATCCACATCAATGGCTAAGAGGTTGCAAGCGTATTTTTCATACTCGACTTATTTGTCACTCTTCCATAATTAAAGGTTATCTTAGCATGCTAGATTTCCTTTTCAACCGATCGAGTTGAACTACAAAGAACATGATTTCTAAGGTTTAGGGATATGTAGGCAGATTCAATGTTGAAAACTCAGTTGTATTCTGACAATTTCTCTAAAATCTTATTCCCGAGAATTCTGGTTTCTTCATAATTTGATATCAGGATAACTTTTGAATTCTTTCGAAATCCTACATTAAATCAAGCGTATCGAACTACAAGTGGCCTGAATTCTCATATAGCCTGAGATATGTAGGAAACCCACTTTCAGGTTTAGTCATAATTCCTAAAGTTCATTCCAAAGTCTATCTTCGTACGGATGAAGATGTGGTCTTTCAAAATTGGATTCGTCAATTTCACTTGCCTCAAATTTCTTTCATCAATCCAAGTCAAACGAAGGACAATTGTTGAAACTCAATTTTGACCCTCCACAATATAAATTAATCATCACGCTTCTTCAATTTTGAACGATTTGAAATAATTAGTTTTATAACATTCAAAATATATTTTTAAAAATATTTTAAAGTAATTTTAGTCATTTTTATAATTTTAAAATAATAAATATATTTTTATATATAATAAGTATATTTTAGGGATATTCAAAAATCGTATAAAAAATTCTTACTTTTACTTAAATATTTTATTAGTAGTTTATATTTTAGTTATTTTATAATCAAGATGATTATTTTATTTCGTTAAGATTAAGAAGCTCATTAATTAATTTATATTAATTTTTTTTGTTTAAATTTTGATTGAATTTACCGATTAAATTCAATTTGATTCCGTTCTAAATTCAATTGGCCACAATTGCAATTCAATGGACCATTTATTGAAGCAAATCGGTTATATCTTGAACCAACTTTGGCCCATTATTCTTGGACCATCAATTCCATCATCAATACAATTCCTAGCCCACCAAAAAACCCAATTCGGCCCAACATACATATCCATACGTACAACATTACGTGACTAAAACGACCCCAACTGTGTCTTTTTCCTCTCGAACCAGCAGTCCAGAAACTCCAACAGACTTGACCGTGACCCCAGTGATCCAAATGGCGTCCTTTTCCCTCTCTCCCTTATCCGTTCATACACAAAGAGTTGGAGAATAATCTACGTGTCGCCATCTTACACCTCCTTCGTCCTTCATCAAGAAATCGAACGACTATTCTCTCAATTCCGTTGAGAATTGGTGCTATTGCATAGGTTTGAACCTCATCCTCAGAATTCAAGTTTCGAATTCTCTCAAACTTTCAACCTATTTTTCCACCCTTTTCAATTCCAATCTCTGCCTATATATATCCCTCTACCCTTTCCTGTTTTAGAGAGTTATTGGACCCCCAAGAAAAATAGTTTTCATACAGTGATTTAGGAACTGAAAATTCACAAATACAATACAAATAAATTCAGTGGTTACTCATGAAATAGATATACAAAAATAGAAAAGTTGAATAGCTTGAGTCCAAGTTTTAACTCTACTGTTCCATTCATTGTCTTCTCAGAGTTCGTCGGAATTCACTTTGTTGTCGTGGAAAGCTTTTCATCTCGTTGTCTCAGTCGCTGCTCGAAAAGAGGTAAAATCCTCTTATCTTTCTATTTAGTTCCCAGTTTCCTCATTGATTTGTTTGTGTTCTTAAGATTGTTAAAGTTGAGGATGTGAAATCTCAGAATGGTGATTCTAACATATCTTTCTGCCTAAGGAATGTTGAATTGTTTTCTGATATGAAATTTTAGTTGTGGTCTGTTCTTTACTGATTTCAAAATTCTCTTATGTAGTGTTTTTGGGTCTAATGACTTCTCTAATTTCGAAATTTTTTTATTTGGTGATCCATGGTCTTGAGTTTCCTTTCAAGATGCTTTTTGTTTCTGTTCAAGTCTCTCTTTTTTTCAGTCTATAGTTGCTTAAGTTCATAGTTGTTTTAAATCTTATACTCATCTAAGAGTTAGTTATTTACTTGAGTGTTCTACCTTGGAAGTTATTTTGTTTTAGGCTTGACTTGCATTTATATGATTTACTCATGCTTCGAGATTTGGTTGTCAGAAACCCCCCTTTGTTGTTGGGTTTGTTAAATGTTTTGTTTTAGTTTCTTAAAGAACTCAAGTTGCTGCCTGACTCTCTATTTTGAACTTCTTGCCTTAATTTCCTAGTGTTGGATATGTGAAATATGATAAAGTTTGGCTCTCTCTTTAGTTGTTTTGGCACTTGCCTTTGGTAGTTAATTTAGGCTGAATCAATAACATCATTAGATTAATTTTCTATCTTATTGTGTAATGTATGTGCCCCCATTTATAGCTATTTGAGTACAGTAGACAAATGTGTTGTGATGTTTGATTATTAGGACTCCAAATAGGCAGTTTCTTATGTTTTAATCTTCTAGTTATGGCTTGAGTCATTTTATGAATCTTTATGTTATATGTTGTTGTTTTCTTCAAATTTCTTTCGTGAAAATGATAAAAATGATCATAGTTCAATGTTGGCTCATGACTAGAGTTCCATGTTCACCCAGAACGCAAGTTTCCCCCCTCTTTTCTCTTGGTGTGCATAAAAGTTTAGATTGTGAAACTCCTTAAATTAATCAACTTGTCTCAAATGGATTACATTTTATTGTTTAGTGTCAATCTAAGTTTCCAAAAATTTAGTTTTGCATTGAATTGGATCTAGTTTCACTCTCTTTGAGTTTCATCTTCTAAGCATGAAAGTTGGGTTGATGTTTTGAGTTTATTGTCACACACAAATTCTTTTATCATCGTTCATTGAAAAAAAAATGTTAACTTATTCTATATCGATTGGTTATGTGGAATGATCATTAATTTATATAGTTTCTTTGTATTTGTTAAATTTTATACTTTAAGTTATGCCATAGTATTTACTGTTGAACATGGAATGTCATAGCTAGATATTCTACGCTAATTATTCCTCTAAATCTGCACCTTTATTTGCTTAACTGAAAGCCTGTAAATAATTTAAAATGGTTCCTTAAAATTTCTATTTGTTCATGTATGTGTTTTTTCTTAATGAATCCTTGTGAAAATATTTGAGTAGAATGTATATGGTGATTTAGTTCTATGTGAAAATCTAATTTATTGTTATAGCATATGAGATTTCTTCTTATTAATGTATTTTTTCTAATCTCCATGTGATCCTGTTCGAGTCCATTTGGACTCCATTTATTCATCCTCGAATCTTCGAAGTGGGCCACAGAGGCCCATTTGCTTTTTCCATCGATTCACCCTCATCCAAAGGAGTATGGCTGCGAAATCAAGTGAAGTTGAAAGTAAATATACAGGTGGAAGGAGCAAATATACACTGATATACAACAGTATACATCTGCATACATAAACTGTATACAATTTCAGTAAACTCGAAATTAGGCCTCTAGCCTAAGATCTTTGTACTAGTAGTACAAAGGGGACTAAAAAGATCAGATTTCATAAAAAAAAATGGGCTCAAAAGGCCCAAATGATGCAACCTCATTAGAATTTAGGACAGGTGGAAGAATGGGCATATTAGTCCAACAATCTGAAATTGGGCAAAAGCCCAACTTTATTCTCTCATTTACTTATCATTTATTATCATTATTATTGTTTGACTCTAACTTTATTTATTTGATTAATTTAATTAAATCCCTTAAAGATGAACTATTTTATTTATGAAGATTTATTTCATTTAAATGATTTAGTCAATTGATTTGTCTTAGTCAATTTTTCTAAAGCTTACTTTCCTTTCTAAATTATTTCAAAGTGTTTAAGTTAATTTATTTTCAAATAATTTTAAATATTTTATTTATTTAATTAATATTTTCAAAGTTGGTCAAATAACTTAGTCAAGTCGTAGGTCAACCACGCGTTAGTGGACACTTAAAGTGCCTAACACCTTCTTGAAGTGTAAATTGAACTCCGAAACCTTTTGGTATTTTCAAATGATTTTTTTGTTTAAGTCTTTTGAAATTTGTAAGTTTCTTGATTTTCTTTAAAAAAATTAAGTTGTGACTCTTCAAAATCAATTTTTTCTTAAAAGGTTAATTGATTTTTGAAAAATAAGTCTTTTTTTTCTATTTCAATAAAACATCGAGAACCGTTCGGGGTCCGATCAAAATAAACTGGACATGCTATCCAACTAGAATTGACAATCCGAACTCAATGAAATAGTCGGATTTCCAAAAAAGTCAAATGATAGAAATACCTTCCAGACCACTCTTAAGGTTAAAACTCAACTTTTAGCCCAAACGCCTCAAAACTCAACTGAAGGCCTTGAAAACCTTACCAACCACCTCGCTAGCTCAAACTTGACGTTCCGAATGTGATGGAACTAAAGGAAATCCTATCCGACGCTTGGAATTCCAAATGTTGACCGAAGTCAACTCTATCAAGAATTCACAACTCAAAAAGGGTCAAATTACCAAAAACGCATCCGATCACATTGGGGATCACACCAAACATCCCAAGCATGAAAACTCTAAGGGGAAGGGTAAAATTATCAATTTACAATCAAAAGAAAATTCACAACAAATGGGACATTACAAGAGACTTTCAATAACGATCCCCTTGTTCCAAATCTATGGCCTCTGTAGGACTTGGTCTTAATTGACTCTAGCTAGTAGATCCACCTAAGCTCATAATTATGGTCCTTACCTTGGCTTGTAGGGCACTCTCTTTTCGGTGTAGGTGTAGTACACTAAACTCCATGTTATAACTTACATGGTTTATGTCGATAAACAATGTCTCCAATAAAGGTTTATGTTTTCCACAAAAGACTTATGTTATATCTATGATTAAGATTTAAAGAAGATTGCATGACCTTGTACTATGTTTTATAAAATCATATGATCATATTTATATTATGCTTTCTTGGTCATTACATTATTATGTTTTCAGACTTGTCATGTTATCATGCTATGTCCATGCATCTTTTTCCATATCCAGTATATTCTGAGTATTGACCGCATGCATTCTTGTGCTTATATTGTTTTATAATATATGTTCTGACACACATTCTTTTGGCCATTGTTAGTATTGGATCCCATAAGCTTTTCTCATATTTGGTGAGTCCTCATAGTTCAGGGACATTGCTTCACTTATGTTTCTTTAATGTCATTCAAACTTATTTCAGCTGTCAGATTGTTCAAGTGAGCTAAGGCTTGTCCTACTCACTCATTATGGAGTAGAGGTTTGTTGTCAGACATTAGTCTTTCCACAATTATATCTTTGTACTTTGATTTCATGATATGTTGAGATTCTCATTTGAGACTTATTTCGCTTATCTCTTTATTTTATTTATGTAATTTTTCTTAGTGTCATGCTATGTCATGTGGTTTTCTTAGAGTGTCTTGGATTTTAAGTACCATGTCACATCTAGGGCATAGTCTTGGGTCGTGGTAATTCACTATCTCATTTTCAGGTAATGTTTCCACTACCATTTTGTTGACCACATTTTTTCTAGTCTATTTTCCAATGATTTTGTCATCATTTTTTTTTAATTTGATGCTACCTCTAAGAGACAAATGTATTCAAGATAATAAGACAATGGTTAAATCAACAAACAATTGCTCTAGCCCCACTGTGGATGCCAAACTATTTACAAGTCAAATAGTACAATAAAATTTATATTAGGGAAGAACACACACATCTTGATTTAACTCTTATTAGGTTCAATTATTGATAGTTTGAATATTATTGGATTGGTGAGAAAAAATAAATAAAACAAGTAAACACGTAAAGAATGTAAAATTATAATTAAAGAAAAGTCATATTTGTTTCATAATTAATTCATCAACCTATTGTCAATGTTAGTAATGGTAAGTAGTTACAAGGATTGTAATTACATATCTAGAGAAAAAATTACTAGAATCTAAGTAATAACCACATTACTATAAACAAATATTCAAATTTGGTTAGTAAATAATAGACCAAATATGATAAAACATTATTTCCATACTAAAAAGAGGTAAATATCAATTAATCCTCATAATTGCACACTCATTTTTTAGATATTTTTTCTTTACACTTTTATGCATCTCTCTATTTATCCTTCAAAATATATTTCTTCTCAATATTCTTGAGTAAATTTTCTCTCTTTTATCTTGCTTGTAGTAAAAAGAATGGATTCTTCTTCTCAAATCAACAATTGCCGTGAAATAATACCTTACGTTTCTCTAGTCAATATTGTTTGAATAGCGGTATGTTGTTTTACAATAATAATTTTTTTTAGTATTTTGTATAGAAATTATGATGAATCCAAAAAAAGTATAATTCGAATAGCGATTTGTATAGATTATTTTAAAAATATTTGTAAAAGTAGAAAACTTTTCTTACAAAATAAAATGGTTTTCTTAGTTTTTCTATTAATAAATGTTGAATAATGAAAAGTTGATTCGCACTTTAAAAAAAAAAAGAAGAGGATGTAGGGTAACAATGTGTTGTCATAAAATTTGATGAATTAATTTCTACTATAAATTATAAAGAAGACCAAATTCTACAGAACAAAATATAAATAAATAATATTTTTTTCTGCATCCAAAATTTGATAATTATTTTGCACTTCTCCTAATTCCTTACAGGCTTAAGAAAATCAAAGAGTTGATATTAGTGAATCGGTATTACTACCCTAGTGTATCAAGTCATCTAAGGGAAAATGACTCAGGAACATCAGTAAGAACATATAATTTAGCGTTCTAGTTCTTCCTATTACTTGTTGCTTTACCCTTTAATTTATTATCTTTTGCTCAGATTTTAACTCCTTGGTTAAATCTTGATCATTATCGTGCATAAGCAATAACACATGAATTCTAGGTATTTTTAGACACTTTGATGATATTTAAATGTATTTTTTTTCTTGTTTGGAAATAATTCATTATTGTGAGGAATAATTGTGTATCAAGATTTTGTTTTAACAAATTTTATCATAACATTTATGCCTATTTAGTTTTTATTTTTTGATTTGATTATTAAAAAAAAAAGATTTTGTAAAATTTAGATGTATTTTTTTTAAAAAAAAAAATAGATTTATGGGGAATGTTTTTTATTCTCTTTCTAATTGAAATTGCGATAGCTTTTGGATAAAAAGGAAAGAAAATAAGTTTTTTGGATTATATTTTTTTATCATATAGACGGCGATTAACCACGTTATTAAAAAATGAACAAGTCTGATTAAATTTCTTTTTTATAATGATTAGTATTAAATTTTATTTTATAAGCAATCACATTTGATCGAATCTAAAGAAAAAGTGATTTCAATAATATATTTTATAAACACTAAGAAGATAAAAGATTGATTTTTAGCTAAGTATTTTATTATTTTATACTGTCTATGTTAAATGATTGTTACAACATACTAGTTGTCTAGATTTGTATGTTAGATTTTAATCGCAATATTAATGAAAAATTACGAAAATGTAACCAGTAATCTAATAACCTTTGCTTTAATAATGCACTTTATAAATTTATTATTTTTCTTTAAACTGGTTTAATAATTGTAAAAATTATCTAACCACCATTAAAATTAAAGTCACTTTATATATATATATATATATATATATATATATATATATATATATATATATATATATATATATATATATATATATATATATATATATATATATATATATATATATATTAAAAACACTTTTTATTGTTGTATTTTGATTTTTAAAAAATTTAATTAAAACATTTTGACATTATTATTAAATGATATTGACACTTTGTGAAATTTACTTTTCAAATATTTTTATTTTTTTAATTAGAATATGTCATGTTTATATATATACTATTGTAATTAATTTTGAGTGATACAAAAAAAAGATATATACATTGCCCATTATAATTAATGTGATAGTGAACCTTAATAAATTGATCATTTTTAGTTTACATAAAGAAACGACTCTAATGATCTTGATCATATTTATGACGTAGGATTTACATTTATTTCAATGTCTAATTAAGAAACTCTTATAAATCTCATAATTTCTACTCGACATCATTCAGAAGAAACAATTTTTTTTTTTGATATTTCAAGCTATTGAGGAAACAATAGTTATTCGAGTATGAATATCATATATTTTTTTGGTTAATGATATTATGACCATTGAATTTTATTTTTCTCTTTATCCTGCCAATTGATGATATATGTATTGTCATTTTCATATATTATTGTCATACATTGTAAGTATATATATCTTTCACCTAGAGGCTCATTATGTTTATATGGACGTTCAGATATAATATAGTGTAAATTATTTTAATCATCAAAACATCAAATTTTTATTATTCATTTTCTTTTGCAAAAGAGTTTAACTTATATATACAAAAAATGTAAATAAAACTTTATATTATGAAGTCATCCAAAAGATATCTATAAGCATACAACAATTAAAATAAAATTTGTAATCCTAAAAATTAGGTAGTTTTCTTGTCACAAAAAGTAAATATGATATGATGGTTCATAAATTAGTGTTTATTTAAAACTCAATCAGGTATGACAAGAATTTTTTATTTAAAAATTTTCTATTATTGTAGAATGAGTCGGAATTAACTCCCCATCAACTCACCAAGAGGAAGAGGAGATTGATTAATGCGGAGGTCATAGCCCTATCTATTGTTAGCTTTGCAATTGTACCTCTAGCAGGTGAAACTAATATCTATAAAATTAAACAAGGTTAGTACATTTATTTTTCTAGATTGCTTATGTATAAATTTAACAAGTCCAGGTTTGATCATATTAATTAGACGGCTAACTCATCCAAATACTTTGTTATGGACTCTAATTATAGGGAGAAGATTTAGTCGATCCATTTAGACTTAATAAAAAATATCATGATATCTTGAACGACTGGACATGTGAAAAGAGAAGGCGCCCTAATGGTCAATGTGACAAGGTAACTAAAATTATTATCTTATTTCTTCCATATAAATTGATTTATTAATTTTTTTTTTCCCTATATCTTGATTCTATAAATTAGTGATGAGGAACTAACAAAATGATAAGTCAACAAAATCAGAGATAACGAATCAATCACTTAGCTAGTTGTGACAATGAGTTTAAGTTTTATTTATTATTTGGATAATGTCTTATTTACACTATCATGTAGTTTAAAGTATACTTACAGGTAAGAGTCTATAAATTATGAGTTTTGTAATAATAAAAATAAGACATGTAATATTTTATAAAATGCAAAGTTAAATGATAGTTTGATAGTAGTTTTTCTATGATTTGTCTACATCTTGGTTTACGAGATGTTTCTCTAGATAGTTCCATTATAGTTTCTACATTGTATCATGAGGCATCTTATCTATTATAGTTATATTAGTTGCTTCATTTGTATTAGCATACTTATCTTTTTGGATTTGCCTAGCAGAGTAGTTAATAATTTGTTAATGCAAGGTGATAGTGTACAACATTTAAATCCTTTAATAATTATTGTAATCTAATAAAAAGCCTTGTTGTGATGTAGTTTTACTATCATATGAAAAACGTTCCATATGTTGATCTGTTATGAATGTGTGTATATATTGTTTACATCCCTACTTTATTCAAATAGGGCGCAACGTCGCAGTGACTCAAAAAATAAACAATTAAATTAACTTTAAAAGAATTTTAAGAAAAAAACAAATTTTAAAGGAATCGCTACCTAATTTTATGAAAAACTACAATACCAATCAATCAATGTCTACGAAACCATTAGATTGTAGATAAGGGGTTCAAGTTATTCCGAAGAGAAGGTGTTAGGCATCCTTCGAAATCCACAATTGTGAGTCCCAACTGAGTTCATTTTTTTCAAATTGAGGAGGAGATAAAAACAAATAAACAAGTATAATAAGCATGCAATATACACAAGTAATAAAATAAAACAATAATATACGACACGGCCTAAAGTTTGCCTCACATCGATATATAAAAAATAATGAAAAAATAATATAATTCGAACTTCGTTTGAATAGCTTCAATGGGAAGCAACTCCGAGTACCTATAAAGACACATAGTAAAAGTGTTAGTAATAAATAAATATGAATAAAAATGAATAAATCAAATAATGACTTAAAAATAAAAATCCGTCTTAACATAGAAGACCTTGGAAACCAACGGTAATTTCTTCATCAGCCAATTTCAACAAATAATGGATAAAAACTTAAATTAATTTCCGTCTTTTAACATTGGGGAGACCTCTAAAACCGACGAATATATTTTTTCATTGGCCAATTTTAACAAACAAAATATATGAGCTTAAACTAAATTTCCATCTTTTGACATTAGGGATACCTTTAAAACCGACGGAGAGATTTTCTCATTGGCCAATTTTAACTTGTATCAGCTCAAATTAACTAATATTCAAGAGTTACAATATAAAAAAAAAAAAACAAATTAACACAAAAATTGAACATGAGATGGAAAACCAAGACAGTAACAAATGTAACAAGAAAAAGAAAAAAAAAAAAAAAAAGAAGAATGATTTGAACATCAAAACAAAAGGCAGTATCAATATCAAAACTAACATTAAAGTTTGTCAAAAAAAAAAAAAAATCTTATCTAGCAAAATTTGTCCAGCAACCATACCAAAATAATAAAATTAATAATAATAAATAAAAACTAGAAAACAAATAATAAGAAACAAAAGAACAATTAAATAAATAATACTAACATGTAAAGCAATATCAACAGTTACTCAAAGGGCAGGTTATAAATGAGGTTCACTAAAATTATTTTGAGCAAGAAGAGGTTAATAGGAGGCAATGGTATAAACAGAGAAAGACTGAACTCTTCAAAAAAAAAGATAAATAAAGAACGGAGTGAACAATTTAATAAATAATAAGACAAGATTCTCACTAATTAAAATTAACACTAGACTAAACAAAATGAAAACTTTTAAAATCATATAAACAATACCAGTAAACAAAAACGAATAAATATATATAAGAAACCCAACACAACAGAGCAGATAACTATATGAACAAAATGTTAAACAAACATGACCCAAATAAAATAACTAACGAAGTTTATCGAAAAAATCAAGAATCCGGCCAGATCTAGAAGTTTTAGTTGTTCTCGTCGGTTCATTCTTGCTGGTGAGAACTCCATTTATTGCACAGATCTAGTGTTCACTCGGGGTTCCGCCGGAGTTTGAAGTCCGTTGATAACCTGCAAAAAAAAACAAAAACATTAAAATGGAGAAAGGGGAAGGGACTGGCGGTTATATATATATATATATGTATTTTTTTTTTCTCTGGTTCATTGGAGCTTGAAGCTCATCGCCAGAGCTACTTGTTGCAATGAGAAAAAAAAAGAAAATAGGGATGGGGTTTTGGTCTGTCTGTAGTGGGAATGGCAGCTGGTTGCTGCTAGCAACGAAGGGAGAGGAGAATGGGGTTGTTTGGAGTTGCTAGTGGCTTTTGGTCTGGTTAGGGTTGTTTTTTGATGGTGAGTGGAGCAATGGTGGTTTGTGGTGGGGGTTTTAGGTTGGATCTGGTGGAGAAGAAAGCGGTTGTTTTGTGCTTCTTTTTGGTTGTATTCCAGTGAGGTTTTGCCGGAAAAAATGAAGAAGAGGGAGGTGGGGGATCTGGTGGGGTTTGAGGTGGTGGAGGCTAAGGAAGGAGAATGGGAGAGGAAAAAAAATTAGGATTTTTTTGCCATTTAGAAAATTCTTACCTCCTAAAAAATAATTCACCACCCCCTACTTAATGACTAAGAAATATGTTAAATAGAAAATCAAAAATCACCTATAGTACAATACCATTATATAAAATTCATGGGCCAAAACCACTATCTAATAAAATATCTGTGTATGAAATCTTATTCTTATTTGAATGGATTTTTAGACTGTGCAAAATATCAAAATAAATATTAACAAATGTAACAAATAAAATGAATATTAGAAAAAATATAATGAACGTAACTAATGACATGTAAAAATGCAATTTTAAGATTAACTGATAAAAAATCCTACATTTTGATAAATAAGGATAGTTATCGATAAACTTATTTAAAATTATAAAAAAAATTATTTTGAACTATTAAATAAATAAAACTTAAAAGTTACGAATTTCGAAAATGTTATGCCAAAATTAGGTGTCAACAGCTGTCCCTTTCGTTGGATATGATTGATGAAAGAAATCGTGGACAATGAAAATTGACAAATCCGATTTTGGCCGAACGTATGACGTTTATATAAAAGTGCGGTTGGAATGCAGTGAAAGTCGATCCCAGACTTGCCTCCAAAAGGTTCCACGCTGTGTTGCATCTTGGTTAAAGTAGTGTGCACCTGTGGCTGAACTGAGAATGCATCTTGTTGGATGCACTCGAAAAAACAAAGATGAAACTCATTAGTAGAGACAAAATTACATGGAAAAAGGTAGCATCTCTTATGATACGACAAATGAAGATGATCCATTGGTAGGATAAAAATGCATGTCCATTGATAGGACGAATGAAGATGATGATCCATCAGTAGGATTTTGAATTTATGTCCATCGGTAGGACGAATGAAAGAGGATGATCCATCGGTAGGATTTTGAATGTATGTCCATCGGTAGGACGAATAAAAAAGGATGATCCATCGGTAAGATGAATGAAAAAGGAGGATGATCCATCAGTAGGATTTTGAATGCATGTCCATCGGTAGGACGAATAAAAATTCTTTTAATGCAAGTCTCCTCCAACTTGAACATGGAATAGATAGGGTGCACATCCTTCACCTCCGAATAGATACGACTTAAATGCAAATATCTTTCAACGCAACTTTCCAGCCACTTGAACGTTGAATAGATAGGGTGCACATCCTTCACCTCCGAATAGATGCGACTTAAATGCAAATATCTTTCAACGCAAGTTTCCACCGACTTGAATGTTGAAAAGATCAGGTGTGCATCTTTCACCTCCGAATAGATGTGACTTAATGCAAATATCTATCAACGCAAGTTTCCACCGACTTGAACGCTGAATATATATGGTGTGCATCCTTCACCTCCGAATAGATGCGACTTAAATATCTTTCAACGCAAGTTTCCACTGACTTGAACGTTCAATAAATATGGTGTACATCCTTCACCTCCGAATAGATGTGACTTAAATGCAAATATCTTTCATCGCAAGTTTCCACTGACTTGAACGTTGAATAGATAGGGCACATCTTTCACCTCCGTACAGATGCGACTTAAATGCAATGTCCTTCTTGGCGAATGAAAATGCAATGAAAAAATGCAAATGATGGATGACTCAATGATTGTCCACTGTAACGAGGTGGATGACTCGATGATTGTCCAACTATAACGAAGTGGATGACTCGATGATTCTCTGACTATAACAAGGTGGATGACTCGATGATTGTCCAACTGTAATGAGGTGGATGGCTCGATGGTTGTCTTGAAAGTGTCATCACGTCAACGCTTTCACCTATTCGTGTACTTAAAAAGGAACAATTAGTAGATACAATGTCGCCTTAGCTTGCGACTTAATCAAGAAACCTTGAGAAAATATTGTTTAAAAGAGAATGTGTACAAAATGTCTGATCACTTTGACAAATGTGAGCAACCAACATTTTACTCTTGACCATTTTATGTTTACTGTGACTCATGTCTTATTGGTGATTTGTAGTAGGAGCTGCTGGCTCCCCATGACAATGCTGGAGATTTTCAAGTTGACTTTGAACTTCAAGCGATGATGGATCATTTGAAGTTGACTATCAAGCTTCTGATAGTATTTATTGGAATTTTTGAGGTCCTCCTCAAAAAATTTGTCCCAGTTAGAACTTTTGGCAAATTTCAAAATGATCTCCAATATTGACTTATTGGAGATAGCACCTTTATTGTGAATTTTAGAGATATTCTCAAAAATTTTGTCCCAGTTTTTATTATAAGGAGAAAAGAAAATCACACTGGGTATATGACTAAGCCGTTGTGACGTCTACATATCATAGGATAATCATGAATCAGGTCAAATGTAGTCCAATCCTATAGATGATGAATACTGCAAAAAATCTGAGACAAGATCATCAGTAGAAAATGCACATTATGAAATAGGAAAATAATATTCCCCGTGATATTCAAAGCCTAAAGACAAGATATCACATTATTGGGACAGACAACCCAATAAAATAAAATAGACATCTCACACTGATAGGATTAACCTAATGACACTTTTTACAATGAACAACCGAAAAAGGAAAGGAAAAATCTATTTTTTTTTAATGGAAAGAATTTTAAAAAAATGTTTTGGAAAATATTAAAGAGTGGGTATTTGCCCCCCTGCCCCCCCCCCCCCCCCCCCCCCCCCCCCCCCCCGTTTTTTTGAAATATAAATAATATAAAGAGACAATCAAATCTTGACTACAATTGGTACCATGAGTTAGGATCGCATGTAATTTTTTTTTTTTTTTTAACTAAGATTGAATTTAAGGTAACTCCTACAACTTAAAGTGGTACCTCAAACATACTTAAGTATCAACAAGATTTGTTCATCTTTCTTCAAACAAAGATTTGAATTGTACCAATCCCCATGTTTCAAGTGCCTTTACAAAAAGAAAAGTCCTATTTCATACATATTTGAAGCATATTATTTGAGGACATTTTTTGAAGTGCACGCACACTCACAAAAATGTTCAATGCATACAACTGTGATAACATATGCTTGGCTCTTATGTAAATCTCCACTAATGTGAGAATATTTGGAATGAGATCATGTAGGACTTGTTATTGGCATGTAATGTAGGCTTAGGGATGGGTAGGATATATATTTGGGATAAGAGTGATTTAATTCCTTCTTGAGCGTCACAGTGAATTTGTGCTTTTGATGATTGATACACCTTTGGCGTTTGATCCTCTTTATTGTCCCTTTTTTTTGTTTTTGTTTTTTTTTCTACTTCTTTTGAATTTTTATTTGTTGGAGTTTTTCCTTTTTCACCCTTTTGTTTTGAAGTTTTCTCCTCTTTTGTTGGAGTTTTTTCCTTCTCGTCTTTCATTGACCATGTAGGGGTGTTTCTGTCTTTCTTTATTTCTTTCCACCTTTCTTTTTTTTTCTTTTTCTAGAAGTCATTTTTTTTTTGCTTCCTCGACTTTGGGAGACTTACTATCTTTTGCCTTTGGCAACTTCAAACATGGATCTTCTCTTATATTCTGCACATCTTTAGTGCGCTCAAGAAGGTTGGGCTAAGAGAGGAATAGTGCATGTACGCACTCAAAAGGGAAATGACTAAGATGTGGTTATCTAAAGAAAAGTCTTCAGGCTCAAAGTGGGAAAACTGAGGATTAATGTCATTTGGTAGGCTTTGAAAGGAACAATCGAGTGAAAGAAGGCCTACAATCCTTTCCCAATCCAAACATTACTCAAGATTTCACCTCGAAAAACATCCAAGCCAAGTACTAGATCAACATTGCAATGTAATTGAATTTCAATCTAAAAGCTCACCACACAATGCACATGAAATCATGAGGTTGGATTTATTCTTATCTTAAATGCATGCAAGAATATTTTCAAGCATCACAAAAGTACAAATGAGAGGTACCAAAAGAATCTATGATTTACCACAAAGTCAGTTCTCTCCATCATATCGAATATTTTTACATGCTTCTAACTGCATTGGTTCCAACTAAGTTGAAGACACGACTCTTACGATATATACACAATATTTTTTTTGAAAGAATGGATATTGAACCCAAGAAGGGCTGCCTACGTATCTCACCGAGATGAGAATCAGGTTCGCGTAGTTCGTGCAGATATGACTTTGAAAATATGCACAAACTATTTGATTTTTTTTTTAACTTAAAGGAATGAATACCGAACCTAAGAAGGGTTGCCTACGTATCTCACTGAGATGAGAATGAGGTTCGCGTAGTTCGTGCAGATATGTCTTTGAAAATATGCACAAACTATTTCACTTTTTTTGTCTTCTGAACTTTGAAATAATAAACACCGAACCCAAGAAGGGTTGCCTGCGTATCTCACCGAGATGAGAACCAAGTTCGCGTAGTTTGTTGATATAAGGTATAAAATAATTTTAAAATTTAGAAAAACTCAGAGTGATTCCTTGTATCCTCTTAACTGTCGACCTTTGTACTACCTGTTGAATGTGGCCTCCATTTTCTTTTACAATAACCACTTATTGTTGTATTTTTTTTTTGAATGCCTCTTGACACTGTGTCTTCTCCCAATTATCTATGAGAATTAGACATTGTTATGACCATCCCCGATCCTATAAAAATATGAGAAATGTGTGAAAACAAGGCCAAAATGCAAAACCATAAAAAATAATTAAGTGTGACCTTATAGTCAAAGACTCAGCTGATTTATCTTTTTGATTTGATATTAATGTCTTATGAAACACAGTGACTCAAATTTTGTAAGTTCTCTTATGCCTTGCAACTTCGGACGAACTATGACTTCCAAATTCTGATATAAATCAACCTCTCACTTTTAAAAGAAGAAATATTCAAAAAGTAAAAATATTAGTTCATGTTCATAATGAATAATGCAAAATATCACACAAAGAATTAAGTAAACACATAAGCACTACTTTGATTAAAAAAAACTCAATTATATCACATAACATACAAATAATTATTGCACGTCCTATACAAATATGTGGCCCTTTTGTGCCAAGGGTTGCCTATCGATCTAAAGGATGTATAACGTCATTTGAAACATTCCATTGCACCAAAACTCAAATTTATACATATTTTACCTATAAACTGAATGGGGATACATAATAGGAAAAAATGGATACAAATGATCAATCTCACGAAGGGGTACAATCCTAAACTATGCTTCCATAGACGATCCTTCTTTTTGATTTCTTATCATCTCCGAATGTCCATGCTTTGGATGAAATGGTAACTTGATCCTTCTTTGACTCGAACAAACTATTAGACTCCCAACCCCAAGAGACAATATTTTTCCAAATGACGTATACATCCTTCAAATCTAAACATATAAACATGAATGTCTTTTATTGATCAATGGGTCAAATAGACACAAGGTGGGCTTCTAATGAGCCCAACATGCTTTGGGTGTTGGATTGACTTAGCTCAAAATGTGCTAAATTCGGGATTTGATTTCGCTCTACGCTAGTTGACTTAGAGTGAGCTTTATTTGAAGTGGATCGGTGACCCAAGTAGATTACTTGGGCTGGGGCAGTTAATGACTGTTGACCATCCAGTGGCCAACTACATTCGTTAGGGTACCCCGAGAAATGATTTGGTTAACGAACGACTGCGGCCCGCATAATCGTCCTTCAAGTAAGAAATAAAAAATACCGAGTGTTAGAAAATATGTAATGACGCAATGCCAACATACATACAATTAAACAAATAATGAATAAACAAGTACAATATACAAATAATCAACAAAATATACAAGATATAATGAATAACACAATAAAAGAATAGCTCCTCAATTCGAAAAAAATGAATTTATAATGGTTAGAACTTCTAAATTCCCAGCGGAGTCGCCATTCTGTTTGCATTCCTACTTTATTCAAATAGGGCGAAACGTCGTGATGACTCAAAAAATAAACAATTAAATTAATTTTAAAGAATTTTAAGAAAAAATAAATTTTAAAGGAGTCGCCACCTAATTTTAGGA